>CM049569.1:36939410-37069410 GCA_027123335.1 Amphiprion clarkii | reverse complement strand
AATACTCCTTTTTTGTTATTAGGGTCCAAGCAGCGACGGTGCGAAGGACCCCATTGAAACCCTAGGGGTTTTTTTTCTTCGTCCGTGGAAAACGCACTTTTGGCGGCCTTAACATTCACGAAAACGCATGAAACTTTGGACATACCATCAGTGTCCAAAAATGGCTCCATAGTGCCCCCTACAAAATTGCAAATTGTGGTTACTAACCCATCTAGCAAGAGGTTTCATCTACAGCTACAATATTTGGCAGGCATATGCAGCACATCAAGGCGCACAATAAACTCAATCACGGCCATACTGTAAACCCAACAGGAAGTCGGCCATCTTGTGTTAACTGTGAAAATTTCACGATGGACTCCTCCTAGGGGGTAAGTCCAAGAGACCTCAAATTTGGCCAATATATGCAACAGGCCTTCCTGATGAAAAGGTATCAAAGTTTTTTAATAAGTCAAAGGGCGTGGCCATGGCGGCCCCCAAAAACATTGATCCTTCGCCATGAAACAGGAAGTCCTGTCTAAACTCTCCTGAACATGCTCCAATTGGAATGAAACTTTACATGTACTGTATGATCAAACATCTGCCCTGATCACATCCATGTGGTTATATATATATATATATATATATTCAGAGTCATGGCGCCACCTTGTGGTATCAGGAAATAGACATTTTTTCGCACTTTGATGTATTATTCTTAGCCAGTTGATCATATTAACCTGAAACATGGTGACATAAGCCTCAACACGTTGATGATGATTCCCAGAGAAAATGGTGACTTGTCACTGTGGCGGCGCGGCAAATTTTGATGTTTCGCCAAGAAAATTTAATGATTTGTATCTCAGGTTCACAAGATCCTATGTGCCCCAAACTTCACATGCTGGACCCCAGGACCACTCTGAATACATCCACACTCATACATTTTGAAAAAGTCATAGCGCCACCTATTGGTAACAGTAAGTGTAAGGCATTTTATTTTCAGGTACTATGGCCCCAAACTTTGTGATACAATGCTTGAAACTCGTCAGCCAAGTCTTCACCTCTTGACAATCCCACACTGTGAGGGCTTTGAGGTTTTATGGAACGCTGTTGCCATGGCAACCAAATATTGCCGTGGCAGACAAAGTACTCTTTGGCAGGTTAGAAATGCTCAACAGCTCACCCAAATTATCATGCACATCACCATCAGTGAATGGAAGGACGCCCTGCATGTGCTATAGCACCCCTACAGCATTTTTAACAAACAGCCCACGAAGTGTTTGACCTACATCCACGAAATTTTGGACACATACAGAGCACCTTGGGGTGCACAAAAAAAGCCTCCTGGAGTCACACCCTAAACCCAACTGGAAGTGCGCCATCTTGGATTAATCGTGAGAATTTGGGTGATTTTTGTCATTTTCGAGAACGAACTCCTCCTAGGGGGTAACTTCAGGAGACCTCAAATTTTACCAACAAAAAGGTTTACAACAGGTATTTGTGATCACAAGTTATCAAAATTTTCATTATAAGTCTGAGGGCGTGGCCGTGGCAGCCTCCAGAATTTTAATGCTTCACCATTAAGCATCAACTGCTGTGTAACTATCCTCTGCATTCTCCAATGTGTCTCAAACTTTGCATGTGTGATCAGAGTCCAGTTTTGAAGACATCCATAGACCAATACACAGTCAGAGTGATAGCACCACCTGTTGGATGGACAAGAAATGCTCGATAACTAGCCTGTGCATGCTCCAATCTGCCTGAAACTTTATGTGTGTGATCAGAGTCCAATCCTGATCACGTCCATAGGTCAATATACATTTTCAGCTGCAGCACCACCTGGTGGTTGGACAGGAAATGCTCGATAACTAGCCTGTGCATGCTCCAATCTGCCTGAAACTTTACAAATGTGATCAGAGTCCGGCCCTCATCACATCCATAGGACGACATACACTCTCGGTTGCAGCGCCACCTTGTGGATGTGCTTGGATTTGCTGACCAGCAAGGATGCAAGGACCCGTTCAACGCTGCTTGCAGCTTTAATTCTATTTACTTTGTGTAAAGCTCCAGTTTCACTAGCAGCAAGACAGCTCATGTGAAGTGGCTCATGCTAATTACCACCATTAGTATACAAGGGCTCGGTGAAACTCGCATTTCAATGACCCCCTTTGTCACTCCCAACGACCATCGTTGAGGAGCCAGATGGGCCTTGGCAATGGAATGTGAATAGCACTGACCACACCTCACAGGGGTTATAAGCTGAGGCAACATCAACCACCACCAGAACTGAAGAAGCCTCTTGGATGAGAGGTGAAACGTCTTCAAGGAACTTTCTTAAGTCCAGTTGGATTGTTTTAAACAACTTTGGACAGCTCCAAAGCATGATACTGCCATCTCTTGCTTGAGGGTAAGTTTGGTGTTCTTGTGGTTAAAGGCCTCTTCTTCTGTCTTCCAAACATATTTCTGGTATTTGTGGCCAAATCACTTGATTTTTGTTTCATATGACCACAGGACTTCCTCCAGAATGCCCTTTCTTTGTCCATTTGATTAGCAGCAAACTTCAGTCAAACTTTAAGGTGCTGCTTTGAGACAAAGGGCTTCCTTATTGCACAGCAGCCTCTCAGCCCATTTTGATGTAAAACACTGTGTAAATCCTGAGATCATTATTACTCACTCATACCTTAATGTAAAAGCAGGATTCTATTGTCCTAAACCTAACCTTCAGGTGCACCTTCACCTCAAAGACTCATAATCAGTAATTGATAAGAGCCAGACTCAATGAGTCAGAATAGGTCAAAATTCAATGATATTCAACCCCAATAAATCAAGCAAAAATGAGCCTGATGTTAAAAAAAATTAAGGGAAAAATATTTTTGCATAAAGTGGTGAGCGTTCAACTTCTCCTTTATCTAGTGAAGCTAAAGTTCTATATTGTTAAATGTAAATGTATTAAACACAAGTCACTGAGAGGAGGCAAAGGCGATCAGACAAATGAAGACACAGATTGTCTGAACCCAACCCTTGCTGACTTTGATGATTGGTGCGTGTTGTTGTTGAAAGTAAACAGTCTTCTTTGAATTGCCAAGTGAGCAGAGAGAGTTCAGACTGTTAAATCATGAGATTACTCACATGTGTGTCTGAGCAGTAGTACATTGCAACATACCCACTTCCTGTCAGTGAGGGCACTGTGTGTCCTGTTTGTTAGTCCACGTATAGAGTTTCGACTCCCAAAAAAGGGACCATAAAATATTTTTATTTTATTTTTAATTTTTTTTAAATCTTAAAAACTCAACTTAAATGCCACAATCAGAAGATTTAGTGTGGTAAAAAAAAATCTCATACAGATTCAGACATGAAAGAAATCTGGAAAATGTTGCTGTGATTTTTGTATCCACAGCGCCAAAATTTGTTTGGCTTACAACATCATTAACTTTACACGTGTTTATTCCAATACACTATAAGCAAACAGTTCCTAATGACACTTGAGATGGCCTAATTTTTTTCATTTATTTATTTTAAGAACATATACAATATCTTAGCAACCACACACTTTCTTTCATTTGGATGCAAGCTCTAAAGCTATAAGCATTCCAGATTTAAAATAGTTTTTCACTAGTGATATGGATCTGGTACTGGATGAACCCGAGCTTGAGCCAAATTGATGGTTTCTGTGTTCGAACTGTTTCCAGTGAGACTGGTATGTCTACATAAGGAACAGGGGATTATGGTTAATTGGGAACAGCACCCTTCCCAATCCTCACAGCGCTGTTGTAAATGGCAACCCTACTAACACTGTAATAATCGACGACATCACAACCTTTGAATTGACAGCAGGTTCATTCTGTGACAGGAGGCAGACATTGGAGCAAAGAAAAGGATCTTGCCCTCTTTACACTGCAGACAACAAGCACAACTCAAAGAGTATGAAATCATTTTCCTGTTCTTTTCAGAAACACTTCGTCAGACAGAAACGGACAGGAAAAGAGGGAAAACAGCAGAGCCATTCACCATTTTATGGCTCAACAAAGTACTGGATGTACTTTTAATGTTGACTGACTGACACAATATGATTTCCTGTTGGTTTTTTTTTCTATTTCTATTTCTATCCTTAAACACTGAGACTACAAGCCTTCCTAGCATTTCAATGCTGCTCTGCAGAACAAAATGATTCTTTTGATGAAACTAGGGCACATGCAATGCCACTTTAAGAGAAAGAATTGCTCTGTACAGAGCCTCTATGACAAATAACCCCACAATGACTATACATGCTGAAAATGAACAGCATGGTACCTTAACTGTTTATTTAGGCAGGAAAGCATTTCTTGGCTGGATGTCTTTAAGAGACATAGTTGTTGAGACTACAGACAACAAAATGCTATGCTACTATGAGCAGGTAAATAATGTTAGTGTCCATCTGTACTGGAGTAGCAGTATAGAATATGCTTGTCTCACATTGTAATAGCTTAGTTGCTCTGAACAATTTGATATTAGTTAGCATTTACTTTGGACTCCGAAATAAAACTTAAAGAAATGCTTTTGCTGTCTCCTTTACAATAAAAGGACAAAAGATCACCTGTAGCGAAACCAGGTATATCAGAGACCAGTATCACAGAGACATCTGTCATACATACAAAGTAGCCAAAGCTGATTTACAAGAACAGTGTGCCAATGAACACGCTATTGCACTGTGGATTGGGCACATTCGGACACCAGTAACAACTGTAGAAGATTTTATCCAGTTAAGGGACACTGTAGATAAGGCACTACATGTACCAAAGAAAACCAAAATTCGAAACCTAATATAAAAATTGGATGTTGATGGACATGACTAATTTAAACTCGCTAAGGCTGGGAGAGAAACCATTGGCACATAGTTATTCAAAGGTAAAGGACGAATGTAAGAGTGATAATTTTGTATCAGCAGTAGTCTTTCTTCTTCCATCCATTATCTATACACCGCTTAATCCTCACTAGGGTCGCGGGGGGGGGGTGGAGCCTATCCCAGCTGACTCGGGCGAAGGCAGGGGACACCCTAGACAGGTCGCCAGTCTGTCGCAGGGCTACATACAAGGACACACAATCACTCTCGCATTCACACCTATGGGCAATTTAGAGTAATCAATTAACCTCAGCATGTTTTTGGACTGTGGGAGGAAGCCGGAGTACCAGGAGAAAACCCACGCATGCACAGGGAGAACATGCAAACTCCATGCAGAAAGGTCCCGGGAAAGCCGGGACGCGAACCAGGGACCTTCTCGCTGCAAGGCGAAAGCGCTAACCACTACGCCACTGTACAGCCCTAGTCTTCCTTCTTCTTTTCCTAAATTCCAACATCTTGTTTGCACTTCTCTTTATTGTTGCCTAATTTTTTTCTTGAGTTCATCTTTCCTTTATAGTTGCCTTTTCAATTGAAATCACTTTAACACGACAATGTCCAAGGCATTTTATAGGTCTCTTAATTGTTCCATCTTGTCGCTGGAATAGCATGGCTCATATACAGTTGGGTAAGCGACTGAAGCACTCAGTCAATAAGTGACTGAGTGAGAGCATTCTCTGAACACTCAGCTGTGCATCCCTATCTCTGGCCTGTCTGAATGGTACAGTACATCCTGCATAGTTGTTCTGTATGCATTCTCAACAACTTATAATCCTAAGGCCATGTGCTCACCACAACAAAGTAAAAATGTGTTTTCCACATGACCCTGATCACTCAGTTTCTACCCAGACAAATTCTAAATTAGAACCCCTTACTTCACCCTTTTCCAATTAATTCTTGGTCACATACCTGTCTGAGTGAACTGCAGATGCCTGGCAAGCGTATTACTTAGTCTGTGTGTGGGGCATTTAGGGAATCATTATCGTTATCTGTGTTGCCTGGCCACTTTGTTTTCCCAAGTTGACAAAAAAACTGTCAAATGCTGGGCACTTAGATGTGTTAAAATATTGGCAAATGTAACAAAAACTTTTCTATACAACACTTCACTTCTCAAAACGCAGCCTGACACAGTCACCTGGGAGAGGACAACATTGCAAACAGTGCAAGAGAAGGCAGAAATAAGCAAGCAGTCAGGAGTCCATGCTAGGCTAAAGGCTAGCCTGACCCAAAAAGTAGTCCCATTAGCTGTTACCTGACATCCATTCTTTAGACAACAAACTCAACTACATATGACTCCAGTTCACCACCCAGTCTGAATGGAGGGATTGCTACATGCTTACTTCTACAGAAACATGGCCACACAGCAACTTCCCTGATACACCTATCCAACTACAGAGGCTAACATTGTTCTGGGCAGACAGGAACACCACAACCTCCAGAAAGGTCCATGGTTCTGGGGTGCATGTTTCCATAAACAATAAATAGTGTGTGAACGTGTGTGTGCCTGCCTGCCTTCCTTCCTTACTTACTTAATGATTTAGTCACTCTCTCCCTGCTGAAGTGTGAAACACTCCATTTTGCTGTTACCGTGTTTCAATGACGAAACGATCTAAGCGGATTTTTTCATAAAACAAGAGGATGACAGAGAGGAGGGGGCAGGTAAAGAGGGAGAAGCACCAACTAATACACACCTGATGACTAGAGTGCATGTGCAAGCTGAGCCTCTTCCATCATGAAGAGCTTCACCGACCTCTCACACAGGCTGTTCACGCCTCTGCCTCGAGGCAAAAGGTTTCCCAGCATCAGAACCAGTTCTGTGAGACTGCAACAACTTCTTTTCTCAACTTGTTAAACTTCTAAACACCATGTCACCAATCACACAACATGAAGTCTTGTCTGACCTCTCAAAGACACAGTGTGAGCATGGGTGGATAATGTAAAGAGCAAAGACAAAGAAAAAGAGGAACCTCAGATATAAATAAAGTGTGCAGTGTGTAGTGTTTTGACTGCAAAATGGCAATCTTGAATTTTCCGTATCTCATGAGAACTAAGTAGACCTTGCCCCAGGGCTGATTACAAAATTGCTTCGATAAAATGTAAAATATGGCAAAGATCAAATCATGCTGATCTAAACCAAAAACATATGCCTCAAATTCACTGACATTCTGCTACTACAACTGTAGATTTATTTTTTTCATTTTTACTTTCATTCACTGATTTCATTAGCTAAAATGTAAACTGCTGCTGCCTTATTTTATCATTTCTTTGGAAAAGGATAAATGGAACTACAAGCCAGTGTCAATGCAAAGTAAGCTCAACCAAAAATGGTTTCATACGGAGAAACACTCCAGTCTCTCTTTCATTTTATGCTATGAAGCTAGTGACACCACACAAAGGTACAGCTTAAGCGTATTACATTAGCCCCTTCCAAACATGGCACGTGGAACATTGCTGTTTTGATCAATCTGTTTCAGTCATGGCACTGCACTCATGCACACACACACAAGTCAGTTGTATGTTAAGATACACACATAGACAAAATTGTTGGTACCCCTCGGTTAATGAAAGAAAAACCCACAATGGTCACAGAAATAATTTGAATCTGACAAAAGCAATAATAAATTAAAATTCTATGAAAATTAACCAATGACAATCCGATACTGCTTTTGAACCGTGGTTCAACAGAATTATTTAAAAAAATAAACTCATGAAACAGGCCTGGACAAAATGATGGCACCCTTAACTTAATACACAACCTTTTGAGGCAATCACTGCAATCAAACGATTTCTTTAACTGTCAATGAGACTTCTGCACCTCTCAGCAGGTATTCTGGTCCACTCCTCATGAGCAGACTGCTCCAGTTGTCTCAGGTTTGAAGGGTGCCTTCTCCAGACGGCATGTTTCAGCTCCTTCCACAGATGCTCAATAGGATTTAGATCAGGGCTCATAGAAGGCCACTTCAGAATAGTCCAATGTTTTCCTCTTAGCCATTCTTGGCTGTTTTTAGCTGTGTGTTTTGGGTCATTATCCTGTTGTAAGACCCATGACCTGCCACTGAGACCAAGCTTTCTGACAATGGGCAGCACATTTTTCTCTAGAATACCTTGATAGTCATGAGATTTCATTGTACCCTGCACAGATTCAAGACATCCTGTGCCAGATGCAGCAAAGCAGCCCCAGAACATAACAGAGCCTTCTCCATGTTTCACAGTAGGGACAGTGTTCTTTTCTTGATATGCTTCATTTTGGCGTCTGTGAACATACAGCAGATGTGCCTTGCCAAAAAGTTCCAGTTTTGTCTCATCTGTCCATAGGATATTGTCCCAGAAGCTTTGTGGCTTGTCAACATGCAGTTTGGCAAATTCCAGTCTGGCTTTTTTATCATTCGTTTTCAACAATGGTGTCCTCCTTGGTCGTCTCCCATGAAGTCCACTTTGGCTCAAACAACGACGGATGGTGCGATCTGACACTGATGTACCTTGACCTTGGAGTTCACCTTTAATGTCTTTAGAGGTTCTTCTGGGCTCTTTGTTACCATTCGTATTACCCGTCTCTTCCATTTGTCATCAATTTTCGTCCTGCGGCCACGTCCAGGGAGGTTGGCTACAGTCCCATGGATCTTAAATTTCTGAATAATATGTGCAACTGTAGTCACAGGAACATCACGCTGCTTGGAGATGGTCTCATAGCCTTTACCTTTAAACATGCTGGTCTATAACTTTCTTTCTAATCTCCTGAGACAACTCTCTCCTTTGCTTCCTTTGGTCCATGTTTAGTGTGGTACACACCATGTCACCAAACAGCACAGTGACTACTTGTAACCCTATAAATAGGCCGACTGACTGATTACAAGTTTGTAGACACCTGTGATGCTAATTAGAGGACACACCTTGATTGAACATGTCTTATTATTTTTATTTGAACAAAATAATGTGACCATAGTCACATTATTTTCAGTCTTTTCTAGAGGTACCATCATTTTTGTCCAGGCCTGTTTCATGAGTTTATTTTTTTTAATAATTCTGTTTAACCACGGTTCAAAAGCAATATCCGATTTTCATTGGTTAATTTTCATAAAATTTTTATTTATTATTACTTTTGTCAGATTCAAATTGTTTCTGTGACCATTGTGGGTTTTTCTTTCATTAACTGAGGGGTACCAACAATTTTGTCCATGTGTGTATACTCAGCACACTGCCAGAGAGTGCCATGGTATACATGCAATATTTGTGTCCTGTGTTTGTTCTTTCTGCAGGTGTCTCTGGATCTGGAGCTACACTCCTTGATCTGCAGCTGCTGGCCTCACCACTTGCTATCCTACCACCCCCGCCCCAACACCTACTTTTGTTGTGAGTCAGTCTGCCTGCTAAAGGCCAGTGATGATCAAGCAGCTTTGTTAAACATGTAGTCAAAAAATCACCTCTGGATCAAATGTCGGTGTCTTCAGAAAAGTTTTCACCACAGAGTCTTCAGTCTTCACAGTCTGATGCGAATAATGTTCATTCAATTTAGAGGCTGTACGAACACACGAGTAAAATCTTAAGATTTTACCTAACTACACAAAGCATATTTCTAAAATCTCCTCCTTTATCTGAAAAACCACATCCCATCCTTCTTAAGAATCAATCAGGATATCCAAGGTGTGTGATGTAATTGTTCCAAAAGTTGAACCACCTCCGTTTCTTAAAATCAACCCACCTCTCCTTTCACAACTCTCCCTGTTTTTTCCCCATTTTTTTTATTTCTGCTGCAGATGGCCACCTTTCCTGAGCCTGGTTCTGTTGGAAGTTTTTTTTGTTTGTTTTTCCCATTCCTAACCCAGGGTTTTCTTCGTTCCTTACCACCGTTGCTCAGAGGGAATCCAAATGCAAATTTGGATTGTTGGGTTGTCTCTGTAATTCGTACGATCTGTACCTTACTTTGAAATGACTCATGTTGAAAATCTGAGCTATATAAATAAAACTGAGCTAAATGAAATTTGTCATTCACACAGACTAGATAATACACAAAGTGCTGTATAATGTATACTAATGCAATAACAGCAAATAAATAAACTAATAGCAGCTGATTACACTCTCGAGATATCCAATAGCCCATCTTACTTCTGATTTCTTAAACAGTGAAACTAAATGTCCAGGTCTCAACCTGAGGATGGCCACAATGTAACAAAACATGAAAACGCAGCTGATAAACTGCGACTGTGTGACAGCTCACCTGTCTGAGATGACAAAAACCTAATGTTAAATCCTGATGAGCCCTTCCTCCATGTCACAATAATTTGTCATTAAACCCAATGAATGAAGGTACTACTGTTGATCCATGCATAAATTCATACGGTGTTCTCTCTCTTGTAAGACACTCGTTAATCCTCACCCTGTCTGATACTGCAGGTAGTTACTAAGCTAATAAGAAATAGTCCTAAACAGCTGGAAACTTAACTGCCATTCTGTGTGTGACAGCTCATCTGTCTGATATGAAGAAATGTAGGTGTGATCTACAGTCTGATCCTGGTCCGGACTGATCTGCATTCCATACTTGCTCAGCAATAATTTATATTTATGAGAATTAAGTTACCGGTGCTGCTGTTCTGTGTGCAGCTCTCTTTCATTGGAGACCCTCAAGCTGTTAGTGTCCGTTTTCATAGCAGTAAGGTTATATTATTATGGACATTTAATTTCATCTCTGTGAAGTTTTCAAACAAATACTAATGTTACATGTTGAAAAATTATTAAATGACCTCACACAACTCGAAGTAACACTGTCTGCGCGTGTCTATCTGTCAGTGTGATGGTTCAGCTCAGACTTGTGACTGAAAATGATTTGGAAATGTTACTAGGTGCGACCCAGTAACTCTGCCGAGGTGGGCTTTCACAACTGAAACGGACACGTCAAACTGCTGTCAGATTAACCCCTTGACACCTGAATTTATTTACAATTGCATTAAAAAAAAATTATTTGCATTTTTGCTTTCCAGCCGATGCTAAATTAAGTGGAGATGGTTAATTTGTCTATTACACATAGACCAGACATATAATAATGACAGATATATACAGTGGTCCCTCACCATATCGCGGTTCACTTTTCATGGTCCTTAAATTGCATTTGGTATTGCGGATTTTTCACTATATCACAGGATTTTGCAGTATATAGGTATTTTTATATATTTATTATTGGCCGAGCTGCGTTGAAGAACGATGCTGATGAAAGGATATCTGCCTTTTAGGCACTGTATAACTGGCAGCTGCTTTTATTTTGACACACACTATCGAAAATGTGGCAGGAAGTGATCAAATAGACAACACTTCACAATCACAGTCCTGACAACATAACACTTAACCAAACTAACTAGGCTGGCTAAACCACAAAAACACAATAAAACACAAACACTAATAACACTGTACCACTAACATAAACTGTAATAATGACATTTAAACCCCCAACACCCCGAACTCCCATGGTGCATTGCAGCACCACAGGCTCTGCAATCGTTACATTATTTTAATTATTTTTATGGTAAAATAAGCATTTTCTAGTGTATAAAATTAAAAAAATATAAAACGTATAGCAATAATTATTGAAACATATTAAAATAATATTTAATCGAAATAAAATGCTTAGCGTACTGCACTGGCCGTAGTGGTGGTAAAGTGGTAAAATAAGCATGTAGCCTAAAAAATTGAAAACAATATTTAAAAAAATATGTAATAATAATAATAATAATAATAATAAAAACATATTAAAAGAATATTTAATTTAAATAAAATGCGTAGCATACGCTGGGCTCTGATTGGTTCAGCGACCTCAATCTCCTCTGTCTCTCGTGTAGCAGCATTCAGCATCTCACCTTGTCTGTTTCACATCTACATCTGATCGCTGCACATAGTGTTGCTCTGCGGTGTTCTGCGGTGTGTAGGGAGGGTTTATAACGCCTTAAAATATATATCAACAAGAAAAGCACTCAGTGCTCCACCAAGATTTTTCACTACCTGACCTTGTGCTGAACAAAGGCGTGTGTTATGCATGTGTATGGTTATGTATGGATACCGAATCGCCTGACCTACATATGTAGCAGACGGTGGGAATTGATGTGACTCGGAAACCCCCCCACAATTTAGTCAGTTGTTCCTTGTATCAATTCCGATAAGTCTGCAGCGGTGGATTTGTAGCTGGATCAAAATCATGTGATCGTCAGCAGGCAACTGACACAGTCATAGTTACAGTGATGCCATGCCGGCCGCTATATCTTGCAATGGGAAATCCTTAACAAATCCATGGATCCAGACAACAAGCTGTATCACTGCCAAAATCTAATGAGGTGGCCCTTGTGACATTTCTGACCTTCCCTGAAAATTTCATACAAATCCATTAGTCCCTTTATGAGTAATGTTGCACACGGACAGACAGATTCACAGACAAACGTACGCCGATCGTCACATAACTCCGCTGCATTCCTTGGTGGAGTAATAATAAATATGGTCGCTACTTCGCAGATTTTCGTCTATTGCTGGGTGTCTGGAACGTAACCCCCGCAATAGACGAGAGACCACTGTAATAATCCAGGTCCCACTTCGACCGGTTCTACAAGAAACCAGTGCTTGCAAAAGGTTCCAAGGTACGTATTGAATATGCACAAACCGGCATTGGGAGAATGCATACGCTATCTCAGCTGCACTCTGAATGAAAGTGGTATGATGCGAATTCGCAACAATAGGTGTCAAGGGGTTAACAGAATGGAGTGCATTTCTGAATAAGGCCTTAACCAATTTAGCGGTTAAGGTGGAAATACAGACAGAATTAGGTAGAAACAAAGATGATAACAAAGACTGAAAAAGCAAATGAAGACAAAAAAGAAACAAATGAACGATAGCTTAGGTATATGCCAACACAAAGTCAGTCTCAACAGGTCATTTTCAGCCTGTCTCCTTTATTGGCCCCTTTACCAGGGTGAGGTGCCCTTTACTGGGAAAATAAACCCCCACTGAGCCACAGTCCAGATACCAACATGGTTGCTGTGGATCTCTTCATCAAAGGAAGAAGTGACTTAGAAATGAGAACAGAGTTAGCTACAATTACAGGAGACAGAAAGGAGGACTTAAAATGTTAGAAGACAGAGGTGTCTTTGTGAATAATGGTGAAATGTGATGCCTCACCTCCTTATCCTCTTCCTTCATTCTGCAAATTGTCTGTGCCAGAAGGGGCTAAGGGGCTAAAGGCTCAAATGGATTTTTTTTTTTTCTTTTAATTACTCAGACAAAAATATACTAGTCTGTGAGACCAAAGACTGGCCACAGTAGGTTCAATTAGAAAAAGTCTGGCAAAAGTAACTTAAGTTTTCACATATGAATAGTAATGCATGGTGAAACCAGCATGTATTCTTTACTGGCAACTGAATTCTTTAAGAGTCCACTCCCTGTCAAAAGTTTGGACACACCTTCTCATTTAACGTTTTTTCTTTATTTTCATGACTATATACGTTGTAGATTCTCACTGAAGGCATCAAAACTATGAATGAACACATATGGATTTATGTAGTAAACAAAAAGTGTGAAATTAGTCAAAACATGTTTTATATTTTAGATTCTTCAAAGTAGCCACCCTTTACTTTGATTACTGCTTTGCACACTCTTGGCATTCTCTGGATGAGCTTCATGAGGTAGTCACCTGAAATGGCACATGCACACAATGCCAGTGCAACACTACTTTGCAAGGAGACCATCAGAGATCAAGCCCACTGAGATACTTCAGGTGGATTGTGAATGCAACTGCATGAAACTGACCACTGTTGTCTCACTGATAAGTATGAGCTGAGCACTTTGTCATGGATAATATGAAATAGAAGTATACTTGAAAATCCCAGAGTAACAAATGAATGGGATAAACATTAACATAAAACACAAATGGACAAACACACAGTGTTCATTGGTGTTTAAAAATTGAGTAACAAGCAAAATGGATTTTCACATCTCAATTTTCTGTGACACAAACTCTGCTTCTTTCTACTCATCATGTAATTTCTCAGCTTTTCAAAAGACCTGGGGTAGAGGGTGCTTTCATGGTCTAAAGTTGTGTCCTCATTAAGGCTTTCTTGAGCAGATAAAAGGAGGATTTTAAAAGAAGCTATGAAGATCCTGGATAGTACATTTTTTTAATTTGCCTTTTTTTTAAAAAAAAAATATTTTTTGACTGTCGCACTGTACCTTTATTTTCATAAAGAAACTACAAAAGTTAAAAATTTTGATATTACAGTCTTACAGGAACATGTTATAGTACATTTTTTGCTTTGTTACTCAGTATGTAGCCAGCATAATTTCTTCCTTTATTTTGTATTCATTATTGTGAGTACAAATTTTCAAATAGTAAAATTACATTTACTGAAGCATTTATTGAAGGAATGAGCTCCAAATTGGGTTTTAAATGCACATCTGGATACAAATCTTATATTATTCAAAATATGTTAACAGTAGACATTTTTAAAATAAACTTTCAGACATTTGGCACTAAAAATGTGCGACAGACTTCAAAAAGAAGACAGATGAAGACATTACTTTTTGTTAGAAATTTTAACATTGGGGAAGTATTTAACCTCATGTTCGCCAGACAAATTTAAAATTTGCCTGTTGACCCTGAGGTTACATCTAGATGTAACCACACTTAAATTGCATTGCTTTCTAACATTTTTTTCTGCTTTATTTCAATCTCACCCACTTTATTGCACTTAAAGCATTGCCTCTTTAAGCACATGCGATTCAGCCTTCTTGCTTCATGTGTTGGTCATGACATCCAGTTTTGTCCCTATAAATGCCACTGTGATGTGTTGGCAACTTGATGAAACGGAGGCAGCTGAATCTGAAATGAACTTGATCCACTAAATAATCTCCAGACAGATCCCGGTCTTTCCTCTACATTCATTTAGGAGTGGCGGGCTGCCATTCCTAAATCCTAGTCGCCGCTCCTTCAAATTTCTTTTTTTTTTTCTTAACGGTCACAAACACACCCCGTCGCTTATCTCCACCTTTACAGCAGAGTCCTGCACTGTGTCGGGTACTCGCGAGTACTAAGGTCAACTACAGATAACTATCTCACTCAGTATCTACACTTTGGGGTTAATACGACATTAATTAGTCGCAAGACCGTGGCCTTGAAAGTGATGTCACGTCAAGCAGCCAGGCAGCAGGTCAGAGAGTCAGATTCTCGTCTTGGAAAATAGGGCAGTAACTTACCGGAGGAAAGGTAGACTTATTAGCTTACGATAACTCATAATAGACTTTACAAGTTAAATAGGTGTTTGCAAAATGTTGATGGCCAGCTGGGGGATGCTGCGAATATTAGGATCAGTTCATATCATATATTAAAGGTCCATATCCTACATCGGGCAGCTGGTTCCACTCATGGCTCTACCACACTGATAATGGTGAGTATCCATGAACCTTTTTTTCCCTTTTTTTCTGCATAATATATGTAAATATTTTAGTTAAATAAATAAAAAATAAAATAATAAATAAGTTCAATCTCTTTCCATTGTAAGAGCAATGATCAGTAATGCCACTTTACTCTGTCCCTACAGCACAACAAAGCCATAGAGCTCTTCTATAAAAAATTTTAAAAAACGAAGAAAAATTTATTGTTCTGAGCTTGGCTGCAAACTTTGCCACTGATTCTACAGCCCCATCAAGAAATTATTTATTGTTTTATTTTTTATTTATTTAGATTTATTGTTTTATTTTATTTAATTTTATTTTTACATTCATCCTTTATAAAGACATTTTCAACTATCCATTCAATAAATAGGTTGTAAAAGTAAAATCTGCAGTCAAGTATCATCTGTTTATGCCGCGACGGCTCCCGGAGAGCCTGCCCCCACTGCTGAAAAAAATCCTAGAGGAAACACTGTATCCTGCACTGTAAGATGCAAATAATAATATGGCTTTGGTCATGGCTTTGGCACAACAGATCAGAACCATGAAAACGGAATAGATGGACTTAAAACATTACAGAAAAGTAAAAGAGGAGGGCTGCAGTTTGAATAAGGTGAGATACCGATTCAGACCACAGTTCCTCCTTCATTTTCAGAACTCTAACATTTATATCTGGTGCAACATAAAAATTTTGGATGAAACACCAAGTCAGAGAAAGATGTTATGGTAGCTACTTCAAGCCTCTATTTTATGAATGAATTTGTCACAATAAACTAAAAAAGGACAAAGAAATCTTTATGTATTCATGATGAGATCAATGAGGCATTCCACATGTTTTAATCATCACCACCACAAAGTTATGTTAGACGGCTGATTTCGGGTCTAATGGCACTGGCATCTCACGCACTGAGAGAAACAACAATCAAGTGTCTTCATAAGAGCCCCACTCCTGTGTCCAACTAACTGGAATGGAATCCATCTTCATAATTCGATGTGTGGCAAGCCATTACCTTTCCAAAACCCATTCTCTCTCAAGCTGTGCATGATATAAAGCTAGCATGCTATATTATTCCCATAGGGGTTTGTTGCACTGACTGCCAGTATATATGTGTTACCAAGTGCGTTCTGTTTTTATTCTTGGCCGAAGCTGTCTGTCAAAGATAAGCGGGGACTAATTGACTGTCTTTCTCAGGTTTGGTCTTAATGTAACATGACCCTCTTGTTTTCCCACGTACCACTGACTTTGTGTCAGAGGTCAACAAGGGTCAGCAGTGATAGATTTTAAGTTAAAATGTTGCATTATCATGATTTAACTGAAACTTATCCTTTGTTTTACCTGGCTTTGTTCAATCCTGGACTGCAGCTGGCAGTCAGAGATGCAAACACAGGTGTAGTGTAGCACACACACACACACACACACACACACACACACACACACACACACACACACACACACACACACACACACACACACACACACACACACACACACACACACACACACACACACACACACACACACACACACACAGGCTCTAATCACTCATGGGTATGAGTACTTTAGTCCTGACATGTTCCCTGATCTGTTCAGCTGCATTGTGCTGTAATGACTGAGGCATCTTGTGTGTGTTTTCTGTCTGACACCATGCAAACTGGAGACGCACACTCCTGCTACCGAAACCATTTTATTATGTGTACAAAATGCGTCCAGTTCATCACTTCTTATTTCTTCTGCCAACTTTGTTACGCCCCCAAGGAAAGTGTCAGAGTAATGTGACGATCAGCGTACGTGAACCCGTCTGTGCACAAAAATACTCAAAAATGGACTCACAGATTTGGATGAAATTTTCAGGGAAGGACAGAAATGACACAAAGACTTCCCGATTACATTTCGGCAGTGATGCTGCTTATAGTCCGGATCCTTGGATTTGTTAAGAATTTCCTATTGCGAGAGCGGCACGGCATCACTGTAATTAGGACAACAAGTGAACACTACATCAGCCGCCTGCTGATGATCACATGATTGCGATCCTACTACAAATCCACTGTTGCGGACTTATCGGGACTTAGCCATCAGAAATCATACAAGGAACAATTGATCAAATTGTGTTTCCGAGTGCCATCCATTCCCGCCACCTGCTACATATTTAGAACACGCGATGTAGCAAACCCCAGTCAAACAATGGTGAAGCGCACTGATGTTTCACAAAGTTTTTATTTACATTCAACCGTCGGCCCTATTTTGAACACAAATTTACCTTTCTGTCCTTCACTCCTTTATCAGGAAACACCGTAAGAGCTTGCTCCCATTCCAGCTAGGTGCTTATAAGTTTATACACATCCTTTGCGTTAGACAGCACGTTAGACAGCACGTTTAACAGCGTGTAACCCTTTTCCTTCCATCTTTACGTGAGTTTTCGGCAGAATCTTCCTGATTTCAAGAAAATGCTTCTTAGATAAACACTTCCTTTGCTGCTGGAATGGTGCCAAAATAAAAGCCTGTAACATTAAAAATACGTTTTCAAAATAAAAGCATGGAGGGAATGGTTATTTTAAGAGTAGTAAAACAAAGACATGCAAAAAGCGATGAACTGATCAACAAACCTTTATAAGAGTAATTTATACACAATCCGGTATCCATACATAACACACACATGCATAACACACGCCTGTGCTCAGCGCGAGGTCATTTTTTATTAAAGATTTCATCCGCCAGAAACTACACAAAGACTGAGCAGCCTTGGCAGAGTACTGCGCTCTCTGAGTGCTTTTCTTGTTGAAAAAGTCAGAATGGGAACACTAACTGACTTCACCTTAACTGTGACAACTAGCTTGAAGTACGTCCACATCTAATATATCTGCATTCAGCTGCACAACAACTGCGTCCTTTTCATCCTGATCATTTTGAAAACCAAGGCATAGTTGATTCTGTTACTATAACCGTGTGTAGTTCCAAAGACGTTACAGGGCTCCAGACTGCGACCAAAATGGTTGCATATGCAATCTTATTTTGAGAGTGCAAGTTAAAATTTTACATGGTTGCATTGTGCAAGTGAATGATGAGGTCTAGGCTGATCTGGTGGCCCTTCCGTTAGTAAAGGTAGCAACTGCACAGGTTATTGTGGGTGAAAACAGTAATATTTCTTCCGCATTTATTCAGTCTCTCCCTGCCTGATGTGTAAAGCAGTCACTGTTACCGTGATGCAATGACGAAAATACCTACAGTTTATAAACACAGTAAGGAGAGAGGAGGAAGCTGGAGAAGAGAGAGCTGTCTGACACAACTGGTGACAAAAGTCTCAACTCAAGGTCTCAACTGAGTCACTGAAGAAGAAAAAGTAGACCACTACACTGAGTCACGATGGTCTAAACATGATCAACTGTGGAACTGACATTTAAAATGCAATCTGCTCATAGAAAAGACAGCTCATAGGGAATTCTGCAAATAGAGAACAGTGCATGTCAGTAAAAATCACTCACTTTCAACTTGAGTACATCTGTATAGAACACCATTTTCACAGTCTTCCAACAAACTTTAAGTTACAAACCTGTCAGAGCTGCTACACTGCAGCCGCCTGGCAGAATCAACCATAACCAGCATGAGAGGCCTTTATGGAACATCAGTAACATGCAGTATTTACTCATACACAGATGTTCAGCAGTGTGTAGCCTGTGCCCAATTTATGACTGGTACCACAAGAGGACTGGTGACAATATAAATATATTTTCAAATTGAAAAATTTTATAAACATCGAGTCTTGCAACAGTGAAAGTCAATGTGACACAACTAGGTTATGCAAAAACAGCTATTCATCAGCATGCATGGTGGATTAAATTATCGCACCATGTTACAAAAAAATGGGGCGGAGGAGGGGCGATCAAATCATTTGCTGATGCAACCATCCAAAAAAATTGGTAGCACTAGTGGAAAAGTTAGTCTGGAGCCCTACATTATGGTCATTTAAACATCGGGTACAAATTCAAAGACTGCTATAATTAAGGTATAACTAATCATCCCTGCCAATGCAACACGTTCACATCAGAAGTTATATTTTTGGAGTACATGTCATTTTGCTGCAATACATTGACTGCAGTCATGTTTCATTTCACAATTTTTTCAATATGCGCGTTACAGTTACAGTATAGCTAAGTACATTTTACACTTGGAGAAAAAAATTGTAGTTTTGGTCAATATGAGTGTGTGGCTAAAGGGTCATAAGTCTCGCTTTGCCAGCCCATTCTGTTGAACTAAATAGTCTGGCTGCACATCTCTATGATTCTGTTGTACGGAAAAAAATGGAATTGTGTCCCAAAATTAATAATTAATATTAATAATTTTATTTATTAATTATTTAGCAATTAAACTGTAAATAATTAAATTTACCTGAAGCAAATCCCAGCACAATGTAGCTGTCATTTGAAAACATGTTAATATTGTGATATAATACCATTGCAAGCAAAATTTCTAATAATTAAAAATGGCATAGTTGCAGAAATAGTGGCTTTTCTGAATTAGTTTTTGGATGTTTCTGTTTGGGTAGTTTTTTATTGTTTTTGTTTTTTTAAAAGATCTCTTGACAATATGAATTGAAAAAAATAGGTAGGTGTTGACCTATAAAACTATGTTTTGGGAAAAAAAAAATGAACCAAGCCTGCTCAAACACGTTCAACTGATGTCAGCAAAGTTAAGCAGCAAACCTTCTACCTTCCCAAACCCAGTGTGTGATCAGTCACGGCAAATTTCAATATAACTAACAATGCTTGTTTCCCTTTTGCTGGACCGCAGAGGTTTCACTGAGATCTCAGTAAGAAAACGCATTAACCTAGATGACGAGAAGTCTTTTACTAGCTGGAATCAACATCACAGTCGCAATAATTTATTTGTTAATAACAGGGGTCAGGAGGAGACAGAACAAAGGCTTAATGTTGGTGATGAAAATGTTGGGGTGGATGCTTAGAATTTTCATGTTTTCGTATTTAGCAGGCCTATAGTGAAGCCTACACATATATCCCTATAATACCACAGCACTGCAACTGTGTGACATCGGCTTAGATTAGTTACCTCGGTAGCTACATCTGCCAACCATCTAACATTGCCAGGTGTACGTAACAGGCTTCAGCATGTAGTGATACAACGCTACAGTCTTGTAACTTGACAGCCTTTTCATCACTGCTCGCTCATGTAATTACCCGGAAGGCTAAACGGATATCTAAACTTGAATGATTTAATCCCAGGCATGTCCTTGCTGTGTAAGCATGTGAGTATGGGTCACAGATATCAGCTCAATCACATTTGCAGGCCCAGGCTGCTTCTTGTTTTTTAAAAAAAAAAAAAATTTTTAAAAATTTAAAAAAATTAGAGGTAAATGGAGTGATTACAGAAGAAAAGAAAGTTACATTGAAAGCACTGAGGTGAAAATGTGGAACATGAATTTATGTTAGAGGCACAGAGTTGGTTTTCATACTGTCTGAGAGGTGTCAAAGCAAAACTAAGTGATGCTATCAAGCTTCGTTTTTTTCTGTCTTCATTAAGGATTACCTCAGGAGGTAATCCTTCATACCATGCATTACACATGCTGCACTACAAAATAATAATATCTGTTAGTTTTTCAGAATGCGGGTACTGACATTTCTGTTTAGCAGACTGTGACAACTGTGCATTTTAAACACATTACATCTGATGAAATGGTTTAATTTGTAGATTATTGCATGACAAGATTTTTTTTTTTTTAGAAAATGTTTTAAAACAAACCAAGCAATGGCATTTCAATTATATGCAAACTATATTTGTTGTTTACGAATGTCAAGACGGTTGTAATATTTTTCAAAATGTAACATAAATACTAATTTACACAGCCAAAACAATTTAAATGATCTCATAATAAATATTCAAACATTGACCTAAAAAGAGACCTGGAACACAGATATCCTGTGGTGAAAAAGTGTATTTCTTTGTGGAGAATCATCTTAACAGACACAAAAATTTGTCAAGCAAGTTAGAACTCAACTCGGATTTTAGTTCATTGTGAAGCAGCTTCTTCACGGGAGAATCTCTCCAACCTTCATTCACACCCTGAAACAACTTATACAGTAACAGCTAATAAGTCACTGCCCTATAAAACTTGTTCTGAATCTATATTTCTAAATGCTGGCTGTGAAGTATGATAACATACAGTGAGATAGACATTTGTCAGTTATTAAGAGCTCTGTTACACCATATGTCAGCTACCTATAAATATATAAATATACACACGTGGGCAAAATTGTTGGTACCCCTCGGTTAAAGAAAGAAAAACCCACAATGGTCACAGAAATAATTTGAATCTGACAAAAGTAATAATTAAAATTCTATGAAAATTAACCAGTGAAAATCAGACATTGCTTTTGAACCGTCGTTAAACAGAATTATTTAAAAAAATAAACTCATGAAACAGGCCTGGACAAAAATGATGGTACCCCTAAAAAAGACTGAAAATAATGTGACCATAGGGACATGTTCAATCAAGGTGTGTCCTCTAATTAGCATCACAGGTGTCTACAAACTTGTAATCAGTCAGTCGGCCTATTTATAGGGTTACAAGTAGTCACTGTGCTGTTTGGTGACATGGTGTGTACCACACTAAACATAGACCAGAGGAAGCGAAGGAGAGAGTTGTCTCAGGAGATTAGAAGGAAAGTTATAGACCAGCATGTTTAAAGGTAAAGGCTATGAGACCATCTCCAAGCAGCGTGATGTTCCTGTGACTACAGTTGCACATATTATTCAGAAATTTAAGATCCATGGGACTGTAGCCAACCCCCTGGACATGGCCGCAGGAGGAAAATTGATGACAAATGGAAGAGACGGATAATACAAATGGTAACAAAAGAGCCCAGAACAACCTCTAAAGACATTAAAGGTGAACTCCAAGGTCAAGATACATCAGTGTCAGATCGCACTATCCGTCGTTGTTTGAGCCAAAGTGGACTTCATGGGAGACGACCAAGGAGGACACCATTGTTGAAAACAAATGATAAAAAAAGCCAGACTGGAATTTGCCAAAATGCATGTTGACAAGCCACAAAGCTTCTGGGAGAATGTCCTATGAACAGATGAGACAAAACTGGAACTTTTTGGCAAGGCACATCAGCTCTACGTTCACAGACGCAAAAATGAAGTATATCAAGAAAAGAACACTGTCCCTACTGTGAAACATGGAGGAGGCTCTGTTATGTTCTGGGGCTGCTTTGCTGCATCTGGTACAGGGTGTCTTGAATCTGTGCAGGGTACAATGAAATCTCATGACTATCAAGGTATTCTAGAGAGAAATGTGCTGCCCGTTGTCAGAAAGCTTGGTCTCAGTCGCAGGTCATGGGTCTTGCAACAGTATAATGACCCAAAACACACAGCTAAAAACAGCCAAGAATGGTTAAGAGGAAAACATTGGACTATTCTGAAGTGGCCTTCTATGAGCCCTGATCTAAATCCTATTGAGCATCTGTGGAAGGAGCTGAAACATGCCGTCTGGAGAAGGCACCCTTCAAACCTGAGACAACTGGAGCAGTCTGCTCATGAGGAGTGGACCAGAATACCTGCTGAGAGGTGCAGAAGTCTCATTGACAGTTAAAGAAATCGTTTGATTGCAGTGATTGCCTCAAAAGGTTGTGCAACAAAATATTACGTTAAGGGTACCATCATTTTTGTCCAGGCCTGTTTCATGAGTTTATTTTTTTAAATAATTATGTTAAACCACGGTTCAAAAGCAATGTCTGATTTTCATTGGTTTATTTTCATAGAATTTTTATTTATTATTACTTTTGTCAGATTCAAATTATTTCTGTGACCATTGTGGGTTTTTCTTTCATTGACCGAGGGGTACCAACAATTTTGTTCACGTGTGTAGGTAGCTGACATATGAATGGTTGCATCAGTCTAAGGCCATTAGTAATGTTCAACCTGCAATGAGAGCAATCAATGCAGCTTGCTAGTCTAGGGTCAGGTGAATAAGCATCTTGTTTGAGGTACTTTCAGACTTCAGTGTTTGTGTTCCTAAATTAGCCTCTAAGCTGGAGGAAGCAAAGCATTTGACTGAAAGCTCCTTTGCTGGCCGGAGCCCAAAGGTTTATGACCCCAAGTCATGAGTGTTCAAGACAACTTCAGTGACACTGACAACCAGAGAGTCAGAGTCAGTCACTCATATGTTCTACTCCAAGAGTTTCCCAAATTTGGGATCAGGGTCACTTGATATACAGATGAAATAACCGGAGATAATTAGGTCAAAAGATTGTTTTCACATGTTACTAGTTTTGAATATAATTCATTCAATGCCCTGTCTAAGCTCTGGAAATTGGAATATATACAGGCACAATTCAAAAAATATTTGTGTAATTCATTTCAAAAAATGTAAACTTTCATATGTTCTATAGTCCATACACATAAAGTAAAATACTTTTTAAGTGTAAATTTGGATGATTACGGCATAGAGTTTATGGAAATCAAAAACTCAGTATCTCAGATTATTAGAAAATATCTTTGAATCAATCAAAAAAGGGATTTATAATACCGAAACTTCCAACTTCTGAAATGTATACTCATTTATATACTCAATACTTGGCTGGGGCACCTTTACAACAAATTACGGTATCAACGTAGCATGGCATAAAGGCGACCACCAACAAGTGTGGCACTGCTGAGGTGTTGTTGAAGTCAACAGCACCCTTCAGTTTGTCTGTATTTTTGGTTGAGTGTTTCTCTTCTTCCTCTTGTCAATACACCACATGGGATTCTACATAGTTTAGGCCAGGTGAGTTGACTGACCAATCGAGCCCAGTAATATCCTGGTCAGCAAACCATTTGGTTGAAGCTTTGATATCACAGTGGGCAGGTGCTAAGACCTATCCTCACAAGACTGCAGTCATCCCTATTGCTTGTGCACCAAACTATTCCCTTCCAGTCAATTGTCCTTTAATGTGCTTCAATACAGCATTCTGCCAACAATCAGGCTTTTCAGCAATGACCTTCTGTGGCTCACCCTCCTTGTGAAGGGTGTTGATCATCTTCTGAACAACTTTTAAGCCAGCAGTCTTCCTCACGGCAGAAGGTAACTAGTGTAATTAACTCGATTAAAAGATATACAGTATTTTTACTGTTTAAACAGTAATTTACTTAAACTCTAAAAATAATGTTAATATTTTAAGACAATGGATTTCTGAGCTTCATTGGCTATGAGCCTTAATAATTAAAAATAAAACAAAAACGCATTTTTAACATTTAACATTACATGTAATGAATACGGAATACATGAAAGTTTATCTTCTTGAATTAAATTATGAAAAAAAATGTGCTTTGTCCTCGGGCTGGGCGATATGGCCTAAAAAAAAAAAAAAAATAAATCTCTGATTTTTTTCACAAAAAATCCCGATTCACGATTTATCAGATTTTTTTTTTTTTTTTACCCCCTACCTAATCTCTGCAAGCCTGAGTCCAGTCTACTTTATGCAAATGAGCTCCAAATAAACACACCGGATCGCAGCTGGAAATGCGCCGC
The DNA here is from genome assembly GCA_027123335.1 of Amphiprion clarkii. Lineage (NCBI taxonomy): Eukaryota > Metazoa > Chordata > Actinopteri > Pomacentridae > Amphiprion > Amphiprion clarkii. Next base: position 37,044,618 of record CM049569.1, on the reverse strand, counting down.
ATGTGGCATGCTGGTCCGGTTGCGGTGCATTTCCAGCTGTGATCCGGTGTGTTTACCCGGAGAGGGCCGCAGCTCATTTGCATAAAGTAGACTGACTTCAACTTAATGCAAATTCAGTGAGGCGTGCTGAGATTCCACGCATCAGTGAAACTGTCCTCAAACTTCTAAACTAGGCATTGGTGACCTAAAACGAGGACAGATTCAGCTGCTGCACAGATTATTTCTAGCCTCAAATGCTTTCAGAAATACTTTTCGCTGACGTGTTTTTTGAAATAAAAGGGAAAATTTGCGGCCGAGCCGCTGCATTTATCCAACTCATCTGCCGGACTGTCCAGCTGAAAGCTCGGTCACATGACCACATAGCAGTCCGCTGTTGCTCAGCGCTGTCATGTGACCATGTTGTGGTCCGCTAGTGACCGCCCGCCGTCCGTGTGATTTTCAGATGCGGTGCGTTGCCGTGCGGGAAAATCGCATCTAGTGGACACGAGCCTTTAGATCTGCACTGCTCGCCGTCATGTTGTTTGTGTATCAAGCGTGGGGAGGGGGGCGCGCACTCTGAACTACGGGAGCCCAGCAGGCAGGCGTTGATGGTGGATGTTGATGAGAAAATCAATTTTTATTAAAACAAATCGACATTAAGTACAAACTCGAATTAATCGATAAAATCGATTTATCGCCCTGCCCTACTTTTTCCCAACATTCATACTTTTCAAGCTGCATCTCTATATACAGTTAGGTCCAGAAATATTTGAACATGGACACAATTTTCATCATTTGGGCTCTGTACACCAGAGAGAATCCACAATGGATTTGAAATGCCACAATCACGATGTGCCTGAAGTACAGACTTTCAACTGTAATTTAACCTTTTTAAGGGACCAAAAGCAATTGTACAGACTAACATAATCAAAAATCAAATTGGTGAGCCTCAAAAACGGGAAGGCCAGATTAGAGTTTGCCAAACAACATCTGAAACATCTGAAAGAGCCTGTGCAGTTGCGGAACAACATCCTATAGATGTCCAAATTTAAACAATTCGACTGTATATGTGGTCCCAAAGGCTATTTACATAAAGCATAAGACCCAAAAATAACCTATTACACTAAGGGAACTATTGATATTTTCAACATTGCACTGTTAGTTTTGAAACCTTGTCACAGAAATTCTCAGTGTTATTGATTTATGGTCAATTTAATCTATTAAATTATGGTTTAACCTCAAGTAATTTTGAATTTATAAGCCTGTTGCTCTCCAGTTATGCATTCTAGTTGATTTATAGCTGCTATATTTAACAAGCTCTAACAAGATTAACAAGATTCAACAACATCTCTGCGATAGTCAAAATACCACAAGCAGTAGGCGATATATTGACCTTAAATTTGATTTTGATCTTGTGTATTTTTCCCTAAACATCAGCAGGGAAAACTAGTGACACAGCACACAATGGCCTGATATTCTGGCCTCTTTTCAGCAAATTAATGACAATCCCCAGAGTGTGCATTTTAAACTTTAAGCAGACAGTACTGCAAAGGTTTTTAATTTTACCATGACCTTATGACAGCTGGTTTCAGCCCAGTACTGAACAGGTTGCATCAGTGACTGTAGCTCCAAAAACCACTAACCTCTTGCTGGGCACACCCCCTTCCTGAGGTAACCTCTCTCTGCATCATGATTAGCAGCACACAGAACAGACAGAACAGCTGACCACATGGCAGCTGACACTGGTATCGCTTCTAACTCTCTCTCTGAGTGATCATTTGACATGGAAATATCAGAAAATTCAGAGCACAGCCATTGTTTTTGATAGGCTGGGGTAGGTTTAGGACAGGCTTAAGTTGCACTGAAGTACAACTGGCGACATGAAACCCATTATCCCTCACACAGTCCTTGTTTAATGCTTTCCAGTTGATCTTAAAGTTCCTGCAATCTCTGAACCTCAGTCAGCTTTACAATTTCCACAGTGTTCTGACCTATGGGCATAACATTAAAACTATTGTAATGTTAGGCATATCAGCCACACAATGTGCTAACACTAAGGACTTTCCTATTGTTGTGGTGACATGGGCAGAAAATAATAATAGCAATTAATTTGATCTACAGTTCCTCAGATGGTGGGGCAGCATAAAAACTCTTGTGCTCACTCTTGCAGCCAACAGCAGAGGATTGCATATGTTTTGCTCATAAGTTACCAGAAGCATCTCTAGAAAGTAAATAAACTCGGTTGATTTCTAGAATTTCCAAAAGTAGAATGGCAGGCAGAGCCTTCAGTTATCAGACGCCTCTTCTGTGGAACCAGCTCCCAGTTTGGGTTCTGGAGGCGGGCACACTCTCTATTTTTAAGACCAAGCTTAAAACCTTCCTTTTTGACAAATCTTATAGTTAGGGCTGACTCGGGTGACCCTGGGGGGGTCAGCTGAAGTCTGCATGTACACAACTGACTTTCCACGTTCCTTAGTTCTGCCCCCGGTTATGTTGTTATAGTCCTCGGCTGCTCGGGGACCTCTTTCAATGCACTGAGGCCTTCTCAAATTACCCATGTATTTACTATATAGCATTATTGCAGTGCATTCACTCTGTTTCTCCCTGTGTCCTTTCTCCCAGTGTCCCTGGTCCCAGAGCTGGATGCTTCTGATCTGTGGTTGTTGTCCCACCAACTGGCTTAGTCTCCATCATGTCCACTGTGGGATGCTGCTGCTGACCTTCCTCCAGCCCACTGCCTCCAGCTACCCATTTCCACCAATCTGCTCTGCATACTCACTATACTTGATATGCTCATCTACACACTGTTTGCATCTTACTACCAGCTTTAAATGTAGTATATTTAATGCCAGAGCCTTACACCATAACAGTAAACTTATGAATCAGTTTCAATGTTGGCTTGTACTTTGTATGTATCATCTGGGTCATTACATATCATTTCATCAAGTGGTCCCCACCTGACCCCCTCAGATTTTCTAAAATTCTACATACTTATAGAACATTATATATGATGGAAAAATCCAAAATTTCAATGCTTAATTGTAAAGAGTTCCAAAGTTATGACCATTTGAAGTAGGTAGGGGGTACCCTAAAATTGCGACCAGAATTAAGGCTTGAAATTTTCGTCTATTTTCAGGGTTCTATAACTTCTGAACAAAAAGAGATACAGGTCTGAAATTTTCAGGATCATTTCATAGGAATCCATAGTCCTAAGAAATGTGAAAATAATTACTTAAAATTTATAATTGCATGTTACAGAGAATGACAAAACTGAGGTTTTATCCATCGCAAACTTCTAAAATGCTACTTTTGGAAACCTGTTACACAAAAACTAATCCTATTCATTAGAAATTTTATGTGCTGTACCTTGGCTACCTAGGGAATGGATCTCTGTAAAATAAAGGTCCTATGTTATGTTATGTGTGATATATGAACAGCTAAAAATCAAAAATACAAATTTATACATCAACTGTTGTTAGAGTGAATGACCTTGTGTCTGAAGAAACTGTGGCAGATTTGTTGCAGCATGATCTGCATCCTGGCCAGTGTGTTGCAGCTGTTTATGATAATTACTGGTACTTGGGAAATGTTGTGGACGTGTCAACTGAACAGGCAGATGTGTTCCAAGACTTCATGAAACCAAAAGGCCCTGCCAGATCATTTTCTTGGCCCAGTAGGAAGGACCAGTGTTGTGTGCCAACAGACCATATCCTTACTCACATTGCGGACTTGATGACAGCAACGGGTCCTCGGTATAAACTTAGCCAGGATGCAGAAAAGAAGGTTTCTGAACAGTTTAAAATATTTCTGGAAAGACATAACTGAACCAACTTTGCAAACTATTCTTGAAAATTTGTAAGTACTTAATAATATCTTCTTTACTCTGCAATACACACATTTGAACACTTGAAAATAACTAAATTTTCTGTTATATATGGCTAAAATATGGGGTGAAAATGTATATTTAATATATCTGATTTAATTTGAATATTTAACATAGAAGGATTTATAGAAGCAAGTTGTGCTTGGTGTCAATTCCTGTACTTTCACATGGTGTCTTTTATTTTGTGATACTACCTATCCCACATGCTGATATTGATCTTTGAATCTGAAGATCGGACAGATATTTTTGATTTTAGCTGTTCATATATCATACATAACATAGGACCTTTATTTTACAGAGATCCATTCCCTAGGTAGCCAAGATACAGCACATAAAATTTCTAATGAATAGGATGATTAGTTTTTGTGTAACAGGTGGCCAAAAGTAGCATTTTAGAAGTTCGCGATGGATAAAATCTCAACTTTGTCATTCTCTGTAACATGCAATTATAAATTTTAAGTAAATATTTTCACATTACTTAGGACTATGGATTCCTATGAAATAGGGATGCACGATATATTGGCGATCACATCGGTATCGGCCTATATTAAGGTTTTTCCCCATATATCGGTATCGGTCCAATGAGGAAAAATTAGCCGATGTGAAAACCGATGATTTTCTTGATCATTAGCGCCTTCATTTCTCTCTCTCTCGACGACCGCGCTGACTTTGAGTTGTGCAGGAGTGAGTCAAGTCATGCAGCAAAGTATTGTGGGAAGGTTGGTTACATGTAAACAGGAAGATATGTCTGCCGTCTGGGAGTACTATATTTTGTCCAAGGAAGATGCACGAATTGCAATATGCAATACTTGCAAAAGTGACGTTATGAGAGGAGGATGCCATGCCAAATCGTTTAATACCACCAATTTAATTACCCATTTAAAAAACAACCACCCGGGTGTACACGCACAGTACAGAGAGCGAGCATTTCACCGCTAACTCTCAGAAGCTGCAAAAAAGCGCCACGGCTGGTACATCCATACAGCAAACTCTGAAGAAAACACGTAAATTTGCCAAGGATAGTACAAAAGCTAAGGACATAACAAAGAAAGTAATGGAGATGATTGCTCTCGACGACCAGCCGTTTACAATCATGGAAAATCAAGGTTTTTGACAGTTGATGGAGCACATTGAACCCCGCTACGACCTTCCAAGCCGGCGGTACTTTTTGGATGTTGCTCTCCCTGCTCTGCACGACGTGGTAGCCGCACACATCGACAAGATGTTAGAGACCAGTGTGGATCACATCGGCTTTACTACGGACATTTGGAGCTCCAACGTCAGTCAGATGAGTATGTTAAGCCTCACTGCTCAATGGATCAATGACGACTTTGAAATAAAAAAAGCTGTGTTGAATGCAAAAGAATTCCCCGTTCACACACAGGGACTGCCATCGCGAATGCATTTGACAGTATGTTAGCACAGTGGAAAATACCGAAAGAGAATGTGTACGTCGGGCTTCTTGACAATGCACGAAATATGAAGAAGGCTATGGACGAGTGTGGCGTTAATAGCTTGGGCTGCATGGCTCACACGTTACAGCTGGCTATATATGACGGAGTATTTAACCAGCAAAGCATCTCTGATTGTGTTGCTATCGGACGAAGAATAATTGGGCATTTCAAACACTCCTCTCTTGCCACTTCCAGGCTCGAAGACATACAGAAAGAGCTGGGCATGACTATCAAGATGCTTCAACAAGACGTCGCGACACGGTGGAATAGCACTTTTTACATGATGAGAAGTCTGCTGGAGCAGAAGCGTGTACTTAGTGTGTATGGAGCAGAACACGAGCTCCCCTCATCTTTCACCGCACACCATTGGGACCTCGCTGAAAATATGGTCATGCTTCTCGCACCTCTTGAACAGCTTACAAGAGAAATAAGTTCTCATCGGGCTTCTGCTGGTGACGTGATTCCCTCTGTTGTGGCTCTGAAACGGCTGCTTAGCAAGGAAGCTGAAACAGACAGTGGGGTCCTCACTGCAAAACGTACTCTGCTCGAAACTGTGAATGACCGCTTTGAAAATACTTTCTCTGAACCGCTTTACTACTTGGCAACAATACTGGACCCAAGGTACAAAGACCGTTACTTTGACACAAACACCAAGCAGGTGGTAATAAACATGCTACAGAAGGATGCGGAGAGGATGATGCGCAGCAACAGTGACACTGCCACAGAGAAACCTAAACGGGAAGACACAGATGAATAGCCACAACAAAAGAAGATGTGTGCAGCAAGTGATGGAGGTGAACATTCGCTGCTGGACATGTATGATGAAATTCTGGAGGAGGGGGAGGAAGAGACAGGAGGACAGGCAGGCCTGACGAGCCCAACAGTTGTGCAAGTATGTTCATACCCAAATTTATATTCAAATAATCAAGTCTGTAAATTCTGTGTAAAACATTAACATTCATCCTCTAGATTTATTGTCTCTAATGTTATAATGTCCTAATAATGATATCATCTTTGTGATCTGTATAGTTATATGCATCTCAATATTCCTGTAGGTGCACAGTTATCTGAGTGAGCGTCCCATCACTAGAACTGAGAGCCCACTGCAATACTGGAGGGCCAACATGTCCCGCTTCCCTTTTCTGGCCCGGGCAGCATGCAAGTACCTCTCAGCTCCATCTACAAGTGTGGACAGCGAACGCCTCTTCTCTGCTGCATCAAATGTCGTAGATGAAAAAAGAAATAGGATTTCATGCGAGAAAGCTGAAATGCTGCTCTTTGTAAAGAAAAACCTACCTCTGCTTAAGCAGGCCACGATTAAGTAGGCCTCATACAGTGGGGAGAAGTATAACTGTTTGAGTGTTTGGGACATTTCCAGTAGTTTGACAATGTTAGTCCTATGCAGCTTGAGAAATGTGCACAGACTGTAGCATAAAATTTGCACATCCCTTCTCAAAATATAGTCAGGACATTTTCCTTTGCATTTGATACTGCTGCTATTTCACAGATGGTTTAACTTGAATGGTCCTGGACTTGACGTTAAATATGTTAAAACATGTTGAAATATGTTTTACATTTGTTACATAATAAAGAAGACTATGTGGTCTAATTTGGTATGGGCTTGTTTAGAATAGTTTTCAGGTTCTCATAGTGTTTACTTAGACTCGTGTTTCAGTGTGAACAAAATTTGAATATCGACATCGGTAATATCGGTTATCGGCGATATCAGAAACATTAATATCAGATATCGGTATCGTCCAGAAATGTTAACATCGTGCATCACTACTATGAAATGATCCTGAAAATTTCAGACCTCTATCTCTTTTTGTTCAGAAGTTATAGAAGCCTGAAAATAGCCGAAAATTTCAAGTCTTAATTTTAGGGTACCCCCTACCTACTTCAAATGGTCATAACTTTGGAACTTTTTACAATGAAGCCTTGAAATTTTGGATTTTTCCATCATATATAATGTTCTATAAGTATGTAAAAATTTAGAAAAATCTGACAGGGTCAGGCGGGAAATTTTCTTAAAATCTGTTGATTTCATATGGAATGACCCATCTATCTTTTCATGCATGTATGCCGATGTGTGCTCAATATGTTCCCTTGCCCCTCCCCACCCCCCTCTTCTCCCATCTCTCTCCCTCCCCCTTCCCTACTCCCTCTACCTCTTCTGTCCCTCTTAACCAGCCGGCCAGCAGCAGATGGATCCCCTCATATGAGCCGGATTCTGCTCAAGGTTTCTTCCTGTTAAAAGGAAGTTTTTTCATGGAGGTTCAGGGATATGGGTTCTGTAAAACGTCTTGAGACAACCTGAATTGTAACTGGCACTATACAAACTAGAAAAGCACTCAGAGAGCACAGTATTCCGCCAACGCTGCTCAGTTGACGTATCATTTCATTCAGTCCTTGTGTCATTTCTGACCTTCACTGAAAATTTCATCCAAATCCATTAGTCCATTTTTGAGCAATGTTTCACACAGACAGACAGATTCACAGACAAACGCACGCCGATCGTCACATAACTACGTCGTTCCTTGGCGGAGTAATAAAATTGAATTGAATTGAAAAGGAAAAACATTGAAATTACCCTGAAGTAGCATAGGGCTCATAGAGTTTAAAGTAAAGTTAACCAAGAGATATTTACACAGGTTCCACTTACGAGAAAGCAGCTTGCTGTTTTTTTACAAATCAACAAGCAGAAATATTAATTCCAAAACCAGCTATAATATACACAAAACATTGCAGCAGCTCAAAAACATTTGTCTGTCCTCCCATGACAGCATAAAGCTCAGCTGTTCAAACTCAACACATCCCTACCAACTCTAAACTAGCTGAAAAGAATATTCCTTAAGTTGATTTGAAAACAAGGTGTTGATCCAAAAACACCTTTTAAAACATTAAAAAATAACTGCAAATCTTCCTAACTGTACTCCCTAATTATTTACACAATAACTCAAATTGCAGGTGGCATGGCATAATGGTGTGGCAGAGTTAAAAAATTATGAGAGAAAAGAAAAATTATGGGCTACACTTGATATTTAATCAGACTAAGAGGAATAAAATGAAACTCTTGGCAATGGTCATCTGCTGCAGTGCTTAAGATTCCTGAATAGCATTTCACACAAGCAGCAATTGATTTGATTTCTGTCCGTCCAGTATTAAAACCAACTTGAGACCTAAATCCCAGAGTAGAACTGCATTATTAACCTACGATGAGTTACCTTTGACCAAACATAAAAGTATTGTGTCTTGTGTAAAGGATCACCCAAGTCATGCAAGTTTCACATCTAAGCTTATTTTCATGCTATAGTCAAGGTAATTATTCAACAAAGGCAACTGCAGCTGCTAATAAAAAAAAATAATGCTATGGTACTGTAATTCACTCCTGTTATTTTATGGCTTCACATTGTACATTGATTTGCAATGAAATAGTCCTTTTTTAAAACTAACAGAAACAAGTTTTGAGCTCCAAATCTGACATTTTTTCCACAGAAAGATATTTAGGCAGGTATCAATTTTGGCATTGTAACGATATCACGGTTTCTTTCAGATATATCTACACAAGAAAAACATGTGCAACAACAGAAAATCTTCAAACATATGTTACTGATCAGGGTTCCTCTCCACAGACAGGAATTGTAGTCAGTGCTATCATGATAAAAATTGAAAGTAATTAATTCTTTCTTGTACCAAATGTCGACTGGGGTTTAATTTCTTTACATTTGGAGCCAAAAAATTACTGATCTGACTTCATAAAATGTGTGAAGATAAACAGTTGCAGCTGTTTTTTCAGATGCTGATTCAAAAATAAGATAATCACAATATTAATTTTGTTATCTAAAATTTTGCATATATATTCTATATATATTTCCTTAAGTATACTGTTGTATGGCTAGGTGTATTCCGGGTGTTCAAAATTACATGACATTCTTAATGATGTGCAAATGGGCAACACCAGTGCTGATGCCATGCCTATTGGACCACAGATGTCAAGCAAGCCTTAGTGGAAACGCTTTAATCTGGAGATGTGACGTTCGTGAATGAGTCAGACGTTTGAACCGCTCTTTTAAGTGAACGAGACTGGAGCGGAGCCACATTTACCGCTTTATCAGGGAGGAGGAGATATTAGCGACAGGAAAAAAAAACATGTGACCGCTGCAACAGGGACTATAGCCCCCGTTCATGGGTCGCCCGCCCAACCAGCTGAGCTATTCAGGCGCCCCATTAGTCCATTTTTGAGTAATGTTGCTAACAGACAGACAGACACGTACACTGATTGTCACAAAACTACACCACATTCCTTGATGGAGTAAAAATAAGAAAAAAACACTGTAAACCACACAAGAACATTTTAACAATACAGAAAAAATATAAAAATAATAAACCAGAATATAATGTATATATGTATATGAAATATATAAATAAAATTCAATAGAGTACAAATTGGTGGGATGTGTAAGTTTGAATTATTCTGATCACAGCATATCTTATAACAGCTACCAGTGATTGTTTCCTTGATAAAAACAAGTAACCCCTGGATAACTTCTAAAATAAATGAACATAACAACGTGCCAGTCTTTTGAACAGCTCTTTGAAAGGGACGGCTCCTCGAGATCCGGCTCCCCTCAATGAACCAGAAATCCCATCTCCACTCAGCATTATTCAGAACATAGTTTGGTATAAATGGATTTTTAAAAAAGCACCGTTTAGAAATTTCAATAGATAAGCAGGGAGTGTCAAAGAGCAAATCTGAGCACGGTGACATGAGGCAGGCTCATATAAACAATAATTCAGTTGTAAATGCAACACACAATATTTTGTGGTTGTGTGTTGTTCGGTGCGTGGACTGACAGATTCTTATTGGACCAAGGACACCAGCCTTCCTGGTTTGAAGCTTGTTTTTCAGTTTTAATTTCCCCTTATAACACAGCACAGTGGCAGAACTCCTGATTGTCTTTCCTACTCACCGCATCTTTTTCTTGTCCCCCACTCTCCAGCTGCTCCACGGCACACAGCTTCCTCTTGTTTGGATTTTCTGTCCTCTTCATCTTTACCGTAAAAACACTTCCCTGTCTGCTTGGAACTGGCCCAGATGATAACCCGAGGTTTCAACGTGTCAGCTCGTCTGGCGTGGACTTCAGCTCGCTGCCAAACTGAAATCCATCTCTTGTTGGTGTAGTTTGTGGAGTTGAGAGTCTACTGGTAATTTTGTTCAGGGCAGCCATTCGCGGTCAGCAGCCAGTCCTGCCGCAGAGCTTCGCCATTCTGGAGCCTAACTACACTGATCGTGCTGACTCCACATCTGGAAAACAAGTCGTGACAAGCTGTCAATCAACCTTGCAACAGCAACAGCCGCTAGTCTCCTTGCAGACAATGAACAGGGCAGCTAGAAGTTCGTCATATGGATAGTTTAACGTCTGCTGGGTAAAAATGATCCATGCTAGGCTGCTTTTTGATGCACCTACGGTGACACCTCAAACCAACTCGTGAGTTAGTTCGTGATGGCTGCTGCTTGCTAAAAGCTAGCTACCCACTGCAGGACTAGCTGAGCCGCTAGCAAGGCTGCCTGCTAACGTCTACCTGCCGAGGAACACCGTGACACCATGACAGGTCTGCCCTCACTCCCAATAGGCACTTCCAGATTATTTCCCCAAAGTGTCTAGTGCGTTTTGTCGGGTTCGATGATTTTTCAGACTGTAAAAGCCTTCTTGGAACGCTCGTCCATCCTCCGATAAAGACTGAGCTATGTGCGTGAAGACCGGGTTGAAGTGCAGGGGCACGGCACAGCTCAGCTTGTTTCCTGACTCTGATCCGGTCAGTGCAGTAAGTGGGAGGAAAGACGTGACGCCCGGTTTGTTCATTGTTACCAAAATAAAAGTATTGTGTCTTGAAGGTAAAGATGTAGACTGAAAACCCATCTCTTTATCACTTGTAAGGTGTCAAATCAGTCATTTGTATTTTTTCTTTTGTTTTTGTGATGTTTACATTGTTTTTCTAACAACCACCTGTCAAATTACAATGGCAAAACGTATTTTACTTTGAAACCAGATTAATTCTCTTCCCATGTTTGGTTTCAGCTTCATCTGCAGACTCAATTGATGTTTTCTTCATGCCAAAATCCCAAACAGATTCCTTACATGGAACGGATTAAAGAAAACGTAATCTAAAATGTAAACAAAAAAAAAACACAAAAAAGTGGTTTATCAGCTTATTTATACTGAACACCATATTTGCATAGCTGGATTATGTTCATTTTGTCGTTTATTATTATAGGACAGCGTTACTTTTTTCACCGACAATTCAGTAAAAAAGCATGGTTTTACTTTCTTACTGACTTGTCGGTGAAAAAAGTAACTATCCTACCATATTTGCATGTTGGCACTGTGTTTAGTTGAGGAAGACGTGACAATTGTATATTTTTTTGCTGGAGTCTGCTGCCACCTACTGATAAACAATTAAAACAATAAATAAATGTGTTTTTACCATAGATTGTGTAAAGCTTGTTTTATGCTTTCCGCGTCCGCGAGGTCCGTGCCGATAAAGTACATCATTTTAGCCGCCACGTCTCCTCGAGCTGCTGTTCTCACGCGAAAAATTTCCATGTCGTGCACCTCCACATTTTTCTAACTATGCGGACGGAGCCATGCGGAAAAACATGGCAGAGGACCAGGACCTTCTCCTAGTCGAAGTCTAGAAACACGTGCACTTATACGATTCATCACACAGAGATCACTGTGGTAACCGTGTTATAAGTGTGCGTTGCTCCATTGTGTGTGTGTGTGTGTGTGTGTGTGTGTGTGTGTGTGTGTGTGTGTGTGTGTGTGTGTGTGTGAGAGAGAGAGAGAGAGAGAGAGAGAGAGAGCAGCCTGTGTGTGTGTGTATGTGTGCGAGAGAGAGAGAGAGAGAGAGGGAGAGCGAGCGCGAGTTGTCCGAGCGACCCTGAATGCAGCGCAAGCGAGTGAAGACGGGAGCCAGTTAAGAAAAGAAGTGTAGCTTCTGGGCTAGTGAAAATGAACAGTGTAGTCACAGTCTGTCTGCAATAAAAGTCTGCAGTATTATCAAACAAGGCCGGGTTCCAGTGTTTTTGCCTTCTACAACTGCTGGTAAAGTGAAGGGGGTTAACCCCGAAGTGTAACTTCGGCCCTGGAGAACTGACCTCCCCTGTGCTTTCTGACTACGGTCGGGCAGCTGAGCTGGAACGGTTAACAGTGTTATGAACAATTCATGGTGTGAAATTAAAACTAACTGCTGACGTGCAACTATTCGGTAAAATGCCATGTTGTAAGTGGTGTAAACAAGAATGACACACTGCTTCGAAGCATTTGACACAACCAGAAGAGTGACATCTGTTGACCCTGTGTCAGAACTGCATTTAAGTGGAAAAAACTGAGAAAGCCTCAGGACTGCTCATCTCACACTGCTTTGTACTTGCAATAAATGTTTTAAAATGGCATATATGTTTGTTTGCATGCGTGTATATATGTTTATATATATATATAGATAGATAGATAGATAGATAGATAGATAGATAGATAGATAGATAGATAGATAGATAGATAGATAGATAGATAGATAGATAGATAGATAGATAGATAGATAGATAGAGATATATATAGATATATATGTTGATCACAAGTGAGTAGCCATTCAAACCCGTTTGTGTGAACTTGTGTGCCTGTTATCAGGCCAAACCTCCAGGGTATGTAAACTTTTGATCAGGGCCATTTGGGTACTTTCTATTGTCATTATAATTTAAAAAGAATAAACACAGTTGTTTGATAATAAAAAAAACTATAGCACAACACTAACCATGAGTGAAAGAAAGGTTTTTGTGTTATCATTCATATTGTCTGAAAAATGGCCAAGAAATCGTAAATTCTGCCAGGGTATGTAAACTTATGAGCACAACTGTATGTGTATATATATATATATATATATATATATATATATATATATATATATATATATATATATTAGGGATGGGACGCGATTAAAATTTTAATTAATTACAGGCTTTGTAATTAATTAATCGCAATTAATTGCAGTTCTGTCAAATATCAATATTTGGCACAATGAGTGAAGTTTTTTAATTCAAATAAAATTGTGGTTGACAGTTGAATCAATGAATAGACACATACGTGTTTATAATTTAAAATTTATTTTAAAAAGGAAAATGGGACATATAGTAAAAGTGATTTTGATGACTTAAAGCCTGAATTTAGTTGTTTTTTCCACTGTATGGCACATAAAATCAGCATAAGTAGTTCAAGGAGCTTTAGAAAGTTGAAAATCCAGAGGATCACCAACCAGTATCTTGTAACACAACAAAATACAATATAATGTGTTATAAAAAAAATTTCTCTTTGTCATCAGATTATCATGTTACATTTCCACTCCCCCCTTTGAGCAAACTGAATCTCCTTTGAAGGTTGGACATCTCTATTTTAAGTGACACCAAAAACAAAAGTTTAGACTATTCAAAATGGATATTTCCCAGCTCACTTGAATCACACCCTTGTCACTCCACTTGAAACATCATTACCTAATTTAGATGCCTGTGTTGTCAGATTGCAACAGAGCAGGATTTCAACATACCATTAATTTCTTCAGTTTTATTTATTTTATTTTTTACAAACACTTTGGCATTACGGATGATAAACAACTCCTAAAGGCAGTTGAATTACCAATTTTGTAGAATTACTTTTACCATTTTATCCACAGGCTCTTCCATTTTTTGAGGATATGCAATCTTAAAGTCTCCACCTGCTTATGGCCCCACTTAACAAAAACTGAACAACAGACTTAGCAACAAACTGAGCATCCAAACCTCTTCCAGCTCTTATTGAAAATATGAAGACTGTGTTTGAATCCTTATGGCAATCTTTTGTATTCATAAAACTATCCTCTGCATGTAAACTCCCTCAAATAAACTTCAACTTTCTCTACACTTAGTGGAACACTGAAAAATGCACCACACAAATCTAACACCATAAAACATCCAGCACATCTGCTAAAAGATCAGTCACTATTTCATCTGGCTGCTTCACTGGCTGTAGATGTACGCTGCTCCGAGAATTCAGACTCATTTTCAAAACAACTACTCGCTACAAACCTCCCTCCTATTCTGTACCAGTTGCATCTGATTAAGTTTTCTAAGAGTCTCCTTGTCTTGTTCCTTCTGGTCATGCTCCCTTTTCCGTCATAACTCAACAAAATGAGTTATGTGATCTGTGTAGGCGGCTCTTGTCATGTTTCCCAAAGAAATCACCTCTGCCAATTTACTCCTCACTGGTAGGGGCAGCCCTTTCTGTATTCTACCTCGCAGAATTGATTTCTCCACTTGATTCAAATCTGGATCATTTCCTGTAACATTTCTCCACGTCTGATGAGCCCTTGACACATAGGCCCTCAGATTTTCCTCAGGTCCCAGTGGCTCAATTAAAATATTATCAGGATGTATGTTTGTTGTGAATGTATCTCTCAACGCTCTCCACATCTGACCTCTACTTGCAGGAAACAATTCTGCATCATTCACCGCAGGTTGCCACATATCTGTTAAGACTCGCTTGTTGTAGGATTTCCTCCATTTGAGGGACCCCAAGTAGACTAGCCAAAAGTCTCTTAATGTCTCCCATGGCAAGCTGCGTCCCCACCAAAACCTCCTCTAGCATTGAAATCCAAGGATATGCCCCATCTTGAAGAGTTGGCAACTTTTCGATTATATCTGACATGTCTGTATTCTGCCAAGGCTTGTATTCCAGATTCTGGCCTCTAACAACCACTGGACACATCTTATCTGATGCCTTTCCTCTTTTGGAACGTAATTCATATCCAAGAGCCTCTGAGTTTTTGAGACTTCTTTTTTCTCAAGCCTTTCTCCGCTGTCTGCAGCTCCTGTAGGTGCTTCTCCAATACTCTTCGGCTTTCTGTCGAAGTAGATTTATCCATGTCCAAAATCCGTTTAACCACTGCACCACTCCTGTCCGTAAAATCAGAATTTGTCATCCAAAACTTTATTAGATTTTCTTTTCCTTTATGTTTTTCTTTAAGAGTTTTTAGTCTTATGCAAAGAAAATGTTCTGCTGGTCTCTCTATTTCTCCTTAAACTCAGCAAGGTTCATATTTTATCAAATTATTAATATTATTTAAAAAAATTTATAAATACATATATATATATATATATATATATATATATATATATATATATATATATATATATATATATATATATATATATATATATATTAGGGCTGGGACTTTAACACGTTAATTTCGATTAATTAATTACAGCGAAAATAACGTGTTAAAAATAATAACGCAATTAATTGCACCCTCCTCAGTTCCCTCATTTCTGGCACACCGGTAACTCTGATGAACACTCCAGCCCAGTAGGTGGCGGTAATGAACCTATTTTACCTTATCATCAAACAATCAAGAGGGGGACAGTTTCTGTTTTCTTTCATTTGTTTTATTGACTTACTGGAATTAATCCACTATACGATCACTGTGTTTTTATTGTATTGTATTGAGTGTTAAAGATATACGAATGGGTAATCCTCAGACCAACAGAGGATGTATGAAGAGAGCACGTGCTGTTGCCCACAAGATGATGATTTACAGAACTCCATTGTCCTTTGTTATGAATGCAGATGTGGAATAAACCACTGTTGCCACAAGCCTGACCAGCTCCTGAAGAGTCATTTTAGAAAGAAGACATCTCACAAGGGTCACGTGTGTCTGTGTGTATATATATATATATATATATATATATATATATATATATATATATATATATATATATATGTATTAGTGGTGGACGCGATTAAAAAATTTAATCTAATTAATTACAGGCTTTGTAATTAATTAATGGCAATTAATTGCAGTTTTGTCAAATAGCAATATTTCACACAATAATTGAAGTTTTTCAATTGAAATAAAATTGTGGTTGACAGTTGAATCAATGAATAGACATAATATACATAATATAACAATTTAAAATTTATTTTAAAAAAGGAAAATGGGACATATAGAAAAAAGTGATTTTGATGACTTAAAGCCTGAATTTAGTTGTTTTTTCCACTTAAAATAAAATAATAAAATCACATAAAATCAGCATAAGTAGTTCAAGGAGCTTCAGAATGTTGAAAATCCAGATTCATTCGGTTTTTCATCTTTTCTGGGTCTGATAAATGGTGGAATTTTGATGGTTCTTTTTTATAGGAATATCAATTTTTTTAATGTAATTTATGTAATTGTTTTATGCACAGTAGCGTAGTGGTTAGCACTTTCGCCTTGCAGCGAGAAGATCCCTGGTTCGCGTCCCGGCTTTCCCGGGATCTTTCTGCATGGAGTTTGCATGTTCTCCCTGTGCATGCGTGGGTTTTCTCCGGGTACTCCGGCTTCCTCCCACAGTCCAAAAACATGCCCCCCCCCGCGACCCTAGTGAGGATTAAGCGGTGTATAGATAATGGATGGATGGATGGATAACTGCCCTCAAGATTAGTCTTGAATAAAATAAAGATCTTTTTTTCTCATGCCCTCTGCCTGTGGCTCCAGGTAGTGGCAGGTTTTCCCTTCCCCCTTCCTTCTCCTCTCTCCTCATGTGGGCATGTGTGTGACGTGGCAGCTGTATCCAATCCTATCAGTGGGAGCGATCACGTCAGTTGCTTCCTTCTCCACAACGGACTCTGCACACTACGCAGCGCCAGACAGTCGAACAGCCTCAGTCAGTTCCGACTCCTGTTCAGTCTAGCTCCCTTTCCTGACAACCTCGTTCCAACCTCTTGTTCTATGCCTTCCAGTTTGGACTGCCTGCCTGCTCGTGTTGTCACCTGGATCATCTCCGCTTTCCTTCTCCTCTGTTGAAATCCGTTCTCCACGCCGGTCAGTCTCTCCGGCATCTACACTTGCCCTGCCGCCAGCCACATGCGACTCCCCCCTCTGCCATCTGTTTCCAGCTCGATCTCCGAAGCCAGTCCTTCTATTTGTTAGATCGCTAGTGTTTTGTATATCCAGTTCAGCCGAACTTCTAGTCTCCACTTATTCTTGGCTTTTGTATATCTCGTTTCACTCTCTTGCCTTGGCAGTACTTAGCGTGGGTTAGTTCTGTACCTGTTTTACCTGTGTTTAGTTATTCTGCCAGCCCGCTAGAGGGACCTGCCTCAGCTCCGAGTTGACTTCTGTTGTAGTGCAACTAGGTCGAACTGTAGTAGTTTAGTTTTGTATTTTGTCTTTATTTTAAATTGTTTATTTTGCCTATACTCTGTTGCCGTGTCTCATTGCTCTGCACGTGAGTTTCCGTCAGTGGCCCATGTAACTTCTTTTTTAGTGGAGGTTGAACAATATATACTTCTCTTAATTTTTTTCAAGCAGCAGATAGCTAGTCAACATGTGTTTTTTCCTCCACATATCTATTACACTCTTCTCAAAATATGAAAAATGGCTGAGGTGTTTCTACAACAGATAACCATTAAAACTGTTATATCTGTTTCTCAAACTGAATTTGCCAGATCATATTGCTTGTCTTACTTGTACCAGAGCCACCATGCTTCTTCCAAGGCTAGAATGCTTTCTACTGGAACCTCCACTAAGAGTGAAGATTATTAGGATATAAGCAGGTATGAATGAAATGAACAAACATGAGGTCTGAATGCTGAGTTGCAGTATAGCTTGTTTATTAATGGTATATTTTGCATAGGGAACATATTCATTTCAAGTAATGAATTCATTAGAATTTTCTGATTAGCAATGGCTAAATATGGTTCAAAAGATGTGAATATCCCACAACAGATGAATAGTTCAAAAACACTGTTTCAGACTGCTATCACTCAAACTATGATACATTCAGACAGGAAAAGAAACTCCAACCACAGGGAAGTCCAGAACTTTTGCAAACAACATGCAAAGAAAGGCTGATATTTGACATTTGCAAAAAAAAAATTGACCTTGCAATTTTTACTTAAGTACTTAAGAGTCTTATTAAAGCTGCCACAAACTACATCCAGTCCTGAACTGCAACCATTTTTCACAGTAAACATGTAGGTCTGAGTTAATGTTTGCACTTCAGCTCTCCTAATCTTGAACATAATACACTTACCTCTATCGCAACTATTATTTTCTTATATTAGTATGCCATTTGAACATTTCTCATTGGCTGGTGTGAAAACAGTATTTCAGGATAGGTCACTGAGTCAAATAATACAAGAAAGTTCTGGTATAGTCCTTTGTGAGACTATACTATGAGTAACCAAGGCAATAGTGCTACTGGGTTACTTCAATGTGTTTGTAAGGATGTGACCAACATAGGTAATAATGAATTCAGAGATATTCAATATAGCCAATAAAAGACTCATGGAAGTGGACACTGCTCTGCGTCACCACAACCTTGTCTGTTATTTTCAGGTTTTGGAGTACCTCATGAATTATTTCTTACTAAATTAAGCAATATTGTTGTTACTCCAGACTTAATTAAAACAAATAATTACTTCATATGCAATTACTTATGTATCAAAAATTCCTGTGGACTGTGATCATGTAATAATTGGTGGAATCCATTCATGCCTATGCTCTCTGTTGTAAGGGATACATATTTGGAAGAAAGTAAAGCACTCCTTCACTATTGTATCTCAAAAGTCATGATGGAAAAAATCTTGACTACATACAGATGATCTCTAAGAATCAACACTTTCGGTCATTGCAAAGTGTCAGTGCACACAAACTGTGCAGTAGCAATGTACCTGAAGATACAGAAATGACATAGTATGGCATCACTTGCACAGGAAAATTTGCAGCTCTACAATCAGATTTTCAGTAATTAAGTACATTTTCCAATCTGCTGCGACTCTGGACTACAAGAAGGATTCTGAAGGACCATTAAAAAATAAAAAAGCAAGTTGTAATTTAAGTAGGAAACAGCAAAAAAGAAACACATATTGGGGTTATCAAATAACTGGAGGTTTTCAGGCAGCAGCAGCTTTAAGGTAGAGTGTTGAATCACATTAACAATTAATAGAAAAGAGCCCTCTGTGAAAATATTTTCCCCAAAACCAAGATCTAATTGTTTACATATCCAGCAGTCTCACACAGCATTCAAAGATCAGATCAAATTCAGCTGCTAAACTAGAAAACAGGAATCACTGCCAGCAATGCAACAGTTTAGTCACCATGCTAAACAGAACCCCCTTCTCACAATCAAAAAGCAGTTGTGACTCTTCTGTGATGTATCTTAAAAAGAGTTGCCCAAAGACAGTGTTTGTTAATTATAAGCTATTGGACAATGACTGTGGTCTTAACAGCACTTGGTTTGTACCACCAACTAAAGGAAAACCTAGAAGGAACTTAAGACTAAAATACTTTTTTTTATATGTTATACTTCATTACTGATAGTGTACTTTTATAGAAATTCACCTTAACTATTGTGCATATTTCCACAAACTTTAGTGTGACTTGTGATTGTTCAGTCAGCCATCAGGGCAAAAATACAGTCCTATCAGCTTAGCAGCTTCAGCCGTGTTCAGATTGGTTCTTCCAACTCTGCAGCATCAAGTGGGACCAGTAGTATCTTGATCAACACTAAACTGTATCTGGAAGGTACATAATTTTGTAAATACTTATCTTAGGAAGTGCTAATTGATGCATAAATAACTAAATACACAAAAAATAGTCAATATGGAACTAATATATAACACATTAGTTCATATATGCTAATAACCAGTACACAATGATTTGTTCCTGTTAATATTTATTTAACAGATTGTTCCTAAACAACTTAAATCCTGAAACAATGCTGAATCAAAACCTAAATCTGTGAATAATATGTACACATTACATCCTGTTTATGTGTCCTTCAAGCCATGTAATGTATTATATTCAAAACTGTCTCTTGCCGCACGTTATTTGTTTCGATAATATGATATATGGAGTTGAGAATTAATGCAATTGTGTTGTGAATGTAATACAAATGACATTACTAAGCACCAGCATCCTTGTGCCATGTGTTCCCCAGGTAAGCGATGCACATGCACCCGGCCATCCATGTGATGTAAAAGAAAATGTAATTTATCAGACCAGGCCACCATCTTCCATCGCTCTGTGGTCCAGGTCTGATGATCACGTGTCCTTTGTTGGTGCTTTAGGTGGTGCACAGGGGTCAGCATGGGCAACCTGACTGGTCTGCGGCTATGTTGCCCCATAGACAACAAACTGTGATGTTCTGTTTTGACACCTTTCTACCAGAACCAGCATTAACTTCTTCAGCAATTTGGGTAACAGTAGCTCATCTGTTGGACCACACGGGTCAGCCTTCCCTTCCCACGTGCATCAGTGAGCCTTGGCCACCCATGACCCTGTCGCAGGTTCACCACTGTTCCTTCCTTGAACCACTTTTGATAGATACTGACCACTGCAGACTGGGAACACCCCGTAAGAGCTGCAGTTGTGGAGATGCTCTGACCCAGTTGTCCAGCTATCACAATTTGGCCCTTGTTAAACTGGCTCAAATCCTTACGCTTGTCCATTTTACCTGCTTCTAACACATCAACTTTGAGAACAAAATGTTCCCTTGCTGCCTAATATATCCAACCTAATAACAGGTACCAATGATGAAGAGATAATCAGCGTTATTCACTCCACTTGTGATATTGGCCATACTGTTATGCCTGATCAGTGTATAATGGGTGTGTGAACTGATTATTTGCATTTCAGCTCTGAAGCCTACAACTATTAGAGATGGCTAAAGATTAAGCCCTTCTCAAACAGCTGAGTGAAAGCTGTCTGACATGACAACAGCAACAAAAGAAGGAATTGGAGTATGCCTTTCTGGAATTCAGCAACTGATTCAGACATCAACAGCATTCTGACTTTGGTCAAAATATCTTCCACAAAAAAGTTTATGAAATCATTACGTGATGTTAAAGACAAATCAGATAAAGAAACTCATCATTAAGACACTGGATCACGACAACATAATGCAAGAAACTGTTAGCTGTTTCTATAAGCTGCTCATTTGGTGACTACAATGACCTTTCTAAAAAGCTTTCAGCACTTTAGCTGCACTTAGATTAATTTCAAGTGCAACCTTGAAAGAGTAGTCTGTCTTTTATGGCTTGTCATCTAAGGACCCACACTGGTTATTGCAATATTGTCTCCCACAGTCATGTAGTGTTGGATACAGTCTGTACAGCAAAGCGCTGCTTAAAAACACCTCAAATTAACCAAGCACCAAAATGACAATCAATGCTTGTTTTTTGGTTTGTATTTTTGGTAGTACTTTTAGTTGCTGTTAACCTGCTGGTTTATTTGAAAAGAGCAGAGAAAGTGATACATTTAAATGCCAAACATTGTGCACACCCTAGAAGAGGACAGAAAACGACTTGAGTTTGGGGATTTTCAAATAATCTGAACATAGCAAATTCTATTATTGTTAATGAATTAACATCAATGTCTCGGGGAGTTTTTGTTTGGTTGTGGTATTTTATTTGTGAAAATGAAATATGTCTATTTATTACATTTTGTAGACATCACACAAGCTTAAAACACTTTCACCTGAGTGAGGACAGCTAACATACCTTCAGAGGTCTGTAGATTAGTTATCCATTCAGCAGGCTGGGTATAACTGCTGCTATTTTGTTTTCTTTGAGACTTTTCTGTTGTCAGAATGCTTGTCAGTAATAGAATATACAGAGAAAAAAATGAAGGGGATTCACACTTCTTCACACTTTATCCTGAAAGCCAAGCGGCTTACATACAAAAAAATGCCCAAACTACAGATCTTTTAAGCTATCTGCCTTTAAACAGTGCAAACATTTTCTCTACAAGGGAAAATTTAAATTGTAAATCTCGAGGTAAATAGTAAAAAGCTTCCAGAATAAAATTTCAAAATCTTGGTCATGAGCTGAAAGAGGCGAAGAACCACAAAGCTGTAACTGTAATCCACAATATTTGCCATACAGTATCCTTAACCTTTTCACATCTTGCAAAACTTGTTCTACTGTAGGAGAGAGGTGATTTCAATCCAAATTTTGGCTGTACATTTTTGTCTTTACTGGGTTGTGTCCACCCCGTACACCCGGAATGTTCAAACCAGAGAGATCCAAAAGTCACTTTTCTCTCACTTTCATTCCTGTAGAACATTTACTAATAATCAATCAACACCTAATGACAGCCATGTCACAACTTAGGATCAGTCATGGACTAATCATGGACTAATTCTGTGCATAATGTTTAAACATTTTAAGACAGATACTGTTTTTATCAGTACTTAGATGTATCATTATCATTCCACCTCATTACATCAAATTTTAAAAAAAACTTCACTCGTGATATCTTCAGTTTGACAGTTTTTAAAAAAAATATATATATAATGATGAATATTGATTGAGTTGACTATTTATTTTTTTTAAAATGCCATGAGTTAAAGCAGATCTTGATAAAAAAAAAAGTAAAAATATATAGATAATAAAGAGTGATGAAATTGCTTATGGTACAACTTTTCATATATTTATCTGAAGCACTATGAGTTGTAAAACTATGATTTTTTTTTTTTTTTTAGCACATTAACAATATATTGAACTCTTGGGACTACTGTTGGCATGGTTTCACCGATTATACCTGCTCAATGCATGTTGAAATATTGGCCTTAAATGCAAAAAATGTGATTTTGATATTTTTCTTCTCTTAAAGTAGGCTTTTGACTGGCACCATACTCTCTACTAATTTTTAAAGCTCCCACTGGTACCAATGACAGGGAGAAAAATCAGCCTCTTAGGCTGAACAATGCAGGTTTTGTGGATGGTGGAATAAAAAAAAAAACATGGACATATTTTGACCAAATTAGCACCATCAAATAACTGGTTTGTATTATTCTATCAAAGGGTTGTACCATTGAATACCAGATGTATATATCAATTCCAGGACTCTAATTACATTATTTCTCAAGTTATGGCACTTCAAATATTGCTCGATAGATTGGTGCAAAGAAAACAACCCAAAAATGGACATGAACCCGCCTTTCTTTAAGATTTTTTTTTAACTCAAAAACCAATGTTATTTATGATCCCAGATTTTACACATGGTCAACTCAATCCATATGTAACACTTAAAAAAATGTGCTGAATTCATGATGGTCTGGTGTGGGGTACTGAGGCAGACTGACCCACCAGCATTATCATGCTATTTAAGGAGTGACTCCAGTCCCAATATCTTTAATTGAGAGAGTTATTACAAACATGAAATTATTAACAGTAAGCCTGATACCCAATAATCTAGCCATTTGCCTTCAAGATTTACATTAAAGACAGTAGTAAAATCAACGTTACCCAAAGCTGCTGCTGCTCTTCAGTAGATATAAAGCTCTGCATTGTTACTTCTGCCAACCAGCTTATGTTTTTGATCCTACGCTACTGAACACATTTCAATCAACTTTTGTGGATTGAAGCAAGTATGTTTCGGTTATGTAGCTGAAATGTGGCCAGGTATTTTTGGACCAACTCTGATTACAACATCAACAACAACAAAACAACACATCGGTGTTTATCACTTGTCGTGACTGTGTGCTTGTCACACAGTCATTCATAGATTTTTCTAAACAGTGTTTCTTATTAAAATAGCACATTTAGAGGATTGTGCAGCCTTCAGAGCGGTATACACCTTGCGTGCATTGTAATTAATAAATTCACTTTACTTTACTTCATGACCAAGACTGTCTCTCTTCTGTTACCATTTTTACTCATCATTCGACATCACATTGCTACTGATTCATCTACAATTTGTCCCATTTCATGGGCTCTCTCACCCTGCAACTTGGTCACGGATTTAAGAGAGTTTAATTAAAATGGAGAACACAACAGTTTTAACATTTCATACCCCTTCTTTATAAGTTTATGTTGTACATATTTTATACACATTGCTGTGTTAAAAGCTACAATCCTATAAGCAACATAACAATGACAACTTAAGGAATACCTTAAAAAAAAAAAGTCAAACTTATATTAAAATAGTGTTAAGTGCATGCAACTATATAAAAGTGAGTGTCATCTATGGCCTTTGGTTGTATCTTATCACATGATGGATCACAATGTCAAAGTCATCATACAGGCATATGGACGGTGTTCTCACTGTCAGTCACGGAGCCGCAGAACCTGCAAGTCTAAACCTGACCTTGTTTAATATGTCTCCTTAAAACTGGATTAGTGGCTTGGCCACTAAAGTTAAATGTCTGACAAAATATTCACAATATCGTGAAATACCTGTAACTGCAACAAATACTATCAAATATGTTGACGTATTTATCACTGAATATTAAACATGATGTGGTAAAAGCTGTGCAGCATCTCTGAAAATGGCTTTTGTTTGTATTGTTAACATTTAGGATTAACTTACTGAGAGACTATACTTTATGAACCAATGTTTTAACCTTTGCAAAATGCAATTTTCTAATCAAAAGTAGCCATAATATAACCATATGCAGGAACATTTCATTTTGGTTAAAAGACGTACGTTTATATTCATCAGTGTGCGAATGATGTTTTACACACAGCAACACAGAATGTTCATTTAAATTAATCCATACACACCTCTGTCAGCATGTCAGTTCTACACAACAGAGCCACTGTATTTGATTTGCTCTACGAGTGTAATCAACACCTGAGTATGGTAAATAAAATCTAAAAAATCCCCACTCAGAGGAACAGCCTAACATTTTGGAAGCGGCGCTCCTTTTCTAAACATTTATCTTAACTCAGTGTCCTCTTTGCTGCTTTTTCAGAGCTGTCTGTTCTATCAAATTTAGTATAGGAGTCACATGATGAGAAGGTTTTGTAAAAGGAGTGGGGATCACAAGCCTTCAATGCCAACCTTGCAACAGTAATCGATCTCCCTCCTTTATATATAGCGACTTCATATTATGAATAAAAGAACAAAAATGAAAGAAAAATGAAAGACAAAGGAATAATTGGGCTTGAGTTAATATCAATGTTGTAAGGGCTGTGTTTAGGCTAGCTTCATAGAAAGCTGGGCAAAACGTGTTTGCATTGTGTGTGTGTAATAGGCTGAGTGTAAACTGCTGCACAAGGGAATGAAATGATGAGTGTCTCTCCCATGGGACAGCAATTCAGTTTACTTCCAAAACTGTCAGATTGTTCCTTTCATACTGTAAAAAACAAACAAACAAAAAAACAACTCCTTTAGCTCAATGAAAGATAAATACTGTCCCAGTCTCTGCTGAAACCAATGAGGGCTTTCACTTAGACTCTAACTAGTTTCTTAGTTGGCACACTGTCACAACCTAAAACTGTGTACCTGTTAAAATGGTTAATGCCAAGCAATCACACATGCAGTTTTTTTTTGTTGTTTTTTGTAAGTGCTATCAGCTGTACCATGAAAAGTATGATAACTTGTCTATAAAGTATTATTGTTCTTTAACTAAAGGCAAGGCACATACTGTGTTTTATGAAATATCGTGCAAATAGAAGTTTAACAAGAGCGCTATTATTAAAATTCAAAGAAACAGACAGCCCTTCCACCCACAGCCCTCTGATGTATTATAGAGCACAGAGTGAGGACCAGGAGAAGGAGGAAGAGCAGGATAGAAACGGAGAGGTATCATCAGGTTGAGCCATGCATTCTTTAGGTCAGCACACAGCGACCAGGGCAGCACCATGCAGCATACATCAGCTTTAAGCCAACTTTAACCAAACCAAAACCTAGCTTTCACTCCAAAATTTAAACTCATTGTAGGCATCAACTTACATAATTCAACCTCAATCTCAAACTTTTGGAAAGGAAAAGGAAAAGAAGTGACCTATATTCAGTCAAGACATAACGCAAATTTTAGGTGCAGCCTGACTGTCTATATACAGAGTCGATAGATGGTGGGCCAAAAATATGCAAATTCTTGGTGACAAACTCATATGAGAGACACTTTTACATAAGTTAAAAAGAAATCCTAAGTGGGTAAAAAAGGCACACTCAATACTGACTGACACTAAAATGTATAAATCCAAAGAGACAAGAGAAAAAAACCAACAACTGTAAAGTAAGTGAGAGTGTCAGTATCAGACTGGAGATGCTGTTCCACATGTGAATTGCCACACAAAAACACACAGCAGCTCTCCACACATGTGGCCGGTGCATGTTGTAAGCAAAACACTGCAAGTTGCAAAATGTTATCTTTCACTGCTGCTTGCTGAATCTTAAAAGGTATTTTTGTTATCCCCAAAATGTTTGCTTTCTGCCCAGAATAATAGCTTTCTACAGCGAAAAACT
The DNA here is from genome assembly GCA_027123335.1 of Amphiprion clarkii. Taxonomy (NCBI): domain Eukaryota; kingdom Metazoa; phylum Chordata; class Actinopteri; family Pomacentridae; genus Amphiprion; species Amphiprion clarkii. The sequence goes on along the minus strand of CM049569.1, from coordinate 37,018,038 downwards.
GTGAATGAGTCCAATATTTCCATTGACTCTACTGTACTGCCTCTTCAACAGATGTGAAGTCCACGCCATAATTATTTACATAGTAATACATTATCTATTCTTCGGACTCTTGGCCATTACTTCTTATTTGAAATGAAATTTTGAATGCAAGATTAAAACACCAAGGCATACATTTTCTTTGAATCGGCTTACACAAGCATAGAAACAACTGTTAGGGGGCTATAACCCTTTAAACATAGTGTTGAACATGTAAGATTGAAGAATTAATCAGACCTCTGCATTCAACCTTTTGCTTTTGTCAGCAAAGAAATCCTCAATAAATGTCAGTAAATGTCAATATGTGCCAGTTACAATGGCAGCTACATGACATGGCCAAAGTAGAACAGAAGTACTGCCATGCTTGATAGATGGCATACTTAGGGTCATGACATGTTGCGTTTTTCCTCGACATTTTACTGTTTCCTTCATTTTGATAGACCCTGAGTTTTGTTTGACCAGTCCAGAGAAACATTTTGGATTTTGTGCACTGCAAACCAACCTTTTTTGTATTTCTGAGTTTTGCCCTGGTTTTCATCTTATTGTGAATTGTCTGAGATTCTAGGCATGAAGTTTCTCTTGATCATTTACAAGGAAACATGTAGGCCTGCACCCTGGAGAGCATTCTTGACTTGCTGTTTCGTGACCAAGGGGTTTGTCTTGATGTAAACCGAAAAAATCCAAGCTATAGAGATTTGGCTCTTATGTTTTTGAATTTCATATTGAATCACAGAGCCTGACTTCTGAAGCTATACTGTGCATCTTTTAAACCTCTGTTTCCTCCCTTTAAGAACATTTGTTTTTCCGGGCAGACAGAAAACATTTGTGGAGTAATGAAAACAGCCAGTTAGCACGTTAAAGAACAATGTTTTAACTTGTCTCCTTTATGTATATGGAACACAAGTAAAGAAATTATGGAGTAACATCCACAGACTGCAGATACACTCCAGCAGACAATTTCAAGTGATTAAGTTACTCCAAAATTTACTTGGCATTTAATCTGATGGGTGAACTCAGCAACACCAGTCCTTTAGCTGATTTACATCAACAAGCAACACATGTCAATAGCCTGCTTTATATTTGCAAAGCCTTAGAGATAAATTATGGTATGGATTATAAAATATAATTCCTTAAAAATCTCACGTATAGTTCGTGTTTTCATCTCAACAGCAGGAGATGAGATGGTATAAAATATATCAAAAGGCCATGCTCCTCGTGCTATTAGTTTGCATTGAATTTTACATTGCAAATATCAATAGATATTTTTAATCATCTGATTCTGTTTTTATGAATCTTTTTTCAGAAACTCACTTTCTGTTACCACAATGAACATGTGGTTTTGAGATGACCAGAGAGAGAAATTCATGCTTAGATTGAATTAAATTCTAATCATGTTAAAAATTTCAGAAGATTTTACCCAATGTTTAAATAGAGCATGTCAGATTTTAGGATCATAGATGTCATTCAAAAGATTATTGAGAAACAAAAGCTGGAAAAAAAACACCTACAACAAAGTATTGCTTAGAACAAAAACAGCACAGTAATGATGCAAAACGTTGCATCAATGTGGGACACAAAAACAACTGATTTAACAACTTCCCAGCTAGTTGTGAATGCTTAATTTTTGTCCAGCTGTGGTAAATTATCAAGGTTTGGCCTAAGCCAATCTTTCATTCAACTGTCTGTCTCACCTAGCCTCAACTCCAAACCATACTGAAGTTGAGCTGGGGTTGAGCTACCTCGGAGGAAATACTTACTGCTTACAGCTTACTTGACTATAGCTAGGGAGTAAAAATTGTTATTCTCATTTCAGCCATTTTTTAGTTTTGATTTTATCTGATATGTTTCTCATATTTTTCCTGTGAAATTCACAAAAAAAAAAATATCACAAGAAATACATGCGATAGGAGGAGGACAACTAACAACAGGAGTGAGTCAAATATGAGACCTAAAAAACATTCCTTCTCAAACTTGACTAGTGGCTCCATTTTTTTCTCAATTGAGCTACATGTCAGCTATATATGAGCTTTTTTTTTTTAAAAGCAAGTATAAAACAACAACTGGACTGAGTTATACTGAGAAGGTCTTGTTTTGTCAAAATTATTTCAAACCTATTTTCAAATACACACACACACACACACACACACACACACACACACACACACACACACACACACACACACACACACACACATATATTTCTCGTCGTGATTTTTAGGATAAAAATAAGAGGCACATGTCAGACAAAATCACAACTAAAACAAGGCTGAAATAAGAGCTATAATTTTGCCTCCCAAGATATAAAAGACCAAGCTTTGAGCAGTAAGGTTTTTCTCTGGGACACACTACAGAACCTGTCAGGGAACATCACACATTCTAGAGCTGGACAAGACACCTGAATTTTGTGCTCAGTTCAAATTAGTATGCACATGACCTGCTGAACAATTTCAAGAAAAAAAATTAGACTCTACAAACCTAACGTGTCCCATCACTACACCAAAAAGGAAGGAATTTTAACTTAAACATAGCATAGTGCCTTTATCATCTCTTTCTAATCAACCTACATACAAGTACAAATCCTGTCACTGGGTTCTCAGACACAAACAAAATCTGCACAACATCTCCTTGAAACAGAGTATGTGGACATACATATTCACATTTTGACACGCACACGGGCACCCACCTGCACATACACACAAACACATACAAGCACAGACATTAGGGCTGCTACTAACCATTATTTTCATCCTCGGTTATTTTGTTAATTATTTTCTAAATTAATCAATTAGTGGTTTGGGCTGTAAAATATCAGTAAATGGTGAAAAATACTTAGTGCCTCTCCAAGCTGAAGATGATAAATGTCTTGCTTTGTCCAAAGCTGAAAGATATTTAGTTTACTCTGATAGAGGAAAAAACTAAAAATATTCACATTTAACTAGCAATCAGAAAATTTAGACAGTTTTATCTTAAAATTATTGAGTGATTAATATATTATCACAACATTTGGTGATTAATTTAATAGTTCACAACTAATCAATTGTAACAAAGATGCAAATATGCAAATATGAATGTATCACACCACACTTAGCCTCAGTTTCACAACACAGTGCTTTCAGCAGCCAGCGTGCGGCTGGCTGCACTGTCATATGATTTTAATTCTGTATGTCCTTGCCTTTTCTCAGTTCTACTGTGTTACTATTGTGTTGTTTCCTTGTGGCAGGTGCAACTCAAAATAGTATACCTTTGGCCATTTGAAAAATTGACATCATGGCCCTGTCAGGAACCCCAACCCAGTAGAAGTTAAACTGGGCCTGGCTCTATAATAGTATCTAACATTAGCACTGCATGCTGTGTTGGAGGAGGCATGAATATAGCCATTATATTCCACTTACTTGTGTTTTTGGGGGTAAAAAGCACAATCAAACAGTCTAAAAAACATGAGCCTTGCAAAGCAACTCAATGAGATCAGGCGGATGATTGTCAATAAAAAAGACAAAGCTTCTGTCTTTTGGTGGGAAGAGACAAAAAACAGTGCTGTTCCAGCCAGTATTTTTTTCAGACATATCAATAACAGTTAAAAAGTGCAAAGGAACATTAGATATTAACAGGATCTCTCAAAAAATACGGGAGGCTTACTTGCATATATTAAAAGCAGCACCTGCAGCGGAAAGGGGCATTCTGGGTGTTAACAGGGGGGTGAGGTTTATATAGGCATTGTATTGGATTTAGTGTAGAGACCAAAGGTACAGGGGTAAAGGCTGACATCCATCCCAAGGAAACAAGCCCTTCCTGGGGACAGGCTTCTTGGGATGCAATATGCTGATGGCCGGTCCTGGTCTGTAGTTCATCTGGACCAACCAGACTTCTGCAACAATCCACTGCTAATACTTGAAAATCACAACTTAGGTCAATGACCATTTCTGACAGCCATGTAGCGTCATATGGTATAGCTCATTCTGGAGCTGTAAAATGGCTGAATAAGAGCAGCACCTGTCTTCCATCCAGGCGGTCTCTTCTGGCTACAAACACATATATAAATATACTACAATATATATTTATATATATGTATGACCGTGCATTATGTTTCTACAAAGCTGAATATATGTTTCCTCTTGCAATGTCTTCACAACATTTTCTCCTTTCCTCCAGGACAGCACTGCCATGACAATCACCTTTCCTCCAGAGTTCTCTCAGTTGCCCAGATACCAAGACTGGAACAGAGACAAAGACAAAATTAAAATTCACAGGTTAGAATTGTATAACACCAAACGGCAACTCTCTCAGACAAAAGACTTTTTTGACAAACTTGTGTATGAACAGCTCTATAAACAAATGTAAATTAGATTATTCATGAATGTTTAAATAAATAAAAACATCAACCCTACATCAGGACATTAGAATGAATGATAAATCTGCCATCAAAGCTAATGCCCATGTATGTAAAATAATTGCATGAATACGTGTCTACTCTATTCTGTTCCTGCACACTGTACAGTATTTGTTTATCCACATAAATACCCTATTTAAGTGATTAGCTCATTTATGAAAAGTGTTGACACACTTTACACACTTCAAAAGAACTTATTTCTTTTAATAATTTACCTCCAATGTACATCAAGAGAAAACTGACAATCTGATTTTCACCACAGGACTTAGGAGAGTAGGCTGCAAATTTGTGCTGTGGTGCTATATGTTAACTTCAACTACTGTGTCTGCTAATCTCATCAACCATTTGTCTGCAGCTTAATCCACAACTGGCTATTTTAAGCAGTGATCCTGGCAATAATCTTGACTGCCAGTGACACTATCCTTAGATATGTCAAGGTACCTGATACCATTGTACACTGTCTCTGACTTTTTAGAATGCATTTTGATTACGCTCATCATGCTTCCCCTTCATTCCAAAGGATGATTCACAAACTGCTCAAAATTATGACACCACTTCATATCCCCGGCATAACCTGCTGGACCACTACAGAAAGTTATGCCTCCTCACTGTAATAATGCTGTACAATCACTCTCATCTATGAAAGGCAGTAAGCTTATCTTCTGAGAAATCCAAATTCAAAACTTTACATTAGCGCTGTGCATTGTTGTATCTGAGAGTGAATCCATTTTTATTATTGTATTGTATTCAGATTTGTATTTTTTTTTTTTACACATATATATTTTTAAATACTGTTCTTATTTTTCTTCCTTTCATTTTCTTGAGTTGTCCAAAAGGGAATGAAGAGGGATGGAATAAATTCGTCCTAACCAAGAATGCACTGGCTCAGCACCTCAAAAGTGCAGTGCACCATGCAGGAGGCTGTTGGGGATTTGCACTTAAAGTGGCATCGAATATGCCATCTCCAGCAGGTTTAGGTTGGATACACCCAAGTGACAAGCAAGCCAGTCAACCCTTGAACACTGAAGCTCTGGCGGCATTAAACACTGCTGGGTAAATTGCAAACACAAACAAGCCTCCTGAAAGAGCAGTGCCTTGTGTAAATGTGGAAGAGAGTGTGAAAGAGACAGTGAAGAATAGATTCAAAAACACCAAAACAATCAGATGTGTTTGACACATTAATTTTAAAGCTAAGCAGCTCATATTGAAAACTGTTCTACTCTTGTAAAAGAAATTATATTGTGAAGTCTACTCCAGGTTCTCAGAAACTGCAATTACTTTCTCACCTCATCTTTGAATTGACTGGCAACAATTTACCTAATCAATTTATGATATTGTACATGGTATATGATGTCTGTGATATTGTAATTCAGGATGTATAGCGCAAAATTCATAATCTGGTTTTGGTAGAAAGTAAAATGGCCTCTATAGCCTTTATAGCAGGGGTCACTAACTGTCGGACCGTGGTCCGGATCCGGATTCAGACACTGTCTTATCCAGTAGACCTGTAATCAGTGAATTGTAATGGGATTTTAAATTTGACGGGTCGCTTCTATTCTACCGGTGCTGCTTTTCCAGTGTTTACGGCATTGGTCATCAGCTCAGAAAACACACAGACCAATTATGTACAAGTTCAGCCATCCCACGTGATGCTACTCAGCCAATGAAGTCTCTGCATTACAGCCGCTAAACATCACAGCTGCGTTCAGAAAACAGGCCAGGGACAGAGAAGAGAAGGACAGACAATAAGAATTTTAAACAAATCGACACCAAGAGGAAAGTGGCCCTGCACATGTTGACCATGATTGGCTCAACATACAACTGTGAGGCACCTTCTCAACTATCAACATTATCACAACTAAATATCATTCCAGATTCACCAATGAGCTCCAAATGTGTTTGAGAATGACCCTGACACCATTCAGACCACGATTCAAAACACTGGCAGGACAAGCTGCAGCTCAGTTCTCCCATTAAGCAGCAGGGATGTAAGGGAAATGATATGAGAGGAAAAAAATGTAAAAGTGTTCAATTATTTGCATTGTTTCAGATTTATTTATTGTTAAAGATGTATATAAGTTGGTTCAGATTGTTCAGTCCCAATTTTTTTCAAGTTCTACTCTTTATTTTAAGATGTACAGTTATATCAAAAGTTATTTATGAATAAATGCTGTCAAAATGTTTTTGAACCGTACTGAATTTATTTGATTTGACAGAAAAGTTACTGATTACATGCAGACTCTAATAAAACTACTAGGTTACATCAACATATGTCACAATAATTAAGTTAGACATTATAATGACTGGGACCTTTGCTTTAATAAATTTTCTCTGACTGGACCTCTTTGAATTTTAGTTGAATACCCCTGTTTTATAGCATTTTTGCAATGGCTCTAATTCTGAAAATGTTCAAGGCCCTAAGTTGTACAAAAACAGAGAGATTCATACTTTTGTGAAAGGTGAGCATGAGTTTCACGTAATACCTGGATGAACATGTTTCACCAATGAAATAAGAATATTAGATGATAATAATAAGAATAACAACGAGAATGGCAACATCAAAAATGACTGAATTTGAAACTAAGACTGGATTTGAATTACATCAATATATTTCTAATAACCTCAACCTCTGAGACCTTATCTCACCATGCATTTGCTTGTGAGAAACATTAGGAATACAGAGAGAGAGGGAGAGAAGACTCCTGTCTCAGCAGTATTCACTGAGCAGTTTCTTAAGCTGTTCATAACTTTGATTTTTTATCCACATATTACGTAACGTAAATATTAGTGGTGGGACGTGATTAAAAAAAATGTATCTTAATTAATTACAGGCTTTGTAATTAATTAATCGCAACGCAGTTTTTTCAAATAGTAATATTTAACACAATAAGTGAAGTTTTTCAATTCAAATAAAATTGTGGTTGACAGTTGAATCAATGAATAGACATATACGTGTTTATAATTTAAAATTTATTTTAAAAAAGGAAAATGAGACATATAGAAAAAAAGTGATTTTGATGACTTAAAGCCTGAATTTATTTGTTTTTTCCACTGTATGGCACATAAAATCAGCATAAGTAGTTCAAGGATCTTCAGAAATGTGAAAATCCAGAGATTCATTCTGTTTTCATCTTTTTTGGGTCTGATAAATGGTGTAAATTTGATGGTTCTTTTTATAGGAATATCATTTTTTGTTTATGTAATTTTTTATAAACAAAAAGTTTATAATGAAGTTATTAAAAGAGATATTTTTGTTGTTTAGGGTATTCCTCCTCCAAGGAGGCAGAGCCTTGATGGAGTAAAAACTTAAACCACAAAAATGTTTCATTTCTATTTATCTGCATTTTTCATCTGTCTGCTACATTCACAGATTACTGCAAATCCTTGTGCAATTCTAGCGATTTTATTCAACATTTTAAGACTTTCTGTAAACTCAAGCACTGTCTAGAAAAGTGGTCTATTATGGGATGGCTACACCGTTAGCCGTTAGCATGACTCATAGCTAATGTTAGCTCTGGTGCTAACAGCAACATGTTTTACATTGAGGTGATACCGTCGGCTTGAAGTGATGCAGTGATCAGAAAACTCTTTGTTGTACAATTTGCACACAACCAGGCTTTTAATTCAAGCTGCCATCAGGAAGATTTTTAAAAGAAAACTTTCTGCCCAACAAGCTCAATCTCGTCTTCCTTCACTGTTCACCAGTGCCTGACTTCACTCAGTGGTTCCTGTGCTTCTTCTTCATGGCTACAAACAGACTTTAGGCTCATTACCGCCACCTACTGGGCTGGAGTGTTCATCAGAGTTACCGGTGTGCCAGAAATGAGGGAACTGAGGAGGGTGCAATTAATTGCATGATTATTTTTAACGCGTTATTTTCACTGTAATTAATTAATCGAAATTAACGCGTTAAAGTCCTAGCCCTAGTAAATATGCTTCTGAATACCAAAACTACCTGATGGTCCATGCACTGGCTTGAGACTTTGACCACATATGTTTATAGCTAAAGTAAAACATCTTGCAATCAGTCCATTAATAAAACTACAGTATATATTTGCAGCCTGCGATTTAGTAACTGCTTCATTTACTTCACATCTTCTGAACTTACAACGTTGAAAACTAATGGGGGCCTAGGGCAAAAACTATTCTCAGAATGCCCCCAAAAACTCAAATCATTAAGGGACAAAAATTTTGATAAAATTTAGAAAAAGCATATAGCTATAATATATTTACCAGTTTCGGCAAATATCTTAATTTTGTCATGCCCTCCACTTCCACCTCTGCTTGTATCTGTATAATCACATCTGTGCTTTTCCCTCCTTTTCCTTTTCCCTCTTGTGGGTGTGAGTGAGGTGTGTGTGGAATGTGTGCAAGTGCAGGCTATATGATAATCAATGAACACACCTGTGGTGAGGAGTGGTCCACCTGCAACTCATCATACCTTTACCATAAAAGCCAGGCCCAGACCACTACCTCGTAATAACCAAAATCGTGGAGTGTCACTGCCCGCAAATAAAACAAGGAAAGTTACCGCTTCTACAAATGAACATGAAAAATAGATTGGCTTGGCACTGAAGAAATGAATGAGAGGTCTGCTTTCTCTCACATATACAGATAACTGGATCTGCAAATTTGCTTCTTTTTTTTTAACTCATGTTGACACAAATTAATGACTACTGTACATATTTTAGGGCCCCCTTAAATTGTTAGGCCCCCTGAAGTATTTTACATCTCCTACATTACTAACTGATACGAGGTTTTCACGACTCAAATTACAGAGAGACATACTTTCAGATTAAAGCTGCCAGTTAACAATAGTGTTAGTGTATTCTTATATACTAATATTAGAGAGGATTAGTAGAAAGAGACAGCATATGAACAGCAAATGAACACGTTACGAAACAAAACCCTTTGATTTAAGGGCAACATGAATAACATCTTTAGCGTGGGTTACTTGACATTTTCATCTTAAGTCACCCTAATTAGCACAAAAGAAGAGCTAGACTAAAGATGCAAAATATTTCATTAAATCACTTCTGCTTTGTCAAAATTTAATTTAAAAAATGAGTGTAGATTTGTTTTCTGAACAGATTTGGAAACCTCTTAACCTTCTGCAAATATGGGGATTGTTTGGACCTCCCTAAATTGACCCTGACAATATCAAATGAACCATACCTACCTGGGCTTGATAGAGTCCATCTGGGTCTCGAGGGGTGACTCCAACGAAGGAGGATCGACTGGCAGGGGGAGTCCCAGGGGCAGAGTATGCTGAGGGTGTTTATGTTAACATCATCAGTCTCATAATGTCTCTCAAAAGTCACTCAAAGTTGAATAATGCACCACAAAATCTATGGGATGGGATATGAATATATCCCAAGGGAGCAGAGAACAGCGTCCCCTGAAGTGAGTCATTGATTGTTCCTGTTCTTACAATTCAATTCTAACCCCTCTATCTGTATAATCACATCTGTGCAAGCAAGTTCACTTCACACTGAACACGCATCTTTTCATTCAGTCTATGGTTGCTTTGTTTTCCATCAATTTGATGTTGGTGAGTCTATTTTTCACTGGGCAGAGTACTTTCCAGCTGTTCTCTTCCTTTATTGCGTGTCTGTTTCAGACAGGAGGACAAACTCCACTCAGCTGATGTGTTTAAATCTGACCTAAGAGCGATTCCTGATTATAAACTGACAAAATTTGCCTAGTGCTACAAATGTTAATACTTTTTGCTATTAAACAAAGAGATTCCTGAACTAACTGTATACGGTTAATATACATATATGCATAAATTATATTACATATATTATTATATTTCTATTTATTTATATTACATTATATATGTTCTTATTATACAAATACAGAATATTACTGACTACAAACAATGCCACAACAACCCCCCCTCCCACCTACACTTCTCTCCGAGACCAGCTTAAAACCTTTTTCTCCCGCTTTGAAGGGGACAACAGACAGGCAGAGGACACACAGCTGACATTATCAGAGCATGACCTACCCCCACCATCCAACAACATCAGGTACTGCGAGTCCTGCATGGCATCGACACCAGGAAAGCACCAGGACCGGAAGGAACGCCAGGGAGGGTGCTGAAATCATGTGCTCATCAGCTTGTTGCTAGATGCAAGAACATCTTTAACCGTTCTATGCAGCAAGCCACAGTCCCCACCTGCCTGAAAACTGCCCCAATAATCCCTGTGCCCGAATTCTCTGCCGTCACAGGGTTAAATGACTACCGGCCTGTGGCCCTGACATCGGTGAGCATGAAATGTATGGAGAGACTGGTGTTACAGCATGTCAAGGCCCACATCCTACCTGGCTTTGATCAACAGCAGTTTGCCTACAGGTCCAACAGATCCACAAACGATGCCATCTCCATCGCCCTCCACATCGCTCTCAGCCACATTGAAAACCCCAGCACATATATTAGGATGCTATTTGTTGACTTCAGCTCGGCATTTAACTCCATTAGCCCCAGCAGACTCATCAACGAACTGCAGACACTACAACTTGGAACCTCCCTCTGTCTGTGGATCAAGGACTTCCTGACTAACTGACCCCAGCATGTTAGAATGGGCATCTCCACATCCTCTACCATTGTCCTCAATACTGGTGTTCCTCAGGGCTGTGTGCTGTGTCCAGTCTTGTACACACTGTATACTTATGACTGTGTCGCTACTCATGGCTCCAACACCCTCATCAAATTTGCGGATGATATAACTGTTGTGGGGCTCATCAACAATGATTATGACAACGATTATGAGACACCATACAGGGAGAGGGTCAAAGCACTGGCAGCCTGGTTCAGTGACAACCACCTTAACCTCAACACCAAGAAGATAAAAGAAGTCATTACTGACTTCCGGAAATCGAGGACCACATCAATGGGGAGGAAGTGGAACGGGTCACCAGCTTTAAGTCTCTTGGCCTGCACATCTCGGAGGACCTGGGCTCGACTATGAACACCACCCACATCACCAAAAAGTCCCAGCAGCATCTCTTCTTTCTGAGAACACTGAGGAGGAGCAAATTCCTTCCACCTCTGCTGAAGAACTTCTACCACTGCACAATAGAGATTGTCCTCACCTATGGCTGTACGGTGTAGTATGCCAGCTGCACTGCATCTGAAAAGAAACAACTGCAGCAGGTCATCAAGACGGCTCAGTGGGTCATTGGCTCCCCACTTCCACGCCTAGAGGAGATCTATTCCAGCTGTCTCCCCTGACGGGCCAAAAGATCCACGATGACCCTGCCCACCTAGGACAGTGGTTCCCAACCTGTTTGGCTTGGAGCCCCCCCTATCTATACGCTGCACCCCGGGGCGTGGCTGATCTGACCAATTCTGACAGATCGGCCACATGATAAAAAGGACATGTCATCACACGTCGGATGTGGCTCTGAGGAAGACTGCAGATGCAGTCAAAAGATGTCAGCAAGGTAAAAACCATCCTTTCTTTATTCAGTTGTTGGTTAAAAAGTAACGCTATCCTAAGCATTGCAGTAATTTTAACACCTGTAACACCATCTTCAACTGTACCACCTAACCCTGAACTGGAGCTGTCAGGCTATTTTGATCCTGTGTCACAACAAAATGCATGGTGAAATAATTTTTCTTTTTTGTAATGACAGTGAAACTGTTATGGATATTTGAATGTGATTGAAACCTGGATTCAGTTTCAGTTGATTTATTTAAAGGGGATGCATTTCTCATGTACAGTTTAACATTAACTCATGTTGATCACTATAATGTCTTTTTTCAAAGGTTTTTCAACTCACAGATCAATGAGCACTAATTCATTTGCAAAATTGAGGTAGACTAAAACTCCTTTAAAAGGCCACTCGGAATGCATGATGACAATGGCATGATCAGTGGCCAACAAAGGCTTTAAAATTAAATATTGGCACCAAACCAAAATTTTAAAAGACCGATTACACTCAGGCTAAATGTTCACAGTTTTGCAAAATGTTTTATAAAAATAAAAATTGTACAAAAAAAAAGTTTTACATATCATCTTTTTGCCCAATAAATGGGTACATTTGAGAAGTTCTGTGTATTACGTTTGCATTTCCCAGCAAGCCATGAACATATGAGTAGGCAGAATAACTATGTTAAGTCCACACCAAGAGAGACCTGATGTTTCCTGCAATAACGTGAAAAAAATGTGCTTTGTCGACAATCAGACAATCAGCCAATCAGCCAATCAGCCAATCAGCCAAAAAGAGTTGGATAATATTGTCCCATGAGATATTGGAAAAAAATCTAATATCTAATAACATAAAAAGTCTTCACATTGAATACACATAAATTACAACACTTAATTTAATAATAGAATAGTACAATGATAACAACAGAAAAGGACCATTTTCTTACTGAATCTGACTCTACTTACTACATTTCATCACTATATTGGGAGCGTGATGATCAAAAGCATGCTTAATTTTGAAACCACTCGACAACTACTGTGTACATCAGTGAGTGGTTGTGTGTCAGGCAAACATTACTAGAAAATGGTCCAGAATGTAATTCTGTGTTTGCAACAATTTCCTGGTAAATACAGTTTTGTGCAAAGGTTTTAGGCACAAATAAGTGAAGTGAGGATTATTTCGAAAATAATCCCTTTAATAGCTTGGCTATTACCTACAAGCCAGCTGTCCTGGGTACAGTTGTACGCAATCTTTTTTTTCTTTTTTATGTAACCTTTGACTAAACACGCTATGTTAAAATTATTCCAACTCCTTAAAACTGTTGCAAAATATTGTGAAAATTTTGCTTCTATAGCATTATAAATAGTTCATGGTGAGTTGCTATTAGAATCACTGAGAGAGCTCTGCCCACTATACAATTTTGTATAGCGCAATTTTGCATAGGTCAGTCACGGGGTTATTTCTCAAACTCCATGAGTGCAATTGGCCTGCATTGGTTTGGACATGCCACTTTAGCTCTTCCTTCAGTAAAGAACAAGGATGGTTTGTGGATATTTAAAGCCATTACGCTGGAATACAGACCAAGGACCCTTTGTACCAGAAAGCCTTTTATGTTGTCTTTCTATTGCACTTCCATCCATATGTATGCCAGTGAAAGTACATTTTTAAACACTTACTGGGTGAGGTGGGGGAGTTTGTTGCCCTATCAGAGGAGGTGGTAGTGGCCTTTGACTCTGTAGGAAGTGTTGACCTAGGGAGGGATGATGGGGGAGCAGCCAGGGATGGTGCTGGTCCGGGGGGTGCCAACATCTGAGAGGAGATGTAGTGACTGGGCACCTTAACCTGGTTACTGCCATTCAGCTGGAACATTCAAAAGAAAAAATGTTATGACGTTCCACTGTGATATCTGTCATGATGTGAAGTTACATCACTATCAGAATGTGCAGTATTTGATAAAGACAATTTTAATTGATGCACCAAGAGTTCAAATCCTTCCATTTTGATCACTGACGGAGTGTGAGAATCCCTGCCGTTGCCCCTGATTTACTAGCCATCTCTCCTCCTCCTTCCTCTCTGCCTCAGTGTGTGTATGACTGAAGTGCGACCTAATTAGCAGGAAGTGAATACACCTGTGCCTCGGCTGGCTTACCTGCTTCTAATTAAACACTCTTCACTGAAAAATACTGGTTCAGACAGTCATTTACTGCCAGATCACCAACTTTAACATATGCCCAAACTGGTTCTCTGCCTTGTTCTCCAATAATCACTTTGGGTCATTTGCTGTCTGCTTCTACTGCCATGCTGTTCAAGACCTCCAGACTCAGAACCAGCAATCTAGTTTTCCTGCCTGCCCTTTCTCAGCGCCGATCTGCTACCTAAGTTTGCCTTGCGTTTCATCAGTTTTGTTTTCCATTATTCACTCAGTAATTTGTACTTTCATTACGAATCAAGTAATTAGGTCATTTGTAAACCTTGTAATTTCCTTTGGGTACTCCTCCCAGCTCTTTTCCCCATATCATATTCAGTTTTGTTAACCCTCTGGGCTCTATGGTGGCCATTTGTGTCCACTTCGCTTTCTCTCTTTTTTTTTTTTTTTACCATTTCAGCTGTGTTAATGCAAATGGAATGAAATTTTCCTAGGATCTAGATTCTCTTCAGCTCTTTTAATTTTCAACTTCATTTCTTTAAATATGTCAAAAATATACTGTATACTAACAATAGTTCCTCTTGGCTCTATCGTGGCTACTTTTGGCCAACTGAAACCCATGTAAACTACATTTTTTCATTCCTTGTTATTCACAGTACTAAATCATACAAGTTAGATAAAATTGATTTAATTCCTAACTCAACACTTCAAAATTGTAGTTTTTAATGTTTTCTACCAGATTGTGTCATTTGTCTATTTTTGGCCAAAGGAACAATTTCATATAATATTCTTAGTTTCCAATAGGGGCGTATGATGGCTTACTGCCCTCCAATGGAGTAAACGAATGACACAATTTTGACACAGGTGTGATCTTAAGGATGTCAGATAATGAAAATTGTGTCTGTGCATGAAATTGCAGCACAAAAATGTATTTGAAAGAGAGAGAAATAAATTGTTGCATCTTAGATCCAGCTTGCAGTGAATTTCTGCTGATGCAGGCTGGTGAGCGTTGAGTGTCCCAGGCAAACTGGACTTTGATGCACATGTTGAAAGCACCTGTAGCTTTGTTGTTTTCATAAAAAAAATCCCACACACAACTACACAACAGCCCTTACACACTCAAATATCTACTTTCCAAAAAAAAAATCACAGGTCACTTTGCAGAGATCAAAGATGCAGCTGCAGGAAACCAAAACAAACTCTGCCACTGTTTATAAATGTGTCCTGGACTTTATGCAGGGGCAGTCAATACTAATGCTAGACGAGCCTAACAGCTCCCAGATCATTTCTTCTCTGGCAAGATGGCAAGAAGGTCATATTCACTGCTTCAAAAATGTGACTCTGTGATGTGATCAGAGAGCGAAGATGGGGAGAAATCCTCTGCACTTGAAGAGACACTGCCCACGTTGAGAACACATCCTCTCCTGAAGATGAAGGGACATCCTCTCCTGAAGATGAAGGGACATCCTCTCCTGAAGATGAGGACACATCCTCTCCTGAAGATGAAGGGACATCCTCTCCTGAAGATGAGGACACATCCTCTCCTGAAGATGAGGACACATCCTCTCCTGAAGATGAGGACACATCCTCTCCTGAAGATGAGGACACATCCTCTCCTGAAGACGAAGGGACATCCTCTCCTGAAGATGAGGACACATCCTCTCCTGAAGATGAAGGGACATCATCTCCTGAAGATGAGGACACATCCTCTCCTGAAGATGAGGACACATCCTCTCCTGAAGATGAGGACACATCCTCTCCTGAAGATGAGGACACATCCTCTCCTGAAGATGAAGGGACATCATCTCCTGAAGATGAGGACACATCCTCTCCTGTGTGTGTGGATGAGCAGCTTGTTGCATTCAAAGGTCATTGTGGATTTCACCAATATATGCCCAACAAGTATTGGGAGGTCACTTACAAGAACAGTGTTAAAATATGAGTCACCTGTGATGTGGCAACCTCATATGCCTGGAGGATACAGATTTACAAGGGAAAACCCCACAGTAGTTCCCAGGAAGTTAACCAGGGAATGAAGGTCACGTTCCAACTGACACAGGGGCTCCAAGGACACATTCACTTCTTACAACTTCTCCACTTCCTTTGCCTTGGCAGAGGAACTCCTCAGAAGAAAACTGGCTCTGATTGGCACGATCAGGAGAAACAAACCAGAGCTACCTCCCCAGCTCCTCCAGCTGTGGCAGAGTTAGATTCTGTCGTCCGAACCATCAGTCAGCAACGGGGAAAAGAGGAAGCCTGCAGCAATCCTGGACTACAGTAGGTGCAAAGGCGGTGTGGATAAACTAGACAAGGTTGTTAGAACCTACAGTGGTCGGAAAGGAAAACCAGCCACTGGCCACTGCCTCTCTTGTAAAAACTCCTGGATATCTCAGTATACAATGCCTTTGTCCTGTGGAAATCAGTCCATCCTGAGTAGTTGCCTAAAACCTACCAAAGGAGAGTGTTCCTGGAAGAGCTGGGGCACATGCTGGTGACCCCAGAAACTGCAAGAAGGCCTTGTTCCCCACGCTCCAAAGCCACTGCTACAACTGTTGCTGGGATAGAGCAGTCTGAATCAGTGTGACCCACAGACCACCAACAAAATGAGGAGAAGGTGTGAACTGTGCACCTTCAGGAGAAGAGCAGCATCCACTCGATCCAGCTGTGAAAAGTATGTCTGCAAAGATCACTCTACGATGGTTTGCACATCCTGATGCCCTTCAGCATGCACACACACACGCTTGCGCACACACACACACACACACACACACACACACACACACACACACACACACACACACACACACACACACACTCTCATTGAAACACACTATTTCACGTTCACACACACACACACACACGCCCTGCTTTTGTTCTCGTGTTTTCTATCAAAATACATTTTGTTGTTGTTCAAAGTAAACAACTGCTGCTTTGTTTCTCAAATCAAATTTAAAGGGTTAAAAGTTTTGAAGCTTAATGAAATTTTGGATTTCATGGTCAGGACTGATTCTAATTTTAAAAACTTAACTGTTGAAAGTAGAAAATAATAATAATATGTGGTATTTTTTTACAGCATTTTGTAAAAACAGGGGGTGGCCATTTTTGGCCACAAACATGCTGAGTGGGAGTTTTTCTTCTTTTTTGTGTCACTCCACAAAAAAATTAATGATGCATAAAAATCATTGATACTGCTAATTACTGACAAACATTTAGCTTCAATTATGATTAGAAAATTAATCAGGCAGCATGTATTATTTTTATTAAAAAAGTGATTTTGTGCTTTTCTCCCTTTATAAATCATTAGCATTATGTTATCTAACAGGCATTTAAAGGGTTAAAAATCAAGTTGATGAAAGTGGAAAAATATTTTAATATAGCATTTTGAGAATGCAAAGGGGGTGGCCATTTTTGGCCACGAACAAGCTGAGAGGGAGTTTTTTTGTTTTTTGGTCACTGCACAAAAAATTGATGATGCATAAAAATCATTGACACTGCAAATTATTGACATACATATAGCTGCAATTATGGTTAAAAACTAAATCAGGTAGCATGTATTATTTGGTTAAAAAATGTGATTTTATGCGTTTTTCCCCTTTTAGATCATTAACATTATATGATATAAAAGGCATTTAAAGGGTTAAAATTCTGAATTTGAATGAAATTTTGGTTTTCATGGACAGAACTGATGCAACTTTAAAAAATCAAGTTGGTGAAAGTGGAAAAATATTTTAATATATATTAATTTTAAAGCATTTTGAGAATGCAAACGGGGTGGCCATTTTTGACCACGAACAAGCTCAGAGGGAGTTTTTTTGTTTTTGCCCTCTCTGCTCAAAAATAAAAATGCATCATAAACAGTGTTGCTGTTAATCAGTTGCATATCTCAGACTGTGCTATTAATTAAACAAGAAAAATAAGTAGCACTGGGAATATAGATAATGGTCACTTTTGAGGTTGTTTTTCAACAAGCGCATTGTACAAACAGACTGGCATTTGAAGGGTTAAAAAATTTAAAAGGAATGAATATTTTATATGTATGATACGAACTGATGTTAGTTAAAAACTTTATGCAGTAAAAGTAGCAAAAAACATAAAAAATCTAAAAAATTATAGACTGAGTATGTGGGTGGCCAAAAATGGCCACGAACAACCTGAATTGATGTTGTTATTGAACAAAGCCAGAGGGTTAATCACCTGCCCTGTTTATCTATAGATACAAGCGAGGAAATACTGAAGACACAAAACTTTCATTATAAATGAAGCATTGTGGTTTGACAGAGGTGCCTGCCTACAAGTCATATCATCTGGCAACATAATAACAACATAATATGATTTTCTCTGCATTTTGTTCAGCCCTACTACCCAATACATACTGAATAATCAAATCATCAATAGAAACAATACAGGGTATTTTTATATTTTTCGTTCTTTATACAGCATTAACCCCATATTCCCTAACCTTTCCAAATTTGCATTTATTTTTGTGTATTTCTTTCAGACATGCACACATTATCTCTCATGCGTTCTTAATAGCACTGTCAAGGCAATGTGGTTCTACAGAAGAGTGCTAAGTCTATTGAAATGCAAAATCAACTGGTCCCAAACTGTATGGAAATTTTCACTTGATCCTCTGGTGAAATGCAGTGGTGGAAAAAAGTTTTTGGACACCCCATGCATTTGTGAAATTTTGCATTAAGAATCACTCTTAGGTCTTCAAGTGCAATTTCTTTTTTGTACAGTCACAGCCATAATACTAAACAAATCTTTAAAAAGCCATTAAAGACTTAAAATTGATTGGTTCCAGTATTAGGTCATTTTGGTACCATGATCCACTAATGAAGGTCATGTTTTTTATTAAAGACACAGTTAAAAGTTATAAACCAGCACATTTGAAAGTTCTTCAAAGACAAAAATGGCTAAAACTAGGAACCTCAGGCAGGAAACACGCCTGAAGATACAGATTCTCAGCCAGTAAGGGTCCAGCTGCCGCTAGATAGCCAGGAAGTACAGATGCAGTCCTTCAGCAGTTGGATACACTCTGCAGAAATACAGATGAACCAACAGTTTGGAAGACAAACCAAGATCTGAGCGTCCAAGGGTTTCTTCAGCAAGAAATGGCTGCATCCTGGTCCATATGTACAAGGAAAACTGCTGAATGACATCGCAGATGCTTTAGCAGCAGTGGTCAAACCAAACTGGTGTCCAGTGTTCCACCGGCACTGTATGTGGCTGATTTTTAGATCATGGTTTAAGGTTCTACAAGTCTGTCAATAAACCCCTGATCAATGAGAGACAGATGTTTGCCTGGCGTCGTTGGGCCCAAGCACACAAGATGTCAGGGTCCCTGCCTGGCCTCCCTTGCTGCCTTCTCCTCTCTTTTCTACTCCATTTGTTCCTCTCTCTCCCTCTTTTTCTCCTCTCCCTCCTCCACGCTTCTCTCTTTTTCCTCTCTCTCTTCCCTGCTGCTCTGTCTCTCGCTCTCCCTTGTTCCAGGCTCCTCCCTCTTGTTGTGCTCCTGGCCGCTGATGATCTGCACTGATGCGAGGCAACAGCTGTACCAGCGCAGCGGCATGGGATCTCCACCAGCAATAAAGTCTGGCTTCCCACTCCACTCATCAGCAGATTGTATCATCAGATATGCCACATTTCTCCCTTCGGTCTGCCCCGTTTACCGTCTGCGTGTTTGCCGAAGCTGACGCTGCAGTCGTCAGCACCGGATTCAGCCTGTCAGCCTGCTGAGCTGCTGTCACCGGCTCTGTCCCAAACCTCTGACTGCCCCACCAGCCTGCCTGTCGAGCCGCTGCTGGTTCTTTCCCTCCCGGACGGGCTGTGCCTTGCTGCCCACAGTCGCCACCCCGGACCCACTCCAGCACGTCCTCCTGATGCCGATTCTCAAACTGCTCTGCCTCTCCTCCCCTGCTAGCTAGTCACCCACGTTGTGAGTATGCCTTCGGTTAGTTTCAGTTAGTTTAGTTTCGTATTGTACCTGCTTTGTGTGGACTTTGGTTTTGGTTGTAATAAAGTCTTAATGTTCAAACCTGCCATCTGTCTGTGCCTGCTCTGTGTACTCTCCCTTTGGGTTCACCCCCGGAACCATGGCACAAGAACTGGACAGCTAGGAACTGGAAGAAGATTTTGTGGTCAGATGAGTCCAGTTTCCAGCTTAATCTTCCTCCTGCTAATGTGAGGGTATGCAGAAGGCCAGGCGAAGCATTATCTCCAGCATGTACAGTGCCTACTATCAAGGATGGTGGAGGCAGTATCATGGTTTGGGGATGTTATGAGTGCTGCTGGTGTTGGTCATCTCACTGTGATGTGATTGCACATTGAACTCTGCCAAATATTGCGCCATTCTCCAAACCCACATGCTCTCTTCTGCATGTGCATTGTTCCATCGAGGTCCAACCTGGATGTTTCAACAAGATAATGTCCCTTGCCACACATCCAGGGCCAATAGAACTTGGCAGCAGGAGCACAGTATCCAGGTCTTAGAGTGGCCAGCTCAACCCTGGACATGAGCCCCATTGAAAATCTGCAGTGAATTATCAAAAGGTCTGTTTCAAAACAAAAACTAAAGAATTTAGAGGAACTAAAAGCAGTAATTCAAGAAGAATGGGACAAGATTACCCTTCAACAATGTGAAAGGCTTGTGGGGAACATGCCAGCCAGGATTAGAGCTCTAGCTTTAGCTATAAAATTTATTCCATGCAACTCTTGTAATAACACATACATCAGGGAGACAAGGAGAATATTTTACACAAGGAAAAAAGAACATCAGAAAGAATGCGAAAAGGAAACAGCAACACGACTCACAAGATCTCAGAAAAAAAAGGCACTACAAGAAAATCTCAAATCTGCAATGTCAGACCACTGCAAAAGGACAATCATGTTATGGACTGGGACGGGGCAAAAATCATCGGGTCAGAAGAAAACAAACTGAAACGCTGGATTAAGGAGACTATGGAGATCAGGAGGCGTGCAGAGAGGGCCATGAACAGGAACGAGGGGGGCTTCATGCTCTCCCACGCCTGGGACACCCTACTCCAGATGAAATAGGACAGCACGGGCTGCGGCATGTCTGGTGGGATGGTCGGGTCCATTGGGCTCACCATGACATGCCATTACGGCGTGGGCGTGGTTGGCCCGGCGAATCTGGTGACTCTACTGGTCGTGCTGCAAATGCCGGCTGTCAAAATCTGCCGGCTGACACGTCACACACTGTCAGTGAGATACTTCTGATGAAGGCGAGAGCTTTCGCTGAAGCTGTCAAAAAGGTAATCAACATCTATCTATTCACCTTATGTCTGAACAAAAGAACTCAAAACGAATGTCTTAACAAGAAGACATGATGAACGTTTTTGAGCTATAAAATTTATTTCTATTTAAAATTTATTGTAGCTCTATGGCAGGACTACCAAATACTAATTTGATGATGTGATGGTTTATTTATTTTTTGTTCAGTTTTGAACACACTGTTATTACTCCGCCAAGGAACATGGCAGAGTAATGGGACAATCGGCATACGTTTGTCTGGACAATCGGCATACGTTTGTCTGTCCATCTGTTATTCAGTCTGTGTGCAACATTACTCAAAATCGGACTAATAGATTTGGATGAAATTTTCAGGGAAGGTCAGAAATGACACAGGAACCACCTCATTAGATTCGAGTCTGGATCCATGGACTTGTTTAAGATTTCTGTATCATTTCAAGATAGTAGCATGGCGTCACTGTAACTGTGACAAGTGAATGCTATGTCAGTTGCCTGCTGACGATCCCATGATTGCAATCTTAGTACAAATCAACTGCTGCGGTATCATCGTCTGACATTGTACAAGGAACATTTGATTAAACTGTTAGAGTGTTTCCGAGTCCCATCATTTCCTGCCACCCACTACATATTAAGGTCATGCGATTCAGTATCTGTACATAAGATCAGATAATCCTTTATTGCTCCCCTCGCCATGGGAAATTGCTGCTTTGTTACAGCAGCAGCATCTTATATGTACCGTATATACAAAAATGAAGAATGAAAAATGAATAAATACAGTATTACAGTAATACAATATCAGATGCCGGCCTTATTTTCTCCCAAGAGAGCTAACAGTAGTGATCGTCACTGCTGTTTACATTCCACCGGATGCTAATGCTAGCACGGCGCTCTCTCTCCTGCTGAACGCCATAAATGAACAGCAGCGGGCCCATCCCGATGGCTTTCACATTATAGCTGGAGACTTTAATAAGGCCACTCTAAAGACTGTACTCCCGAAGTTCCATCAGCATGTCAAATGTCCAACCAGAGGGGAAAACACTCTAGATCATGTTTATTCTTACATCAAGCACGGCTACAGAACAACACCCCTCCCCCACCTCGGTCAGTCAGACCATCTCTCCCTGCTGCTCATCCCTGCATACACCCCACTGAGACGCAGATCCAGGCCCACCATAAAGACTGCAACAACTTGCCCTGAAAATGCACTCCTTAATCTACAGGACTGCCTCCAACACACAGACTGGGACCTTTTTGAACACCAGGACCTGGACACATTCACAGGGACAGCACTGGACTACATCAAGTCCTGTACGGGAACTGTGTCTGTGGACAAAGTCATCCGGGTTTTTCCAAACCAGAAACCCTGGATGGCCAGCCAGGTCCGCTCACTCCTCAAGGTCCGCGATGCTGCTTTCAGGTCAGGTGACAGAGCTCTCTACAGTGCAGCTCGAGCTGACCTGAAAAAAGGAATCAAAGAAGCCAAAGCGGACTATAAGAGGAGGATAGAGTCCCACTTCACCAGCAACAGACCACAGGGTCTGCAGAGCATCACAAACTTCAGAGGCTTCAGGAGACCTGAGCAAGTCGCTGTCAGAGGAGCTCAACTGCTTCTTTGCTCGGTTTAAATCATCAAAGTGACACTTATCTGCCCCAGCCCTGCCCCCACCCCCACCAGACTCCAGCAACCCCCCACTCACTGTGGAGGAGCACGATGTGAGGCGTGTGCTCCTGACAGTGAACCCAAGGAAGGCTGCTGGTCCAGACGGAGTCCCTGGAAAGGTGCTCAGAGCATGTGCTCACCAGCTGGCTCGCATCTTCTGCAGGAGTTTCAACCTGTCCCTGGCCCAAGCAGTCATCCCCACCTGCCTGAAATCTGCCACAATCATCCCTGTACCAAAAAAGACACCCACAACCAGCCTCAGTGACTACTGCCCTGTTGCCCTCACACCTGTTATAATGAAGTGTTTTGAGAGACTGGTTCTCCAGCACATCAAAGACTGTCTCCCCCACCACACTCGACTCCCACCAGTTTGCATACCGAGCGAACAGATCCACAGAGGACGCCATGGCCATAGCTCTGCACGCTGTGCTGACCCACCTGGAACAACCGCAGAGCTATGCCAGGATGCTCTTTGTGGATTACAGCTCGGCATTCAACACAATCATACCAGACATCCTGATAAACAAACTGGACATCCTGGGCCTCCCCTCTCTCACATGCAGCTGGATTAAGGACTTCTTAACCAACAGACCCCAGTCTGTGAGACTTGGTCCCCACCTTTCCTCCACCCACACACTGAGCACTGGTACACCACAGGGCTGTGTGCTGAGCCCCCTCCTGTATTGTCTCTACACCTATGACTGCAGACCGACCCACAGAAACAACATCATCGTCAAATTTGCTGACGACACCACAGTGGTCGGTCTGATCTCAAAAGGTGACGAGACAGCCTACAGAGAGGAGGTCCAGAAACTCACAACCTGGTGTTCAGTAAACAACCTGACACTAAACACCTCAAAGACAAAGGAGATCATCATGGACTTCAGGAGGAACAGAACTGACCCGCCCTCCCTCTACATCAATGTCGAGTGTGTTGGAGAGAGTCCACACATTCAGGTTCCTGGGAGTCCAGATCTCCGATGACCTCTCCCGGACAGACAACATCACGGCTGTCATAAAGAAGGCTCAGCAGCGGCTACACTTCCTGAGAGTCCTCAGAAAAAACAACCTGGACAGGAAGCTGCTGCTGGCCTTCTACAACTCATCCATAGAGAGCCTGCTGACACACTGCTCCCCAGCAGACCACTAGAAAAGAGCAGACGCTATCACAGTGTCATAGAAGAGTCCCGCACACTTCAAAGGACCTTAGTCTCCTCAGCAGGTGGAGACAACTTTGGTCCTTCTTGTACAGGACCTCTGTGTTATGTGTCCAGTTTATTGTTGAGGTGAACACCCTGGTATTTGTACGAGTCCACCATCTCAATGTCCAAACCTTGGACCTTCACCAGTGCAGTCTGAGGTGTCCTCCTCTGCGAAAGTCGATGACCATCTCCTGGTGTTGAGTTGCAGATGGTTCAGTGCACACCAGTCAACGAAATCAGAGATGACCGTCCTGTACTCCTGCTCGTCCCCCTCAGATATACACCCAACAATGGCTGTATCATCAGAGAACTGCTGGAGGTGACAGCTCCCAGAGTTATAGTGAAAGTCCAATGTGTACAGGGTGGAGAGAAAGGGGGAGAGCACTGTCCCCTGTGGGGCACCCATGCTGCTGACTACCACATCAGACACACAGTCTGAAGCCTCATGTACTGTGGTCTGTTGGTGAGGTAGTTGATGGTCCATGCAGCCAGGTGACAGTCTATTTCCACTCTTTCAAGCTTCGCTCTGAGCAGGGAAGGCTGGATTGTGATAAAAGCACTGGAGAAGTAAGAGAACATGATCCTCACAGTGCAGCCAGTGAAATGTACACATGCATAACACACGCCTGTGCTCAGTGCGAGGTCATTTTGAATGTGGGTACATCTGTTTTAAATGGACACATTTTATAGTGCTGTGAATTCTGATCATCAGTAACTAATAAACAAATACTGCATTTCTAAAAAAAAAAAAAAAATGCTGCATTTCTGACAATGCCATATGGGGGAAAGAACAGCCTTGGCGGAGTACTGCGCTCTGAGTGCTTTTCTTGTTTGTTGACTTTGATATCGACAATGTTGTGAACAGACATACTGAAACTGCCAAAAATTTAGTTTTGTTAGTTTTTCTTGTAAACAAAAAACAAAGAAAATATCATTTGTATTTGTTTGTGTCTGACTAATGCTGCCACAAACAAAGAAAATATCGTTTGTATTTGTTTGTGTCTGACTAATGCAGCCACACTTTTTGAAATGGAAAAAATGACTTTTTCCACAAATATTTCATGATAATATCTGAGATTGTGTAAAATTTTAAGGGTGTCCAAAAACGTTTTTCCACTACTGTACTTTATTTTCTCCAATTTCAGAAATAAGTTCGCTGAGCCAAAACATGCCCTTCGGCAGAAAAGGAAATTTCCACTGTAAAACTATTCTTCTATGGGCCAGAAGGGATGCAAAAGCTGCAACAATTTCCTTCATGGCCATTTCAGTATTATCATCTAATACTCCAAAGATGGCCATTTCTGCAGCGGATTTCACTTCGGTGTCAAATGCCTTGTTGAAAGTTTTACAAACAGACAGCCAAGGGTCTCTTAATTTAGGACAAGTCCATAATATATGTACCATATCTGCTGGGGTATTACTACAGCGTTCACATCTGTCTTCTGCATCAGGGTAGATTTTGGATAATTTAGATTTGTAGTAAGAGATTCTATAAAAATCTTTGAACTGTATTACACTGAGACGGACACATGAGGATGTGTCAATAATTTTAGTCTGAGCATGGCTCCAGAATGCATCGATATTTCCATTCCAAGTTCCTCTTCCCATATTGCTCTAAGTAATGAATGAAGTAATGAACTATTTTGAAAGTAAGTTATCATATTTGAGATAATTGAAATCGGTCCCTTATTTTGTATAGGAGCCCTCAAAATCTTCTCCACTCCTGAGTATGATGGTAAAACAGGAAAGGTTGTGCTATGGGTTGAACGAAGTCACGGAACTGGAAGTATCTGAATAAATCTGACCACTGTTGTTTAATTTTTTCAGAAAGGTCACTAAAGTTACCACAAAGACCATCTACATAGAGATTGTGACACAATCAGACCATCCCCCCGCCATTGTGTAAAGGAGTTGTCCTGTCCGGCTGCAGGGAAGAGATGATTATTGCATACAGGACTATATTTTAAACTTAAATTATTGTCTAAATTGTGCCCATATTTTAAGAGTCGAGATTACTACAGGGCTTTATGTGTGTTTTAATGGTGAGAAAGGTAGTCCTGCCATAATTAAAGTAGAAAGTGAAGCAGAAACACAAGAGCTATCTTCAACTTTGCACCAATCCAGTTCTGAAGCGTGGCAATAATTCTTCATATTAGGAAGTGCTAGGCCATCCTGGTTCTTTGATCCTTCCAAAAGTTCTCTTTCTATTCTGGGATTTTTGCCATTCCATAGGATTGAATTCATTAATTTGTCCAATGATTTAAAAAAAGGACTTAGGCAGGAAAACTAGAAGACATTGAAAGAGGCACAAAATTTTGGTAAAACATTCATCTTTCGAGCAATTAGAGCTCCGTAACGTTTTGTGTTGATCTAGCTTTCTGTTTCTAGTTATTAGCCTCACTCACATACCCCTGTGTGCTATTTTTACAAAATATATCCAATGGATATGTTTGAAGATGTGCCGGCACCAAGGAGCAGCAATGTCCTTACTTTTTTATCTATTCTGTCTATCATGATGGGAAATAGTGAACTCACTGGTCAGGAAGACGGACGAGATGTTGGCTTTGGTGAAGAACTTGAGGACCTACTGGGAGTGCTGCATTATGTGCTTCACAGAGACATGGCTAACCAGCGTAAACATGAGTGCTATTTTAGATATGAAATCAACAATGAACAATCTCCGACTTCCTGATTCTTTATTCTCAGCCCACATTTCTCTGATATTAAAAAAAAAGACAAAGATGATACCGACCCAGCTTCATACTGCCCTATTGCGCTACTTGGATGATTTTTACTAAAATCCTTGCAATTAGACTCAATAACTGGATTCATTCCAGGAAGAATTTCCTTTTTTAATGTTAGAAATATGGTGGCACTCCTAAGGCTTTTTTTTTTTAAGTTATTTTTTTTTCCTTTTTTGGACAGGTGCAGTGGAGACAGACAGGAAAGGAGGGGGAAGACATGCAGTAAAGGGCCGTGAGCAGGAATCAAACCCAGGCCACTGTGTCAGGGACCAGCCCCTGTACATGGTTCACCCACTTAACCCTTTGAGCTATCCGGGCACCCCACTCCCAAGGCTTCTTTACCGCTTTCAAAACCTACTCATATTTATACCAATCGCCTTCTTCAAATTACTAAACTCTGTTAACCTTCCCTTCATATGGGGCTTCATAACACACCGTATTTCTAAAAAACACATAACCCAAACCCAAATTGGCCTC
The DNA here is from genome assembly GCA_027123335.1 of Amphiprion clarkii. NCBI lineage: Eukaryota > Metazoa > Chordata > Actinopteri > Pomacentridae > Amphiprion > Amphiprion clarkii. The sequence goes on along the minus strand of CM049569.1, from coordinate 36,990,677 downwards.
TCTCTAACTTTCAGCATTATTACTGGGCCACAAGTAGGGCACTACTGGCAACACGTCTACCCAAAATTCCATCTTCTATTACAGATATAATTTTATAATTACAAATTCTTTAAAAATCTGGTATCAAATAAGAAAAGCATTTAATTTACCTGAAACCTCTGCTTTCAATCCTCTCTGCAACAACCACGCCTTTCCCCCTTCACTTACAAATGGAACATTTACATATTGGAGACACAAAGGTATTAGCAACATTGGAAACCTCTATATCAACAACACTTTTGCCACTTTCACACAGCTTAAGGAGAAATACACACTCCCAGCTTCACATTTTTGCCGCTATCTTCAAATTAGAGACTACAACCGAGCCCCAATATCAAATTTTGAATCCTCCACCTATCCAACTGAGTTGTATACACTTTTGAACCAGGCTCCTGACTCACAAAGACTTATCTCTCGATTTGTTGATTTTTTTTTTTTACAACACACAACCCCATTTCTACAAAATATTTAAAAGAAGCCTGGGAAAAAGATTTGTATCTTACAATTAGCGATGAAAGTTGGGAAAGTAGCCTCAAAGCCATCCACGCTTGCTCTATAAACTCCAGACACCAGCTCATCCAATTTAAGGTGGTCCACAGACTACACTACTCCTGCCCCAAATTACACTCTTTCTACCCTTCTGTGAGGGCACCCTGGGCCACCTTTCTGGTCTTGCCCCAAACTAAACAAATTCTGGTCTGACATATTGAGTTGCTTCTCCAATATATAAAAATAAAATATCTCACCAGACCCATACCGTGCCATTTTAGGCATTAAACATAACCTTAAAACTCTTACACCAGTTGCTGCAAAAAGCAACATTTTATCCCTCTGGAAAAATGAAGATGTCCCCTCATTTAAGACTTGGTTATCGGAGATCACCAGTTAAGTATGGAAAAGATCAGATACCCTGGTGCTCTCAAGTCAGAAGTCTTTGATATAATGTGGTAACCTTTTTGTCTTATTTATCTAAAACCACCTGATTCATGTGGTACAATTCTGTGTTTATATCTCTGGAATACACAACTGTGCGTATACAAACTATATTGACTAATGTTGTATGATCCCAATGATTTTGTTATTTTTATTACTATTATTGCTATTTCTTGATGTGTGTGTATGTGTGGGTATATATACATATATATAAATATATGCGTGTGTGTGTGTACACGTATATACACATATGCTTTTTTTATTTTATTATTAATTTTATTTTCTGTTTTTATTTTAATTTATTATTCTTTTGGGCCGGGGGTAGGGATGGGTATATGTGTTCACTGTTACCGGTTTGTTCTCCCTTGATTGCTTTTTTGTAACCAGAAAACTCATAAATAAAATATGGAAAAAAATAAATCAACAATCTCCAATAGCTTTATGGGTTTATCAAGATTGTCTTTGGCAGCCAAATTTATCCTGGGGCCCTTCAAGTTGTCCAGAGAAAGAGTCATGTTTGTATTATCATGTGGGAATGTAGATGTGTACAATTGTGCATAAAATTCTTTAAAAGTATTATTGATTTCTAACGGATCTATGGTCAGTGACTGTGAATTGTTACGAATCTGTGGAATCAAACAAGATGCTGATTTCAAATAGTAGGCCAGAAGATGGCCTGCTTTTCTCTATATTCATAATGTTGACCTCTTTTCTCCAGCTGGTGTATGAGTTTTTTCTGTTGACAATAATTCATATTCGGTTTGCAGTGCTATCCTCTCTTTATACAAGTCTTGTGTTGGGGTCGCAGAATATTGCTGGTCAATGTTTGCTATTGATGTAATAAGTTTTTGCTCTTCTTTTGTCTTTCTTTATTGTGTGAACGTTGGATGATATAATCTGGCCTCTTAAAACCACTTTTAGTGTTTCCCATAAATAGATGTGGATACTGAGTCTGACTTGTTAAATATCAAAAACTGATCCAACACTTCAGATGTGAAGTGGTTATCTGCCATTGAAGCTCTATTTAGTCTCCAATTATTTTTCTGTGCTAAATTTTGAGCTAAGAGTCAGTGGTGCATGGTCAGACTCTACAATGGCAGTGTATTCTGCTTTCATCACAGCAGGCAGAAGTGTTAAGTCAATAAAAAAAAAATCTATTCCGCTGTATGTATGATGACCATGTGAAAAATAGGAAAATTCTTTTTTATGCGAATTCAAAAACCTCCTTGGGTCAGCACATCCAGTTTTATCCATGAAATCGCAAAGAGCTTGAGATATTTTGGAGCATGCTAAAGTTTTAGGACTGGAGCAATCCATAGCCGGGTCTGTTACGGTATTCAAGTCCTCAGCAAAAATGAGCATATGTGAGTTTAAATTTGGTATGAGAGAAGTAAGTTTGTTAATTAAACCAACATCATCCCAATTCAGGGCATACACACTTACAATCACAACTAAGGAGCTGAAAAGGGATCCCAATACTATTGCAAATTGTCCTTGAGGGTCTGAGATTATTTAGGATGGGGTAAACATGATTTTGTTATGGAATAATATCACTGCTCCCTGTGCCTTAGCATTAAATTTAGAATGAAAACTCTGACCAATCCAATTTTTCCTAAGCCTACCTTGATCTACCAGATTTAAAGGTGTTGTAAAAATATTATTTCTAAATTTAACCATTTTAAATGGAAAAATATCCTTGCTCTTGTGAATTGCCTATTCATGTCTTTTACATTACAAGTTATAAATCAGGTGGATGTTACATCTACTTTAGCTCCAATGTTAGCTAGATTGTCAGACATGTTGTGTTCAGAAAGGAAAATAAGTATGTGTCCCATATCGAGAAAAAAAACACAAAAAGGGGGAAAAAGAACACAAAAACAGAATCTAGTGCAAAATCAATTAAATCAGCAATTAATCCCATCCCAACCTTGAACACAGCTTTCAACTTTCCCATGTCTACCTCCTGAACATGAGCAGACTGCAGGCTCCCATCTACTATATCCTGAATCTTCCAGTCCATCCTCTGTCAAACCCCACCTTAAACTTAAACACATGAGGAGCCTTGACCATTTAACAGAGATATTTAAGAGGAAAGAAAATAAAAATATAAAAGTCTTTTCAGATTACATTAGTGTCAGCGTACAAATAACCTCAGTCAAGATTAACCGCAGTGACCATAGGTCTTTCGAACAGAGAAGAACATAATAGCTTCATGATTGTGAGCATAACTAGCAGCTACTCACCAATTTCACCATGTAAATTTGGTAAATATCAGTAAAGGTGATATAAATGGCACTAAGCAAGTAAACAAATAGGGCACCCAAAGTTTGGCAGAGGGTTCTCACAACCTATTACGCTGAATACAACACATATTTACCTCAAAATGAGTGAATTCCCATAGTCAGACTTTGCAATACAAGTTCGTGTGAAGCTGCTGGCCAAAGGCTGGTATCCAGCTGTGCAGTCAGCTGAGCAAGCAGGCTGTCTCCACAATCAAAGCAAACTGCGATTCGTTTTATTTCTTTTGAGCTGTCACCTGTCGATCGTAGAATACTTTCGGCTCTTCTGGTGAGTTAAATTTGAAGGTGTGCCCTTCGAAGGTGACTTGCAGGGTGTACAGAACTTGTTTGATGTCACTGAATTCCGCATGTCTCCTAGATAGACTGGCGCGGTAGTCAGGGTATATTCTTAAGGTAGTATTCTGGTAGGTCACTTTATGCTGTCAACTCTAGCCCATTGTAGCACTTGTTCTTTTTCTTGAAATCGGTAGAAGCACACCACAAGCAGCCGCGGGGTGATACACTCTGTGCGCTCTCTCCAGAACCAGGGCGGACTTAGACAGGTCATTGCCCTTGATCTCCATCAGCATGTTGGACACAAAAGTTACCGGATCCTCACCCCTTTCAGTATCTTCTGCTACATTTACAGTCCTCAAGTTGGCTCTGTGTGAATGGTTTTCTAAAGCTTCAATGCGATTCAGGAGCAGAATACTACATTCTGTGTTTGAATTAATAACTGCTTCAGCTGCAGATATCTTGTCAGTTATCCCATTAGGATTTCAGTTTCGGTCAAACGGGTCCGAAAGCCGCCCACAGTCTCTTTCAAGGCATTTACTGAAGTCTGTAGTGGCCCTATGTGTTCCTGAATGAGGGTGTAAATATTGTCTTTTAAATTAGCGCATTGTTTGGACCATCAGCTTGTTAGCATTAATTATTATATTTTTCAAGCAGTCTTTTATGTTTATTTTCTTAAATTGTTTTATAGTTGGACTCACTTTGAGATCATCCTCCAGATCCTTCCATAAGTTTACACAAACTGATAAATCTACTCTTTATAGTTGTACAAGCAAATGGCTTTTTAAACATTAAAATTTCTTCTTAATTCATGGTTGGTAATGTAGCTTAGAGTTGTATGTTATCAATGAGTAACTTGTTGCTTGCTTTGAACATTATTTGCACTTTACTAAATTTAACTAAATCCATAAATTTCAGAGTATTTGGAAAACCATATATTAGTGTGCTTATTAGAGCTTACATTATGTTCTATCCTAATAGGTTTTTTTTTGGTAACATGTTTACTGGCTAAAATGTAGTATTAGACGTGCTACCCACATTTCTGAACTGTAGATTAGTGGCAAATTTTATATGAGGTTTTCAACTACGTTTGTGATCCAATAGAAATTTATTTTTGTGTACTCTTTCAATATTAGAGTCATCTGAATTACAGTTTATTGTAGGATTGCAAAACAGCATAAATTTTCATTTTTCAGATTTAATGATAACTTATTCCTGTCAAATCAATGTTTTATTTTTGACATCTCAGATTGAATTTTGATTAATAGCATCTTTAAGTTGTCACTGGAGCAAAAAATCTTTGTATCATCTGCAAAAAACACAAATTTCATTTCCCTCTGACACCTTACACAAATCATTGATATAGACAATAAACAGTTTTGGTCCAAGCACTGATGCACGCAACGTCTAAAAAATTGACTTCTCTTGTCCAATCTGCATAAGTTGTTGCCTGTTACTAATATAACTTTTCAATCAGTTCAATATTACTCCTCTTATGCCATACCGCTTCACTTTATTAATTAGCATTTTATGATTCAGAGTATCAAATGTTTTTTTTAAAGAATTAAAACAAAAATCCTACTATAAATTTCTTCTTGTTAATGTAAGTTATTATTTCTTCTGTTAAATGGTCTGCCTTTCTACCTTAGTGGTACTCAAAGTACTTTACGATGTTTCTCATTCACACACCAAAGCACACAAAGCTTCCATGCAAGTTACCTGTCTGCTATCAGGAGCAACCTAAGGTTCAGTGTTTACCCAAATTTCCAAAAGAAGCCATTGCAGTTGATCTGTTTGATCTAAATCCATACTGTCCATTAAAAGTTCATTGTTGTCAATAAAATTGTCCAATCTTTTAATAAATAACTTTTCCAACACCATTGTAAAAGACAAATCTCATATAAATGTTAATGGTTTTACAATACTTTGTATTACCTCTTCTATATATAAAACATTCATATCAATTTCATTGCGGTCAGTGGATCTCTTAGGAGTTCATTTACCAACCACATTAGTATTTCCCTCTCATCTACGAGTGTGAGAAACATTACAGAACTATTATCTTCACCCACTGTAGTTCCTGGATCTTTGATTTCATTTACTAGTTTTGGTCCAACACTTACAAAGAATGTATTAAACTCATTTACAATTTAATTACAATTATTTATAGCTTTATTATTTTCCGCAAAATATTGTTGGGGGCATTCAGCTCTAGTTCTCTTATGTGACTTTAATATTGTTTTTGTTCTCTGCTAATATTCCATGATAATATTCTTTCTAACAAACTCTCATAATATTCATTAGTCCATTCTTATACATCTTCAATCTGTTTTCAGCTTCATAAATATAATAAGTTGTTCCTCTTACAAGTATTTTGAAGACCCCTCGTAATCCCCACTATAGTCTGGGTTTTCCTTGGCAATCTTGATGAGACAATATTTGTTGTACAAAGTTACAAGTATATTCAAAAATATCTCATATGCTGTGTTAACGTCATAATCTTTGTAAACAATGTTCCAGTCTTGTACAAGTAATTTACTTTATCTGTTTCCATAGCTGACTAACTTTACACATGCTTGTATTTGAGTTCCTTTGTCCATTATTCTCTTTACAATTGTGACGGCAAACTGTGAATACTGGGAAGTGGTCAATAATATTCTTTATGAGTAATCCACTAACCATGACATTTTCCATACTATTAGTGAATAAATTATCAATTAAAGTAGTACAGCGTGTCGTTACTCTACTCGGCCTGACGGTAAATGGATATAAACTCACACTTTAATAAACATAACTCATAACACAACTCAATAAACATATCAGTCATTTTGTGCTTGTTTGGATCCAACAAATCGATACAAAAATCCTCACAAATTAGCATTACCTTGTTTTGCCTCAGCTTGGCAAATATTTCCTCCAAAATATCCCTAAATATTTCTATTTTTGATCCTGGTGTCCTATAAATGCAACTCACAATAATATTCATCCTTTTTTTTTTTTTTTTTAAACAAAAAATTCTATGGTGACACATTGTAAAACACCACTAATGGCAATCATCATTTCCTTGACCACCCTACAATTAAAATGTTTATCCACATATAGTGCTACCTTCCTCTGATTTGGTTCCCCTATTCATATAATTGAAATCCGCTAATCTAAAAATGTACACTATATTCCTTATTGAGCCAAGTTTAAAATATTGGTATTTTACTAAACTGATTTTTTACTTTAGTACTCCTTGATTTTATCAAAAACTTCTGCTACTAGAATGAATAATTGATAATCCCTCATTAGATATGTTGGTAATATTATTCTGATCTGTAAAATGCTCACAGCAAAGATTTATGTTTTTGAATAAAGTACAATCTGGATCCACACTTCCGCCATATCCATACATGATATGTTCATAATATTGAAAAGGTTTGAATTCAACTTGTTTCATATTTGGTCTGCAGTCCTCTGATAAGTAGATCTTTCATTCCGGAGTTTTGTTCCAAGTCTGCTACTTTGTTTTCCAATAAGACGATAGTTTTCTCTCTCAGCAGGTTGTATCTTTGAAAAAAGACTTGTTTTTTTGTCCATCAATAAGACAAAAAAATCTGATCACAGCAAACATTCCTGCACCATAGCACACAGGAAACGGAAAGATTGGAATCTTTGCGCACTCTTTCCTTATGTTTGTATATATTTGCATATTGTAAGAGACCTGACTTATCTGGTGCTGCCTCTGAGCCTCTTGCAACTGATCACTTGTTGGTGCTCCTTGAAGAGGAACGGTTCTAAATGCAGATATGTTGAGTGTTTGTTTCATTGTCACCCCTGCATCACTGAATCAATACCATACATCACTACGCAGGTGGTCAAAAAAACAGAACAGTAATGCTCAAACACACACTACAGGTCAGTTCAGCATTTAGGCAGAGTATTTACAAAATCAAAAGTCCATCCTGTTTCCCACACAGTCCAGCCCATTTTAATCCCCAATAAAAAACAATTCAAAAAATGTGCTCTGGGTTTTACCAAGGATCATTACAGCACAGAACCCAAAACTGAAGGAATTTGCCAAACTGCATGTTGGCAAGCCACAAAGCTTGTGGAAGAATGTCCTATGGACAGACAAGACAAAATTGGAACTTTTTGGCAAGGCACTTCAGCTCTGTGTTCACAGATGCAAAAATGAAGCATATCAAGAAAAGCACACTGTCCCTACTGTGAAACATGGACGAGGCTCTGTTGTGTTCTGGGGCTGCTTTGCTGCATCTGGCACAGGGTGTCTTGAATATGTGCAGGGTACAATAAAATCTCATGACTATCAAAGAATTCTAGAGAGAAATGTGCTGCCCAGTGGCAGAAAGCTTGGTCTCAGTCACAGGTCATGGGTCTTGCAACAGGATAATGACCCAAAACACACAGCTAAAAACACCCAAGAATGGCTAAGAGGAAAACATTGGACTATTCTGAAGTAGCCTTCTATGAGCCCTGATCTAAATCCTATTGAACATCTGTGGAAAGAGCTGAAACATGCCATATGGAGAAGGCACCCTTCAAACCTGTGATAACTGGAGCAGTCTGCTCATGAGGAGTGGACCAAAATACCTGCTGAGAGGGGCAGAAGTCTCATTGACAGTTACAGAAATCGTTTGATTGCAGTGATTGCCTCAAAAGGTTGTGCAACAAAATATTAAGTCAAGGGTACCATCATTTTTGTCTAGGCCTGTTTCATGGGTTTATTTATGAAAAGAATTCTGTTAAACCACGGTTCAAAAGCAGTGTCTGATTTTCATTGGTTAATTTTCATAGAATTTTTATTTATTATTACTTTTGTCAGATTCAAATTATTTCTGTGACCATTGTGGGTTTTTCTTTCTTAACCGAGGGGTACCAACAATTCTGTCCACGTGTGTATATGCAAAATTTAGGGTCGCAAATGGGCTGGAGGCTGGAAACCAGAGGCTTTCATAGCTGACTCAGGACAAAAGGCAGGCTCACACTCACCTACAGCCGATTTAAAATCACCTTTATCACCAGTTTAACATTAACCTAAGCATGTCTTTGTACTGCAGAAGAAAGCCAAAGCAGGAGCCATGCCACCCAAGTATTTAATTCATATACAAAATAATTGCTGACCGACACAATTTCAGACACAAATGAGGGCGGGGTAACCAGATAATAAATAAAGACAGTGAAATTACATGGTGAGCATTATGTGCAACCTCAAGAAAGAGGTGAGCCAAACTACTCAAGGGAGTGAGCTACAGAGAGTGACCAAGCAAGGAAACTAAATGAAAGGCCAAGTTAACTAGGGAAACTGAACACAGAAAACCAAGAACACAGAAATTTACAGGAGGCAAGCAACAAACACTAAATACATAGAGCTAAGAGATGTAGCTAAGAATGTACAGGGAAAACATGAGACATTAATTACCAGCAGAGGGAGGAGATAGAGCTAGAGCTGACCAAAACCAAGTACTACCAGTCCTGAAGAGCTACAAGGAAAAAACATTAAAGAGAACACAAGAACTGATTGATGGAAACCACTGACAAACTCTTGGCTGAAGGGTAGGCAAAACTTAACCAGCAGATCGGGACTAGGAAGGGCAGGTAGGAGTCTGGGAGGCAATGAACAATGTGTGCGTGGAAGGAGGAATCCAGTGGTGTCATGGAGGATTGGCGAAGGCAGGTTAACCAAGTGGCTTGTGCAAAGTCCCGAGATTTTGGCAGAATAACAGCGGAAACAGCATGTGAAATCTAATGCACTTTTTGGTAAGTGAGTAGAGGATAATGCAGGGGAACTGATTGAGGCTTGTGCCTAGGCTGACTTTTGATGTGTGTTTGGGGTCATTGTCTTGTTGCAACAACTAACTGCATTCAAGACCAAACCTACTGGCTTGTCATTTTAGTTTTTTTCAAGAATATCTTTTCACTAATCCGTTTATTTTGTGTAAAGCACCAGTTCCACCAAAGCACCAAAACAGCCCTAGATCATAATACTATCACTACCATGCTTGACAGCAGGTAAGGTGTTCTTGGTTTTAAAGGTCTTACCTTTTCTCCTCCAAATATATTCCTGGTCAGTGAGGCCAGATAGCCTAATTTTTTGTTTCAACTGACCACAGAACTTTCTTCATGAAGGTCTTTTCTTTGATCATGTGATCAGTACCAAACTCAGCTCAAGCCTTAAGCTGGTGTTTCTGAAGCAAAGGCTTCCTTCTTGCACTGCAGCCTCTCAGTCCATGGCCATGTAAAACACTGTGGATCCTGACACCTGTGTATAAGCAGCTTGTAATTCATTGGAGACCTGCTTTTTGGTGATTCTAGGTTGTCTCTAGACCAGGGGTGGGCAAACTTTTTGGCTCAGGAGCCACATTGAGTTTTGAAATTCGACAGACGGGCCAGGCCAGCATCAGATGAATGGAGATTGTGGAAACTAATATGAATTACATGTCAAAGACATTACTGACAAAGTAAAGAATACCCACTTTCAGTTTCAGTGGGAACAGTGTTGTTGGTCACCCTTTTTTTTCCAGTGCATGAAAATCTGGTGCCAATTTGGTTGTGGCAATTTTCAGGATAGATCTGAGGTGTTCATCAGTTAACTGGGATCTGTGGTGTGCTTTGTTGATGCTCATCACGCTAAACATCTGCTCACACACGTAGGTAGATCTGAACAACACCAGCATCCTCTGTGCCATCTTCTGAATGTTTGGAAACTTGGCTTCACTTAGTGAAGCGTAAAAGTCATTCAGTTAAAGGGAGCTGAACTTCTCCTTTAAGACGGAGTCACTTTGAAGATCGATCAGTTCCAACTGCAACTCCTGAGGTGCTGTTTCTGGGTCTTGTGACAAGGGACATGACACCAGCTGAAGTGACTTGTCAATTTTTTCAAAATAAGAGAACCGACGGTAGTATTCTCCGTGTAGGTCGTCTAGTGATTCCCTATATTTCTTCACATGTCAAGAGGCCTCTGTTAGCGTTGCCAGTGTAGCGAAATGAGCGAAGGATTTTTTTGACATTTGTCTTGAGAATAAAGTCAGTTTGGCTTTGAAGGCTGTCACATTTGTGTACATTTCGTGCACAAACTGATCTTTCCCTTGCAGCTTCACGTTCAGCTCATTCATGTGCGTCAGTATGTCCACAGCAAAAGCAAAATCACAGAGCCAACCTCTGTCGCGCAGCTCTGGAAAATAATCGGTTTTCCCGATTAACTCCAAAAATGAGCTAATCTCGCCTTTGAGCTCCCATACTTTCCCCAAACTTAACCAGCAGACATGAGAGTGATAAAGCAATTCCTGGTGATCAACATCAGTTTCTTCAAGAAACTTGATGAACTGACGATGCTAAAGCCCTCTCGCACGTATAAAGTTAACGAGTTTTGCAACTGGCTTCACAACGTGATCAAGATGCAAAACAGACTTACAGAGCGCTTCCTGATGGATTATGCAGTGTAGGAAAATCACATCCAGCTCAAGGCTTTCCTCCACCTTATACTAGATTCTTTTCAGCAGCCCGACGTTTTTTCCTGTCAAGTTTGGCGATCCATCCGTGGTGATATAGGCGCGTTTACACCAAGGCAGCTTCAGCCTCTCAATGACCCCAGACACCCTGTCGTACAAGTCTTCTCCTCGTGTTTTCCCCTTCACGGATTCCATGGTCAAAAATTCCTCCATTGTCTTAAAATTTTCATTAATCCCCCTAACAAAAATTTAAAGTTGAGCAGTGTCTTTTATGTCATTACTTTTGTCCAGTGCTAATGAATATAACTTGAAGGACTCCGCTTTTTCGTTCAGTGAGCTGGCTAAGTCTTCCTTCCTTCCGATTAGTTCAACACGGCGAGTAACTGTCCTGCGTGATAAACAATTTTTTTCAAATTTGTATTTGCTCTCTGGACATGGGAGACCTGCTGTCTCTACCATGCATTCTTTCAAAAGCTCCCCTTCGTAGAAAGGCTTGCTGGCCTTTGCTATTTTGCTACCAAATAACTTGCCTTCGTGCTTGACCCTTGAATCGTAGTTTGTTGAAAAAAGTATTTTGCTGTCTGTAAACTGACTGCCAGCCTCTGAGCCGTAGCTGTCTGTTCTTGCACTGACTGGTTGCTAGCGTTGTTAGCATGCTTTGTGGAAAAGTGCTGGCTGATGTTGTATTCTTTAAAAACCGCAGCGGTTTCATTGCAAATAAGACATACAGCCTTTGAACAGTCTTCAGTGAAAAAATATTTAGTCCACTCCTTCTGAAACACTCAAGTCACTGTCGACTTTTCTTTTCTTTGATCCACTCATTGTTACAGCAGGGCTCAGTGCAGTTGCAAAGTGGATGAAGAGAGAATAAACCAACAAAGGTCACTTGTGTCTGGAGTGCGCCATCTAGTGGGATCAACAGGAATGCCGGGTAATACAGGAGAAGGCCAAATGAATGTGGTCTTTACTGTAATTTCGTCAATTCTTTTTTTTTTTTTTTTTTTTTTAAAAAAAAAAAAAAATTGGTCAATTCTAATATTGACCAAATTATTTCACGGGCTGGACTGAAAAGCCCAAAGGGCCGTATGTGGCCCGGGGGCCGTAGTTTGTCCATGACTGCTCTAGACCATCCTGATCAATTGTCTTTAAGCAGCAGATGATAGTCTGCATTTTTTTCCTGATAGTGGCAGTGACACAACTGTGCCATGCACTTTGCAGCAATTGTTTGCACAGATGATTTTGGGATCTGTAGCTAATTTGAAATAGCTCCAAGTGACTTTCCTGACTTATTCAAGGAAATGATTTGCTTTTTCAGATCAGTACAAAGCTACTTAGGTTTCCCGTTATCATGTTTATGGCTAATTCTCACGAGTGTATCATCCATCCATCCATCCATTATCTATACACTGCTTAATCCTCACTAGGGTCGCGGGGGGGGGCTGGAGCCTATCCCAGCTGACTCGGACGAAGGCAGGGGACACCCTAGACAGGTCGCCAGTCTGTCGCAGGGCTACATATATAGACAAACAATCACTCTCACATTCACACCTACGGGCAATTTAGAATGATCAATTAACCTCAGCATATTTTTGGACTGTGGGAGGAAGCCGGAGTACCCGGAGAAAACCCACGCATGCACAGGGAGAACATGCAAACTCCATGCAGAAAGATCCCGGGAAAGCCGGGACGCGAACCAGGGATCTTCTCGCTGCAAGGCGAAAGTGCTAACCACTACGCCACTGTGCAGCCATGAGTGTATCAAATAGCACAATTTAATTTGAGTCAGAGATGTCAGCAGCTGTAGTCAATCATAATCACTCACAAATATTTAAGAGATAAGAGAGAAAATTTCATTAACACAGTTTTCTACATCACAAAAACATTATTTATGTTGCTGTATGTATATTTTTGGCACAGCAAATTTTTGAATTTTTCCAGAAGACCTACAATAAATACATGAAAGTACCAAAATGCACGATTGCATGAAGACATGTGTTTCAATGACTCAATCACAGGAAATTGTTATCAAAGTCATTGGGTATTCAAGACTGCCACGATGTACATTACAATTACAATGATTTCAATTTAAAAGTGTATGTAAACTTTCATTCATAACTGTATATACATTTTGTGTAAAATAACACTAGCAGTTAGCAAGTTAGAATGGTAGTGGAGAGAGGGAACAGTATTTGGACCTTTGATGACTAGTGGCACTCACCGAGCTAGGGGCTTGATTAGCAGGGTCGCAGGCTAATGAGACCAGATCTTTTAGGGGGTCCTGGGCCAGGTGAGGAGGATAGCGGATTGCTCCATGGGGAAAGTAGGAGGAGGATGGGAAGTGCAGAGATGAAGAAGGATGGGGACCCCGAGACAGACCTTAGAAGAAAATGATGTCAAAAAGATATTTTGATCTTGCATTGTCCTAATAAATATAAATAATCTGTGCGTGCATGCATGGTGTGTGAGACACTGTGTGTGCTACTAACCACTGTGAACAGCGATGACTGGCCGGTGGTGTTGAGTAAAGGAGCCCATTCTTGGTGAATCTTCCTGGGCAGAGGGACTATCCAGCTCTGTTTTCTTTACCGGAGGAGACAGACCTAAATCATATATACAAAGGCGTATTTGTTTGTACAAGCATCAAATATGCAGGAACCCTTTGGTTTGTTAACTTGATAGTTTACAGAGCAATTTAAGAGCAGCTGTAAAATATTTTTTTGCTTATCTCCTGTAGCGCCACAGAATTGTTTGCCACAGCATCACACAGCAGTCCCATCTCATGATAACCAAAATGCTTAAAGCTGGTCAGTAATGACTCCACACTACACAGGCAGGTGTGCTCTGCAGTGCATTGTGGTCAAGTGAGAAAAATCTGAACTTAGACACTGGAAATAAAGCAATAGATAAGAAAGGAACCTGGTCTTAAATTTACATTAAAAAAAATTGTTACATAACCCCCCAGATTCAAACAAAATTAGATAAAACTACTGTACCTACGGAAATTAAATTTCATTTTAAAAAATGTTATACATTGCCTAGCCACAACATTAATGCCACCTGCCTAACAGTGTGTACATTCTTCTCATGCTGCCAAAACCCCTTTGACTCATGGGGGAACGGATAGGGGACCTCTGGGGATGGCCTGTGGTATCTGGCACCAGGGCGCTGGCAGCGAATCCTTTGGGTCTTGTGGGTCAGGGAGTGGGACCTCCAAGGATCAGACGTGTTTCATCACATCTGGGAATTCTTGATCAGATTGGGATGAGGGAAGTGTGGAAGGTGGGTTAATGCCCTAGACTTTTGTCAGGTTCCTTGAGCCATCCCTGAGCAGTTTTTGAGGTGTGGTAGTTTAGATGCCTGAGTGGGACTGCTTTCTTGCGAGTCCCACCTGCACTCAAAAACATTCATGCCTTCACAGTACAGCATTCCACTGATTGTGTGCCTTCCTCCATGCCCCAAGTAAAATGTTTTATTTACTGTGTGGTATTAATAAAAAGATGCATAATTGTCATTTATAACATAGCTAAACTGCAATTACTTTTATAACAATTGTGAATCTAGGGCAGTGAGTACACATTGCACATAGGTATAGTTATGTGGGAATGCATCAGAGTAACATTTCACCACTTTTTCGTCAATAGATGAAATATGATATTCACAGTTTGCATAACCGTACAGCAAATTTAAAACTGCAAGCTCCTGTGAAATTTGCATTGGGGCCCATGTGATCACAATTCCATGGCAGTTCTCAATGCCACAGCACCCTGTTTTACTGGGAGACGCTGCTATGATTGGGATGCACAGTTGCCAAGGGTGGATGTGCTTGGTCTGGAACAATGTTTGGCTGGGTTTTACGTACTAAAGTAACACCCACATGAATGTTAGGGTCCAAAATGTCTCAGAAGAACATTGCATTGTAACAAGATGATGAATGTTTTACATGTCACCTGTCAGTGGTTTTAATGTTGTTGCTCCTTAGTGTGTCTCTTTCATTCATCCAATTAAGATTGCATTCCCTCCAGTTTCAAGAGTTTCTTCAATAAACTGGGTATTCCCTACACTGAACAATATGTTGCAGAAGAACTACAGAAAGCATCACTGATTCAGTACTCAGTGCAGCAGGACTGTTTCAACAAGTGGGAAAAATCCAGAGCAAAACAGCTATCCTCATGAATTTGGCAAAAAATAAACAAAATTAGAATAAAATTTTAAAAGTTGCCATCAGCTCGCTTCTTTCTTCACTTTCACTTCACCTGTCACTTCACTTCACCTTTTTAAAGTACATTTTGATTTTAATTTGCCACTTCCTTCTTCTTGCAAAAAGGAAAAGATCTCTTAGATTAGACCTCTTACCACACCAGTCCCCCTGTACCTCCTAATGGACGTGCCTAGCCCTCCTATTTCTGTCCCTATTGTTCTTGCTACTCTTCAATCATTACAAACGTTTAATCATTACAAATAAAACTTCAACAAGAGTGATTTTTTTCTCTTAAAACGGCTATAATGAATTATCCTCAAAATGCCCAGTATAGCTTTATATTTATTGCCGTCTATGTTACACACAAAGTTAAAGGCCTTTACAAAGCTATCTGTGCACCCTTATTGACCAAAATCCAAGAACACTGTGAAAACTGGTGTGTGTTTAGTCTATTTTTGGTTGAAGAAATTAAATTTGTTAAATTTAATATTGCTCCACAGTTCTCCTAATTGTTGCAATGCATACAACTTATCTTCCCCCAAACCTTCTTAGATTAAGTTAATTGCCTAAACTCAGAGTTTATTTGGAATGAGAAGGTTCCGTTGCTGTGCAGACATTACTTGCACAGACCTGGAACACTTGAATTGACATTCTTACCAAATCTCACATTTTATTATTGGACTGCCAATATCAGCATTTTTAAAAACTGTCTTCAATATATAATAATAATTTCTCCCCAGATCTAGCTGGTTATAGTCAAACACTTCCAAATGGGTATCTATGAAGGCTTCATTACACTTTCTTTTTAATTCTTCCATTTCCCCCTGTATTAAGAATGCGATTGGTAAAACCTCTCTTAGGATCTGGGTTCAGTATAAGCCCTAATTTGATCTACAATCATTTTCTAACTACTCCCCACTAGCATTTAACCATATTCTTCACCTTTCTTAGCGGACAGCTTTCCCTAATGTTCCCCATTTCCCCAATGTAGTCAAATCTTGGCATTTATAGTTGTGCATTGACGATGGTTTTTAATCTTTTCAGCAAATCTTGGTTTCTACTTCCCATGTAACATTTTTTTCCGATATTTGCAGCTGTGTAGCTTTGCCCATAACCCCTTTAGATGGTTTGTGACACCAATTCCAAATTTGAATGGCTTAATTTCCTATTCCTGCAATCAAGGCAATCTTCTTTATACATGATAACTAAACTTTAGGAAAATCATTTACATTTTAGAATTTGTACACAAATCTTCTATTTATGAAAGGCATGGTCTGTGTACCTGTAGCTGTTAACTGTACTGTAGCTGTTAATGATGTTGTGTTGCTATCTACACCTGCATTGTCTAGCATGCACATGACTGTGAACCCCAGTCCCTATGTTTAATCAACTTGTTAATTAATTACAACAGGGTTTTAATTCCTGAATTTCTGTGTTTTATGAAGAGGACAAAGGTAATCATTAGTGTACTGCAACTGAACTGCAAGCCGTGTCTGCAAAGTGAGACATTTTGCTTAATTCTGTAGTCATTTCATAGATACATGATATAATTCCTGAATCTCTTTGAGATTGAGTGTGAGTTAATATTTGTATTGCATCTGCGTTTGCACTGGCACATGGGTTGACGATGGATATGATTCACCAAAGAGATACTATGGATACGATTCACTGAAAAAACTGAATAAACAATTTAGAATTGTTGAAGCTACTGCGTCTTCATGCTTGTTTTAAAATGTTTCTAATGTTTATCGGGCTATGGTTTCAGTTTGGGAATTAGTGACAGCTGACAAGCAAATTACAATCCTGCCTTGGCTGATCAGTGATACTAATTAGTGCTGTCAAACGATTACAAGTTTTAATCGGATTAATCACAGGGTTGCTGTGGATTAATTTCACGTTTAAATATCATTCCTTTTTAATCTATATTAATCGCATTTCATTTTGCGTGAGCAAACAGATTCAAGAAAGAAGGGAATATATCTGCACTTAACATGTTTATTAAACACCTGTGCTTCGGTGAAAAGAAAACTCCTTCCTGCAAAGTGTGCATACATGCTGTATAGCGCAGGGGTATTCAACTAAAATTCAAAGAGGTCCTGTCAGAGAAAATGTATTAAAGCAAAGGTCCAGAAAATCTTAATGTCTAACTTGAATTAGTGTGATATATGTTGATGTAACCTGGTAGTTTTATTGGTTTCTGCATGTAATCAATAACTGACCGTCAAATCAAACAAATTCAGTATGGTTCAAAAACATTTTTGACAACATTCATTAATAAATAACTTTTGATATAACTGTACATGTGAAAATAAAGTGAAAAATAATGACTGAACATCCTGAACCAACTTATATACATCCTATATATAACAATACCTACACACATGGACAAAATTGTTGGTACCCCTCGGTGAATGAAAGAAAAACCCACAATGGTCACAGAAATAATTTGAATCTGACAAAAGTAATAATAAATAAAAATTCTATGAAAATTAACCAATGAAAATCAGACATTGCTTTTGAACTGTGGTTCAACAGAATTAAAATAAAAAAAAACTCATGAAACTCATGAAACATGCCTGGACAAAAATGATGGTACCCTGAATGTAATATTTTGTTGCACAACCTTTTGAGGCAATCACTGCAATCAAATGATTTCTGTTACTGTCAGTGAGACTTCTGCACCTCTCAGCAGGTATTTTGGCCCACTCCTCATGAGCAGACTGCTCCAGTTTTCTCAGGTTTGAAGAGTGCCTTCTCCAGACACCATGTTTCAGCTCCTTCCACAGATGTTCAACAGGATTTAGATCAGGGCTCATAGAAGGCCACTTCAGAATAGTCCAATGTTTTCCTCTCAGCCATTCTTGGGTGTTTTTAGCTGTGGCTTTGGGTCATTATCCTGTTGCAATACCCATTACCTGCGACTGAGATCAAGCTTTCTGACACTGGGCAGCACATTTCTCTCTAGAATACCTTGATAGTCATGAGATTTCATTGTATCTTGCACAGATTCAAAACACCCTGTGCCAGACCCCAGAAGCTTTGTGGCTTGTCAACATGTAGTTTGGCAAATTCCAGTCTGGCTTTTTAATGATTTCTTTTCAACAATGTTGTCCTCCTTGGTCATCTCCCATGAAGTCCACTTCAGCTCAAACAACGACGGATGGTGTGATCTGACACTGATGTACCTTTTTTGTCATTAAAGTTTTTATTAACTTTTCAATGTATTACAAATGAAAAATAATGGTAGAAAAACGAAACAAAACAAAAGTAAGGAATACTGGGATACATTGCACAGGCCAGACAGACAATAACAAACATATGATAAAAGATACATAAACAGACAGGGCATCCAATCAGAGAAAACGAGACACAAACAAAAATTGAAATAATACAATGTTATTGTGATATGGTTATACAAGAGATCCGGATACTGCTGGGGTCTGCACCGTGTCTTGGTCTGTTTTTATGTGAGCCCAAAAACAGTCCCAGGAAGTGGTCCCATCTTCTGTATTGCCCTTTAATCTATGCAGCATAGATTCATAAGATGCTGTCTCTATCATTACATCTACCCAGTCTTTCAGACATGGGCTTCTGTCCATTTTCCAAAGTCTTAAAATAATTCTAGATGCAGTGATCAAACCAACCATAATGACAGAAAAAGCACTCTTTGAGGCATTCTGTACTTCAGTTTTGTCACCCAGAAGACAAAGATCTTCAAAGGGCTTGTTGAACCGAACCAGCTACTCAGAACTTGGACAACTTTACTCCAGAAAGGTGCCACCAGAGAACACTCCCAGATACAGTGAAGGAAATTTCCAACCTCTGTTTTGCATTTCCAGCAAAGGTTGTCCTTCAACAGTTTCATTCTATACAGTCTCGAGCCTCCTTTATATATTTTCCACAATCCGACAAAATTTTTAGCCATTTATCCTGTGAGAATTCTTGTCTTAAATCTTGTTGCCATATTAGTTTCACATTAGATTACTCACTGCTTATAGAACTCCCAATCAGTTTATAAAATTGCAATCTAATCCCTAGATATTTCATACCCTTGGGGATCCACTGAAAATTAAATTTTTGGACCATATATGAGTAACACAGGGCAGATATTGGCATACCCTCAGATTTGTCCCAGTTTATAGAATAACCTGAGAGATCGGAATATGACTTAATAGTGTCCATCAAATGGGGTAGAGAGTTAAGTGGATCTGTTACCACTGCTAAAATATCATCTGCATAAAGCAGTAATTTATGTTCCTGACCACCGCACTCAACCCCCTTAATGCCTCCATTTGTCTCCAAAAAAAAATAACGAATAACAGCGGGCTGAGAGAGCAACCCTGACGGGTCCCTCTAGAGAGGTGAAAGAATGGTGAGATAAACCTGTTAGTTATCACAGCAGCTTTAGGCTCCTTGTACAAAATCTTAACCCACTGAGAGAAATGTGGACCAAACCCAAAGTGTGGCAGGGTGGCGAAGAGGAAGTTCCACTCCACTCTGTCAAAGGCCTTCTCAGCATCTAAGGAAATAGCCACTATCGGTACTTCTTTAAAGTGGCTAAGCCACATTAGGTGCAGGAGTTTTCTTACGTTATCTGAGGATGATCTGTTTTTCACGAAGCCCACCTGAATAGGGTGTATGATGCTTGGCAAGAATTGTTGGAGACGTAATGCAAGTATCTTTGTTAATATTTTGCAGTCCATATTAAGCAGACTGATAGGTCGATAATTGGATGGATTTGTTGTGTCTTTATCCTTTTTAGGAATTAGGGATATCAATGCTTCATTAAAAGTAGGTGGTATCTGGCCAAGCTCAAAGGCGTCCTGATATACCTTCTGCAGTACTGGAGCAAGGATGTCTATATACTCTTTGTAATACTCGGCAGGAAGTCCATTGTAGCCAGGAGATTTCCCAGTTTTCATTAATGAGACAGCCTTTCTTATTTCACTCTCAGTTATCCGGGACTCCAACCTCTTCACCTGTTCAGGGAGTAACTTAGGCATATCAATTTTAGAGACGAACAAGTCTTGCTCTTTCTGATTTTCTTTACATGGTATTGTTGATGTGTTAAGTTTTTCATAAAACTTCTGAAACGCCTTATTGATATCCTTGCCTGCAGTTATCACTTTGTCCCCTTGCTTTATAGCTGAAATTGTATTTGAAAAGTCTTTTTCTTTCACCTGCCAAGCTAATAGTTTCCCTGTTTTCTCTCCTCCCTCATAAAAGTCTGTTTTTAATCTAAACAAGGCATAAGCCACTTTATTATTGTATATTTCGTGTAGTTTAAATTTAAGTGTGCAAAGTTCCTGATACTGAGAATCTGAATAATTTTCAGAGAGTTTATTTTCTTTTAACTTACTTTCACTCCAATTCACTAATTTTTTGCAGATTCTCTCGCTTCTACTTGGAGGCATAAGCTATAAATTTTCCCCTAACATAAGCTTTAGAAGCAATCCCAGACGGTTTGAATTTCCTTAGTGCTGCCTATACTAATTTCAAAAAATGATTTTAAATCCTCCTCAATTAAAGTTTTAAATGACTTATCCTGTAAAAGAGCTGTATTCATCCTCCATCTGTACCCTTTACCCAGTTCAGTTTCCATCTTCAAACATAGTTCTACAGCTGCATGATCAGTTAGTGCAATACTTTTAATATCACAGCTAGTTACATTAGTTATCAGAGGACTTCAAGAATAGGTCTATTCTAGAGTGAGATTTGTGACAGTGGGAGTAAAAAGTGTATTCCTGTTTATTGGGATTAGTCAGCCTCCATATGTCTGTGAGATTCAACTCATCTTTTAACATCTGAATTGCCTCTCGGTCCTTAGACCTTGGAGTCCCTCTAAGCCTGCTCCTGTCCAGAATGGGATCTAAAACCTCGTTATAATCTCCTCCTAGTATAATATGACCATCCATATCTCCCAAAATCTTGCTGACTTCATGAAAAAAGTGCGGGTCCTCATTTATTGGGTGCATAAATATTACACAATACCACTTTCATGCCCTTTCGTGCCTGTATAAATATGATCCTTCCTGCTGTATCTTTTACTTCTTTAGGAAGAACAAAGTGTATATTCTTTCTAATCAGGATAATTACTCCATTACGTGCACTTGACAGTGAACTATGAAAAATATGCCTTACCCAGCCACCCTTGAATCGAGACTCCTCACCTTCATTTAAGTGGGTCTCCTGTATAAAGATTATGTCTGCCTGGTTGGTTCTTAAATA
Organism: Amphiprion clarkii; assembly: GCA_027123335.1. Classification (NCBI taxonomy): domain Eukaryota; kingdom Metazoa; phylum Chordata; class Actinopteri; family Pomacentridae; genus Amphiprion; species Amphiprion clarkii. The sequence continues at coordinate 36,969,252 of CM049569.1, read as the reverse complement.
TGCCAGTATATTACGTCTCTTATTTGGATTTCCACAACCATTAATATTCCAAGTCATGCATTTAAGATATTTCCCTGTCATATTATGTCCCACTGTCTCTTTACATACCTGTCCATTACATTAAAAGAACTAAGGATCTGTAACTTAATGCCCATGAGTGCAACGTTCCCTCTCAAAATGTTGATACTCCATGTGGAAAAAGAACGTTTCCAACTCAGAACACACACAGAAAGTGAACCAAAACTCCTGCTGCATAACATTGGCAGCCTTAAGCGTGAGAAGAAAAACAGAGAGAGAGAAAGAGAGAGAGAGAGAGAGAGAGAAAGAGAAACCTTATCCGGTCCGTAGGTTAACGAGGATGTTCTCCTCCTGATGGCAAGTCAGTCCACTCCATCGCCGCTCCAATAGTCTTTGCAGCATCACTGAGGCTCTTCCATAGAAACATCAGGTCGGCTCTAGTATCACGCTGCGTCTACGCACTCCTCCCGGCAACCTTCGCTGATGAACTTTTCCGCGGCCACCGCTGGCTGAAACTTTTGCCTTTCCCGTTCAATGTGAATCGTAAAGTTGCTGGATATGCCAGGGTGTACCTCACATCGAGCTCCTGAAGTTCACGCTTCACAGCAGTGAAAGCCTTCCTCCTCTCTGCTAGCTCTCGTCATGTCAGGAAACACAGACAGTTGGCATCCTTCCCACTCAAATCCGCGTTTCTCCTTCGCTGCAGCGACCACTTTATCCCTCGCAGACTGTCTCAGGAATCGAATAATTACCGGTCTCGGTGGGCGGCCGGGGTCCAGCACTTGTGCTGGTACACGGTGCGTCCTTTCGATTTCAAATTCTGCGCCCTCACAGACTCCAAGCCCTTCGACCAGAACCTTCTGAACACAGCTCGGCAAAGTGCCGTTGGTCCCGAACACTTCTTTTAAACCAATCAGTCTGACATTATTTCTTTTGATGTGATTTTCGAGGGCTTGGATACGATCCTGCATCACTTTCACCTCTCTGTCTCTCCCACCTTCAGCAGTGTACAGCCGCTCTGCCATCTCCTCCAGACGGGTGACGCGAGCCTCAGTTTCCTCAGTTCTTACTTGCATTGCCACTACCGTTGTTTTCAGCTCAGTTGTGGTAGCTTTTATAGTGGAAATGTCGGTCGCCATTGTAGAGTCGAGTTAACTTTGGTTATCTCTGTGAGTAAACTTTCCCAGCGGGGAGGTATGTCCCCACTGCCGGACCCTTCGTAGACAGGGCTAGCCCGAGTAGCCATTAAGCTAGTGCTTTTGGCATTTTTCTTTGTCGACATTCGGAGTGCGAGATATTACTCAGTTCTTCAGTATTAAATAACACCAACATTTTACCGGTTTAAATACTGTTGACACTACATTAACTATGAGCCACTTGATAAGAATAAGCAGTAAAAAGGCACTTCTTGGAGCGGATCGTTGTTAACCAGCTGCCATCTTGTTGCCGTCCCCACATGACTCCTGACACTGATGTACCTTGACCTTGGAGTTCACCTTTAATGTCTTTAGAGGTTGTTCTGGGCTCTTTTGTTACCATTCCTATTATCCGTCTCTTCCATTTATCATCAATTTTCCTCCTGCGGCCACGTCCAGGGTGGTTGGCTACAGTACCATGGATCTTAAATTTCTGAATAATATGTGCAACTGTTGTCATGGGAACATCAAGCTGCTTGGAGATGGTCTTATAGCCTCTACCTTTAACATGCTTATCTATAATTTTCTTTCTCATCTCCTGAGACAACTCTCTTCTTCGCTTCCTCTGGTCCATGTTTAGTGTGGTACACACCATGTGACCAAACAGCACAGTGACTACTTGTAACCTTATAAATATGCCGACTGACTGATTACAAGTTTGTAGACACCTGTGATGCTAATTAGAAGACACACCTTGATTGAACATGTGCCAATGGTCACATTATTTTCAGTCTTTTCTAGGGGTACCATCATTTTTGTCCAGGCCTGTTTCATGATTTTATTTTTGAAAGTAATTCTGTTGAACCACAGTTCAAAAGCAATGTCTGATTTTCATTGGTTAATTTTCACAGAATTTTTTTTTATTATTACTTTTGTCAGATACAAACTATTTCTGTGACCATTGTGTGTTTTTCTTTCATTAACTGAGGAGTACCACCAATTTTGTCCATGTGTGTAAATCTCAAAAAATTTAAACAGTTGAACACTTACATTTTTTTTTATCTTATATCACTCCCCTTTTGTCCCTGCTGCTTAATGGGAGAACTGAGCTGCCAGTATTTTGAATCGTGGTCTGAACGGTGTCAGGGTCATTCTCAAACACATTTGGAGCTCATTGGTGAGTCTGGAACCATATTTAGGTTTGGATTATATTCATAGTTGAGAAGCTGGCTTACAGCTGTATATTGAGCCAAACATAGTCTACATGTGCAGGGCAATTTTCCTCTCGGTGTCGATTTGTTTATTACACGGGAGTTATGTGACGATCAGCGTACGTTTGGCTGTGAATCTGTCTGTCCGTCTGCAACACTACTTAAAAACAGACTAATGGATTTGAATGACATTTTCAGGGAAGGTCAGAAATGACACAAGGACCACCTCATTAGATTTTGGCAGTGATGCAGCTTATAGTCGGCATCCACAAATTTGTTAAGGATTTTCTATCGCCGTAACCATGACAAGTGAACGCTGTGTCAGTTACCTGCATCAATTCACTCGGCTCGCTACATATTTCGGAAACGCAATTCGGTATCTGTACTACATAACGTACGCATGCACAACACATGCCTGTGCTCACGGCAAGGCAATTTTGTATTTCTTTAGTTCGTTTGTGGGTCGATCTATATTAAATGGCCAGATTATATGTTGCCATGATTTCTGAATACACAAATTGAGGAATGAACAGTCTTGGCAGAGCACTGCACTCTCTGAGTGCTGTTCTTGTTTATCTTTTTGTCTGTCCTCCTCTCGTCGTCCCTTACCTGTTTTCTGAAATCTGCTGCGATGTTTAGTGGCTGGAATGCAGAGACCAATTCATTGCCTGAGTAGTGTCACGTGGGATGGCTGAACTCATACCTAATTGGTCTGTGTGTTTCCTCAGCTGATAAACTAACGCTGTAAACACTGAAAAGCTGCGCCGGTAAAATAGAAGCAGCCCATCAAATTTAAAATACCCGAAATGCATTGCCAGAGTCAGTTATTTTGAGCCATTCTGTGCTGCAGATGCGTTAATTGCGTTAAAAATTTTAATCTGATTAATTATGGTGCTAGATTAAGCCACGTTAAGGCACTAATTTTGACAGCCCTACTATTAATTATTATTTTTTAATACTGATTTTTGATGTAGAAGAATTTCTATATATGCTAGTAAATAAATTACTAGAATTAGTGTGCCATAAATCCAAGCTTGCAAGGCAATGTTAGTGCTTTTATGCCTATGTTAATTGTGAGAGGGATTTCTGTGCATCACGTTCTCTCTACCTGTAAAGCTTTATGGAGTCTGTGTTAGTATCATCATTGTTATAGCCGCTTTTGAAATTCATTCGTGTTGTGCTATCAGATGTTTATCTCAGGTACCATGTAATTATAAAAACAAACAATACAATGCTATGTAATGTATGTAGCATAAAAATTCACTTGATGAAGGTAATTTCACTGGTTTCTAATAAGCTGTTTTTTTATGAATGAAAATAACTAGAAATAAGCTAATATGAAAATGAGATGACATTGTCTGTAAAAATGACAGTAGATGGTTCAGTGTTTCCTCTAGGATTTTTTCCTGCAGCGGCGGCAGCGCCCCCGCCTCCACACACATACAAAAAAAAGAGTGAATACTAAGAGCACCACAGTTATCTTAAGTTTACCTTAGTACTCGCGAGTACCCGACACAGTGCAAGACTGCTGTGAAGGTGGAGACATGCAGCGGTGGTGTATTTGCGACGATTAAAAAAAGAAATTTAAAGGAGCGGTGCTGGGATTTTAGCAGCGATGGGCCGCCGCTGCAGAACGAATGTACAGGAAACCCTGTGGTTCATTAGTCGTATTCTTGCTCTTGCTCGGTTACCTCCTTCCATGTCATCAGCCCAGTTTCTAGAGCTGCTGGCAGGAGACGAAGGTGAATGGTAATACTCCCCTCCTGGACTGTCAGCATCCTCCTCCATAGAGCCAGATTTATGACGCTTACTCCTATAGACACAAAAAAAGAGAGAAATTTAGGATAATATGACATTTAGGGAACATATTCATGATTTCATGGTGCACTGTTTCAAGTGATGAAAGCTGTAAGCACAGAAAAATGCTGGTCCCAACTTATAGTGCCAAAAAATAAAACTACCACACGAGGCCAGAAGAGCCTATTTGTATGCCAAAGACAACAGCTGATTTGGCTACAAGTCAGTGAGACCAGCGCTGGAAACAGAGACTAGCTGCATCAGTCATGATTATAAACTGTGAAATGTTTCTGTACCAATTAAATTATGTAAAACAGAGGTGTGGCTTTGTACTTTGAAGCCATTTTTTTCTTTATGAATCAGTGGGGATCAGTCTCTCCAACTCCACCACTGTTTAGCTGGCAGTTTCCCCTATCCCTCCTTTCCTTTTCCCTTGCTGTGGGTGTGAGTGAGGTGTTTGCGTGTATGTGTGTGCGCCTGTCCAACAGAGCAATGAGCTGAGTGCTGACATCTGCACCAGGTAGTGGCTCATCTGTTGCCAATCATCACCCATGCTCCATAAAACACCGACTCAGATCACCATTCCATGCTGGACTGTTGTACCAACTACAGCTGGTCAGCTCAGGCCAAGTTATTTTGCTCAGTTTGTCTTCTGTTCCCGTTTAACCTCTGTTCTCCTTTGTCTAGTGCTCAAACCTGCTCCCCACCCAGTTTTCCCACTGGTCTTCAGTACTTGGTGGGCTGGGAGGGTCATGCTGAAAACCCACCACCGGTCATGCTCCCAACATTCCTCCCTGACCATTCTGTCCCCAAGTTTCAACTGCTAGCTAAGTAGTGCAGCATAGTAGTCCTGTCGTATGCTCTTTTGATTGTTTATTTGTTTTGGTAGTGACCTTCCAGCTACTCATGTTCAGTCTGTTTGGTTATTTTGTCTCACCTTGGTTACATGGTTCCACTTGGTGTAACACTGGTAATTACATCATAGTCTCTCCCACTAGTAAGTGGGTCTCCTTGTTAATTATTCTTATTAAATAAACCCATTTGTCTTTTATCTTGGCCTACTTGCTTTCTGTCTGCGCTTGGGTCTCTGACAGTTTCTTATCAGTAAGGGACAATGCGCACCTCTCATCATAAACACTGCATATTTCAATATCCCTTAATGTTCCTAAAGAAAGCGAATGCTTTGCCTCAGTAACCTAAGGATGGTAGTAAGTAGCAAGGCCAGTTACGTATTCAGTGTGGATCAAGACAGGCGTGTGGTTTGCATGTCTGAATATTTCTACTGAATCAGTAGGTGAGTGGGTGACTCACCTTGTAGAATAATAAAAGACTTTACTGTCATCTCTATTTCCATGACTGGTCTCTCATTTACTACCACCAGCATATCATTGGCGAAACCAATCACTGCCTTCAGAATAGGCATAGAATCCCTGAGCTTCTCAAGTCCCATTGTTTATCTATGAAGCCAGATGAAACTAATCAGCTAGCCAGACCGCAAGACTGTCTTAAAGGACAAAAAGACCTGGATGACCTGTAATTTCCTACTACTAAATTCAGACAAGACTGAACTCTTGGTATTTGGCCCCAAGCATCTTAGAAACTCGCTTTCAGAGCATATAGTTACTCTGGATGGCATTACATTGGCCTCCAGTACTACTGTGAGGAACCTTGGAGTTATCTTTGACCAGGACATGCCCTTTAACTCGCACATAAAACAAATCTGTAGGATTTCCATTTTTCACCTGAGAAATATTGTAAAAATCAGGAACATTCTGTCTCAGAATGATTTAGAAAAACTATTCCAAGCATTTGTTACTTCCAGGCTTGACTATTGCAATTTCTTACTATCAGGATGTCCCAATAGCTCTCTCAAACACCTACAGCTGATCCAAAACGCTGCAACCAGAGTACTGACTGGAGTTAGCAAGACAGATCATATCTCTCCTATACTGGCTTCTCTTCATTGGCTTCCTGTGTAATCTAGAATAGCATTCAAAATCCTTCTTCTGACATATAAAGCTCTTAATGACCAATCTCCATCATATCCTAAAGACCTGATAGTACCGTATTGTCCTAGCAGAACTCTTCACTCTCAGACTGCAGGCTTATTTGTTGTTCATAGAATGTGTAAAAGTAGAACGGGAGGCAGAGCCATCAGTTATCAGGGGTCTCTCCTGTGGAACCAGCTCCCAGTTTGGGTTTGGGGGCGGACACCCTCTCTATTTTTTAAGACCAGGCTTAAAACCTTCCTTTTTGATAAATCTTATAGTTAGGGCTGACTTGGGTGACCCTGAGGGGGTCATTTGAAGTCTTCATTTGCACAACTGACTTTTGACGTCCCGTAGTTCTGCCCCTAGTTATGCTGTTATAGGCCTAGGCCGCTGGGGAACCTCTCTGGATGCACTGAGCCCTTCTCTCATTACCTATGTATTTACTATATATACAACGTTATTGCATTGCATTCACTCTGTTTCTCCATGTGTCCTTTCTCTGAGTGCCCCTGGTACCAGAGCTGGATGCTTCTGATCTGTGGTTGCTGTCCCACCAACTGGCCTAGTGTCCACCATGACCACTGTGGGATGCTGCTGCTGACCTTCCTCCAGTCCACTGCTTCCAGGTTCCCATTTCCATTTCCACCAATCTACTCTGCATTGCCCTTACTATACTCAATATGCTCATCTACACACTGTTTGAATTTTACTACCAGTTATATATGTAGTATATTTAATGCCAGTGCCACACATCATAACAGTGAACTTAAGTTTCAGTGTTAGCTTGTACTTTGTATGTATCATCTTGCTTATCATGCATGTATCTAATTGTGTGTTATACTTTCCCTGTTCCCCACCCTCCTCTTCTCCCATCTCTCCCGCTCTACCTCTCTACCTCTTCTGTCCCTCTCAACCCGCTAGCCAGCAAGTAGATGGGTCCTCCCACATAAAGAGCCGGGTTCTGCTCAAGGTTTCTTCCCCATTAAAAGGGAGTTTTTTCTTGCCACTGTCACCTTAGGGCTTGCTCTGGGGGTTCAAGCATATGGGTTCTGTAAGGCATCTTGAGACAATTTGACCTGTAATTGGCGCTATAGAAATTGAACTGAATTGAATTTGATTTTTGGCACTTCCCGTGTACCACAGAAAGTGCCCTCCTAAGAGGTTTTGTAGTGGTCAGTGTTCAAACGTGTTTTAGTATCTGTATAGTAAGTCACAGCACTCCCGCAATTTACAGAGAAGCTGGATCAACAAATAAATAAATTAAGGTGCAGGTGTATGTCCATGATGTATGACATATGCAATGTTTCAATATGTGGGGGGGAGAGTTGAGGAGCTGAACAGCCTTGGAAACAAAGGTTGCTCTCCTCCTCTGAGTCCTGCATCTAGGACAGCGGAGCTGACATCCTGAGAAGAGCCATTCAAACGCTGATCGTGGAGGATCCTGTGCACTATTCTCAGTGTCTGCTGCTGACACAGGGAGCAGAGTGTTATGAGTGGGAATCCAATGATCTTAGAGCAGACCTTCCCAGTACTCTGCAGGCTGGTCCTGTTTAGCGGGATGATGGAGTAAAAACAGGCTACAGGTTAGAGAGAATGGAATGACACTCTAAATGGAGGAAAGGTCTTCATGTCTTCAGGATGTCTCTGCTTAGACTAAACGTGTTGAGCTTCCTTAGTAGATACTGCCATTGCCTACATTTTCTCAGGATCTGCTCAGTACTGGAGGCTAATTTTAATGTGTTATTAAAAGTTGTGCCCAGGTATTTGTATTCATCCTCTTTCTCTACGTTCATCCCCATGGACTGTCCTGACAGCTGGTGTAGCCAGCTCCCTCTGCTTGCTGGAGAAGGTCATCACCATCTCTTTGGTTTTTTCCATGTTGAACTCCAGGGCAGATTTATCACATAACTCCACAAATTCATGGGGTGCTGAGCTGTAGTGGTGTGATGGGACTGAAAGCAAGAACAGGAAAACTGTGTCATCTGTGTACTGAACCAGATGACAGTGTGGGTGGGTGGACTTGCAGTCATCAGTATAGAGGATGAAGAGCAGAGTTGAGAGGACGCAGCCCTGAGGGGAGCTGGTAGAGGTAAAAGAGAGGTTGGAGAGGGTGTTATTGACCAGTACTTTCTGTGACCTGTTAGTCAGAAAGTCTCTGATCCCCAGCATTAGCTTCCACAGGTTGAAGTGGATGGAGAGTTTCCACCAGGATGTGTAGCTGTAGAATGTTAAATGCTAGAACATTTTGAATGCAGTGAAGTCTGCAAACAGGAGTCTCACTGTGGTGTTGGGTTGTTCCATCCTCAGTTGTCCATGTAAGTTTTCAGTTACCTCCAAAAAACCACAAACAATGGAGGATGCACTTGCAAAAGTTGAAATTACAAAATGAGACAACTGTGAGAACTCTGGCTTCATTTTGCATGAAGCCAGAGATTACATTGGTAATCACTTCCAACTGGCACTGTCCTCACTAACTCTGAGACTGCAATGGCATGACCGTTACTTTATGAAACCACATCTTAAGCATGTTCTTCCTTTCTTTCAAAAGTACCAAAAATAGTGATGTTCCAGAAACTTACAGTCCACAAATCTATCAAAGCAGCCAACACACAAGCTATTCACAAACATGTAAAACAGTTGCGCACTGAAAGTTGGTCAGCTAGCCATTTCCATAACAGATCTGAGTAGAGACCTGCTCTTCTTTTTCCTACCATTTAACTCCAAGCCTCCTCTGTTTTGTCCTATAGTCTGATCTTTGAGTCCCTTATGTGTCTCAAAGGTCACAGGCTAGAGGACTTTGTATGCCATACTCATTATAAATTCAACTGATGCAAATTTATGATTTGTCAAATCAGATTACCAAACAAGGCTGTCACACAAAAACTATTCACACGTAAGGGGCTAATCAGAGTCCCCAGATAAACTAACCTGCATTTTCTCTAGAATCTCACATTCATTCTATGCCACTAACTAAGGATTGGTTCGAACCTGTAGATCAGCAGTCCCCAACCACAAGGCTGTGGACCAGTACATCATTACCAGGTCGCACAAAAACAATAAATATTTTTTATTTTATTTCCGGCAGAGTATGCAGGGTATCTTATTTTGAAAAATGACTAGATCGTCTTCCTGTCACCTCCATCTGTGCTTGTTTTCCATACTTGGTAAATGAAGCAATCTAACCCCTGCCACAATTAATAAAAAGTAAACATCTCTGGAGAGCTTCTTTGAAAAGAGGAGGAGACTCGATGCTGAGACACAAGAAAAAGTAAATACACATTGAGTAATAAAAAGTAGCTTTATCCGTTGTCAATGTTAACCTGATATTCATGGCATTAAAGCATTGACATGCCTATGATATACAATTGGCTCTGCAGTCAGCCTGAACTTAATCATGTGATGTGCAGATTCCAACTGACTGGACGGAGCTTATCAACGTAGTGCTGTTGTGAAGCGAGAAATATACTAAAAAGCAAAAGCTGTACAGTGCTGTGAAAAAATATTTGCCCCCTTCCTGATGTGTTCTATTTTTGCATGTTTCTTAGACTTAAATGTTCCACATCATCAAACTAATTTTAAATTTATATTCATATTATTAATATTAGAGATAAACCACAAAACACAAAATGCAGTTTTAAAATGATGATTTATTAAACATTTATTAAGAATCTGCAGAAGTTTTGCGACACTCATGGCAGCAGCAACAGCATTTAAACATTTGCAATTGCCTGTGATCAGTCCTTTAGATCACAATAGAGGAATTTTGGCCCACTCTTCTCTGCAGAGCAATTTTAATTCGGCCACAATACATGGCTGTTCAGTATGAACTGCCCTTTTAAGGTCTTGCCAAAGTATTTCAATTGAATTCGTTGAATTGAACCCAGTTGCCAAATGAATTTGGTTATTTGGTAGATTGGTAGCTAAGGAGGCAGCTACTTTTTCATATAGATAGACTTCCTTCAATAAATGAAATAATTTACAAACTGTGTTTTGTGTTTTCTTGGGTTATCGTTGTCTTATATGAAAATTTTGATGATCTGACATATTTAAGTGTGACAAATATGCAAAAATAGAAGAAATTTGTAGGGCGCCGGTATTTTTTCACAGTACTGTAGATGACTGACAAGACTATATGTAAACAATCCTGCATCTCTGGTGGCTTGTTTAAACTAACAAGGCAACTCATTAATTTTTCCACAGGTAGCCTGATCCTATTTGAATCACAGTTTAGTTGCCGCATTTTACCAATTCATGCACATTGTTACAGATGCCTCAGCTACAATGTTACAGACATTTGAACTTTTGTCAGACAAAGGGCTACTCAGTAAGAATAAAGATTATAGAGGTAAAGTACATATGATACTATCTTTGTATATATCTTGTTGATGTGTATTCAGTGTTGTTGCTTGTGTTTTTTCTCTTATGTCAAAAATACACAACTGTATTGAGAAGCTCTCCAGCCTAAAAGAATGTATGATGGCAGATACATAGCTGATGTATGTGTGAGTGAGTGAGGTGAAATCACCCGCTGGATGAGGTGCTGGCCACCGATCGTCTGAGGCTGACAGGTTGGTTGACAGACTGGTTGACAGACTGGTTGAGGTCATAGGCCAGATGACCCTGGATCTCCCCCATTGAGAAACCAGGTCCTACTCCTGTTACTACTGGAGCTACACAGGGAGAACAAACACTGTTTATGACTTACATACTGAGAACTGAATACCCGGCGATCAATACTTCATTTAGCCAGTTCAATGTAAAATGTCACATAATACATAATGCTTATCAGTCATCCCAGCTAGCTGGGCTGAAGCGACTAAATCTTTTGTTTTTCATTTTGTAAAAGCAAATACAATTTCATACATGTATGGCTGCAGGAAAATTTGTGGTTGTCAGTTCAGAGCAGCAGAGAAACAACAGATAATACCTGACAAGATCACATTAAAATTCTGCTATGGTATACAAAAACTGGTAACTACATAAAATGAGATGAGATGAGATGAGATGAGATTATCCATCCATCCATCCATTCATTTTCTTCCTCTTATCCAGGGTCGGGTCATGGAGGCAGCAGATGAAGCAGGTCATCCCAGATATTTCTCCCCCCAGCAACACTTTCAAGTTCTTCCTGGGGGATCCTGAGGCGTTCCCTTACCAGCAGCTCCCCCTTCACTTCACACTAAGCAGCAAATCACTCCAATGCATGCTGAAGGTCACGGCCTGAGAAAGCCAACAGTATTACGCCATCTGCAAAAAGTAGACACACAATCCTGAGGTCCCCAAACCAGACACACTCCTCAGCCCAGCTGTGCCTTGAGATCCTGTCCATGAACGAGACAAACACAATGAGAGACAAGGGGCAGCCCTCATGCAGTCCAACACCCACAGGAAACATGACATTGTATTAAGAATGTGACCGCAGCTCTCACTTAGGTTGTACAGGGACCAAATGGCTCGTATTAGCGAGCCCAGTATCCCAAACTCCTGCAGTACACCCCACAGAACCCCTCAAGGGGACAAAGTCGTATGCCTTTTCCAGATCCACAAAGCACATGTGGACTAGCTGTTCGAATTCCAATGACCCCCTCAGCAACTCTGCAAGGGTAAGAAGCTGGTCCACTGTTCAATCAGGACAGAATAAGCATTGATCCTCCTGGATCCAAGGTTCAACAATTGGTCAAAGCCTTCCTTCCAGCACCCTAGAATAAACTTTCCCGGGAGGCTGAAAAGTGTGATGCCCCGATAACTGGAGCACACCCTCTTTTCCCCCTTTTAGAAAATGGGAACCACCACCCCAGTCTTCCATTCCACAGTCACTGTATCCAATGCCTACGCAACATTGAAGAGACATGTCAGCCAAGACAGTTCAACGGTGTCCAGAGCCTTTAGCATCTTCGGGCGAATCTGATCCACACCTGGCGCTTTGCCGCCAAGGAGTTTTTTTTAACTACCTTGGCAACCTGTACCATGGATATCGGTGAACACACCACCAAGTGGTGTGTTAGGGTGAGAAAGTCATGTTATGCTGAGAAAGTCATGTGTCCAAAATTGGTTGGGTATAGAGTGGTAGTCCTACAATGTGACATGCATTAAGGCTAAATTCAATGGTAAAGCTGACTTACTTCTTGAGACTTGGACCAGCTCAGTAACACTGAAAACTCCTGATGTCACAAAACTCTCCTGGAACTCTGGACCATCTGTAGAAACATAACAGCATTTGCACACTGTTTGTGTGTGTGTGTGTGTGTGTGTGTGTGTGTGTGTGTGTGTGTGTGTGTGTGTGTGTGTGTGTGTGTGTGTGTGTGTGTATGTGTGAGGTGTGTGTGCGTGCGTGCGTGCGTGCGTGCGTGCGTGCGTGTGTGTGTGTGTGTGTGTATGTGTGTGAGTGGAGAAGCAGCAATTAGTTGATGTTAATAAAAACAGATTTAGACTGAGCCTATATACACACGTGGACAAAATTGTTGGTACCCCTCAGTTAATGAAAGAAAAACACACAATGGTCACAGAAATAATTTGAATCTGACAAAAGTAATAATAAATAAAAATTCTATGAAAATTAACCAATGAAAATCAGACATTGCTTTTGAACCGTGGTTCAACAGAATTATTTTAAAAAATAAACTCATGAAACAGGCCTGGACAAAAATGATGGTACCCTTAACGTAATATTTTGTTGCACAACCTTTTGAGGCAATCACTGCAATGAAACACTTTCTGTAACTGTCAATGAGACTTCTGCCCCTCTCAGCAGGTATTTTGGCCCACTCCTCATGAGCAGACTGCTCCAGTTGTCTCAGGTTTGAAGGGTTCCTTCTCCAGACACCATGTTTCAGCTCCTTCCACAGATGTTCAATAGGATTTAGATCAGGGCTCATAGAAGGCCACTTCAGAATAGTCCAATGTTTTCCTCTTAGCCATTCTTGGGTGTTTTTAGCTGTGTGTTTCGGGTCATTATCCTGTTGCAAGACCCATGACCTGCAACTGAGACCAAGCTTTCTGACACTTGGCAGCACATTTCTCTCTAGAATACCTTGATAGTCATGAGATTTCATTGTACCCTACACAGATTCAAGACACCCTGTGCCAGATGCAGCAAAGCAGCCCCAGAACATAACAGAGCCTTCTCCATGTTTCACAGTAGGGACAGTGTTCTTTTCTTGATATGCTTCATTTTGGCGTCTGTGAACATAGAGCAGATGTGCCTTGCCAAAAAGTTCCAGTTTTGTCTCGTCTGTCCATAGGATATTCTCCCAGAAGCTTTGTGGCTTGTCAACATGCAGTTTGGCAAATTCCAGTCTGGCGTTTTTATGATTTGTTTTCAACAATGGTGTCCTCCTTGGTCGTCTCCCGTGAAGTCCACTTTGGCTCAAACGACGACGGATAGTGCGATCTGACACTGATGTATCTTGACCTTGGAGTTAACTTTTCATGTCTTTAGAGGTTGTTCTGGGCTCTTTGGTTACCATTTGTATTATCCATGTCTTCCATTTGTCATCAATTTTCCTCCTGCAGCCATGTCCAGGGAGGTTGGCTACAGTTCCATGGATCTTAAATTTCTGAATAATATGTGCAACTGTAGTCACAGGAACATCACGCTGCTTGGAGATGGTCTTATAGCCTTTACCTTTAACATGCTTGTCTATAATTTTCTTTCTAATCTCCTGAGACAACTCTCTCCTTCACTTCCTCTGGTCCATGTTTAGTGTGGTACACACCATGTCACCAAACAGCACAGTGACTACTTGTAACCCTATAAATAGCCCGACTGACTGATTACAAGTTTGTAGACACCTGTGATGCTAATTAGAAGACACACCTTGATTGACCATATCCCTATGGTCACATTATTTTCAGTCTTTTCTTGGGGTATCATCATTTTTGTCCAGGCTTGTTTCATGAGTTTATTTTTTGAAATAATTCTGTTGAACCACGGTTCAAAAGCAATGTCTGATTTTCATTGGTTAATTTTCATAGAATTTTTATTTATTATTATGTTTGTCAGATTCAAATTATTTCTGTGACCATTGTGGGTTTTTCTTTCATTAACCGAGGGGTGCCAACAATTTTGTCCACGTCTGTAATTAGAAATGTGCTCAGTTAATGTGAGTAATGGTATGCTGTGGATATATGAAAAATCATTGCCTTGGTAATCCATCCTTCTAGTTGCACTTGTGTGCTTTCATCTTTATTTCAGTTTTTTCAGTGTGTGTTGTTCTGATTTTGCATTGTGTAATATTTTGAACATGCTAAGAGACTCCAACAACAGTTGTTCTAAGACAAAACCAGTGCACAAATTGTTATAGCTATAGTGACACTCATCTAATACCCAGCTTTTGCACGACTTTTTATCGTAGCCTTTGGTTCCAAAGAATACAACATTGTCACAAAGTAGTGGTATGGGCTATAACACATTGCTGCACATGGATAACCTAGTGCTTTTCTTGATCACAATCCCTATCTTCCGAATGCTGTAAATATCCTTGCAGACTTGCTGTTATTTTTTTACTACAGATGATAGGTTATATCATGTATCACATCAAACTGAGTTAATAGACTGTTTATGTACTAGGCATTTATTGTATTTGCTCATATTACCTGATAATAAATAATTAACACATACTACATGAAAAAATATATATCCTATACACACAAAATATTTTAGCATTATGCATGTGTATATGTATCTTACAGAATAACTAAAGTAACAAAGTGCAAATCTTCTTATGTAAATAAGTGGCAGAAAAACTGAAGAGTTCACTGAAATGAAAAGTTTACATTACCCATGGTGGCAGTTCGACTGTCCTCCTGATCAGAACCCATCCCTGTACGACTGGGACTGCTGCTGTCCTCTGTCTCTGGAGAGGTAGAGAAAGGGAGAAAACATAATTCTATTTTCAGCTTATGGAGCAACTTGCAAGATTTCCTAGGATTAACCAACTGCCTCACATCCATTATGGCTTCTCTGAAATGGTTGTGATGTTGGATCATTTCTGGCAAGCACACCTGCTTCACTGGCAGCATCTCTGAGTAAAATTCAAAAACACTGACAGCCCCGGAGAAACTTGTAAAATCCCTTGCCAAGACAAATGACTAATTTAATTTCTTTGCATTTTTCACATTTATTATGGAAACTTCTCTCATTTACAAAAGCATCAAAATGCTTTTTCAGTCTTGCCATGTACTCTGCTGTCTTTCCTCTTGTTTTGCTCTCAACTCTTGTGATATGAAAAAGACAATTTATCTTTGAATGTCCTTATTTTAATAGTTACACTTTACAATGTGTTTCATATTCTCTCTAGTTTATTTCACCATGTGTTTTAGCTATGTGGTAAACAACTGATTTTAGCGTGGAGCAATCTGGATTCTGATATTTACTGTTTTATCATCCTTTTTTCTTTTGCCTGTCTTTCTCTATATTCAAGGATCCTTGTCTCATATCTATCCATCTATCCATAATTATTTAAAGTATTAAAAAGTAGTCTCAACCACACAGTTTTCACATTAGTCTATAATAAAAATATTAGTATAAAGGAATCACCAGCATCACTTCTTACTACAGATGAGTAACAGTTTATTCTTTACATCATGATTTACCCTATTGAACCTGAAGTATACTGTATCTCAAAATACAAATGAAAGATAACATAAAAAAAACATTCAAGTGTGTTTGGGGCATACCTCTCTCTTGCACATAGAAAGCGAGGTAGAGGTCAAGCTCTTTGACAGAGACAGAGATATGTCGAGGCTGGACACAGAGGACTGGATTGGAGCACTGGCCTCCTTTCACCAGCCGCTCTCCATCTGTGCTTTCCAGTGGGATCCCTTTAAAAAGGATAACCATCACCAGGTCCAGTCTCCACACCTCAGAAAAGATAAAACATAACCATTGTTGGCTAAAAACAATATACGGTAAGCTTCACTGAAGTCAAAGGTATATATGAATATATCATGTGACGTCACAGCATCACTGTTTCTCGTTATGATACTGTTTCACTGGACGGGTCAAAAGTCTGACTATGTATTTAGGATTTCATTACTTACCAAGTCAATTTTTCTAACACAAGCTTTCTGATCAGGGTGTATTTTACTGCTTCCATGTTTTTGCCATATTTTTGGCTGTGGGCATGTTGACAGGGATATTTCTGTAATACTACATAACTGTGGGAAAAATACAATAATCATTTCATGAAGAAAGCTGCCCCAGACTGCCAACTGCTTAGATGATGAAAATTAGTTTAAATTATCTAGTAAATAAAAACAGGATTAGACAGGATCATCAGTTTGCACATATATCAAGCCAAACTGCACTGTTGACTTTGTCAGACTGTGCCTTGCTTTGTGACTAACTTCTAACTTTTTCCAAGGTGACTGATGTGAATACTGACTTATTACCACTGTCACTGGATGCAGAAGGTAGCATTCCAAAAATCCTTTGGAATTCATTTTACCCCAGATTCCAAAATATAATTGGAATTCCTGTCTCGTATGTATTAAAGTCTATTTTGTTAAAGTTTGACATAATAAGTGTATGAATTATTAAGGTATGGCTAAAATGTGTTTGGTGAGGTCCTAGTGACCTTTGAGCAGTTCATGTTTGAGTTTAAGTGAATGTTTGTACCAAAACTGATCAAATTCCCTGAAGGCGTTCTTGAGATATGTTCCCCATTATACCTCTGGCCATCGCTGTCACTAGAGCAGAGGGACAAAAGTAAATATCGGTACAGACATACCACCTACCCCACATTGTGCAGGGAAATCCAAGATGGCAGCATGTCCCTTTTGTCTGCTCAGTGTTTGTCTGTTTCAACTATTGTAGTGGATTTTAGTGCCTTTCTCATTCTCGAAAAAGGTTTTTGTGATGGTGTTTGTTCATGTATTTTAAGTATTTTTCAAGTTTTTGGGACTGTGGCCTATTTACCCTGTTATTTCTGTGAGCTGCTCTGAGGATTTTGGCCTGCCCCGTGTGCTCTGAGGCCAGAACTCTTGTTGGAGCTAACTAGAGACCCAGGCATCAGCTGCAGTGTGCTTTGCCTTCAGCCTAGAACTGTGACAGCAGCACAGGAACAGGATAGACAGCAAGTCAGCAACACAGAGATTCATCTCCTGTTGTAGTATGGTTTGCTTCTAGCCTGGAACTGCAGCATCAACTTCACTACACAGATTATTTTGGTTTGAGCTGTGTACTGGAACCATTCACCCTACACTGTAGCCCGTACTACTCTGCTGAAGCTTTCTTCACCATTCTGAGACCTGTGCTGTTTGCAAACACCTTCCATACCACACTGAGGACTGTACTGGTTACTGAAGCCTTTTTCAACATTCTGAGGCCTGTGCTGATTGTTGAAGCCTTCTCCACTATTCTAAGGTTTGAGCAGCTTGCTGAAATCGTTTCACTCTATGTTGAGAAGTGCTGAGAGTTGTGGACAATGGCATTTCTTATGACTTTACTTAGTTTATTAATTGTTTGGGACTTGGGTGCAAGTGGTCATTCCTGGGTGAGTACATCTAACAAAGTGTTTAGCCTATGGGACATTGCTCATGAATGCACTTGTGCTGTGGTTGCTGTAAAACCTGTGTCACCACCAATCCAATTGGCACAGGACATACATTTATCATCTGATCTACCCAGAGACTTGTCTCAACTTCAAAACCTTCTGGCTTTGTATAAATACATTCTGTGAGAGATCTTGCTTGGTTTCAACATATCCAAAGTCTGATTCATTTTGTAATGTTCAAAGGCAGAGATTGTTGATCATCTTATTACTACTGCTATCTGGTAATGTGAAGATCATTTGTTGCTTTCTGTTCCATATGCCCATATTGAATTGGGAAAAAAAGGCTTTTGTTTATTCTGCAACTTCTGCATGGAAAATGTTGCAGAAAGACTGGAAATTAACTGAATTTATCTCTTTGAGTGCTTCTAAATCCAAACTGCGAGTTCTTGAGGCCGACTCCACAATCTGCACTTGTTTTGTCAAACTTTGCTTGTAAATTTTATCATTTATTTGTTTTTTGCTTGTGTCTTAATTGTGTTTTAACTGTGTAATTTTGTAACTGTGTTTTGTATTTGCTGATGCCTATCTTGGCCAGGACTGCCTTGCAGAAGAAGTTGTTAATTTCAATGTGATTAAAAAAACAGCGACTGTTGTCCAGGTAGGTGTGTCAAAAAGGGCAGAGTGCAATATCAATACACATTATTTAACAATGATAACTATGTGAAATTCACTGTTTTCTTGCTGGTAAAACAGTTTACAATTTACCTTGTCAGCTTGTCGTAGACAGTCTATGCGTCTCATTTTGCCTTTCTGGTCGGGGTTTGACAAGACGCAGCATGCAGCTTTCTTCCCGGTGATTGACAAGACAAAGTCCTCTCTACATTCAGGTCGAATGTCCTTCCTTAGCTTTGCCAAAAGACGGCTGGCCCATTTCTGTTTCACCTAGGAACAGAATGACATTGTGTAGAGAGAAAAGTCAAGTAATGTATTAAATAATGCATTTTACAAGCATATTAGTATGCTTAGTGTAATTTGGGAGTGTGTCAAATATATGAATGTACTGTAAAACACCAGTTTTGCTACAAATAAAAAGTCTTGTGTTAGAACAAAAGAATTTGTTCTAGTTTCTTTTTTGATAAAATAATAATGCTTGGTTCTTCCACTCCACCTATTAATCCTACCTCTGCCTTCTCTCCTAGCAGTTCATCTTTGACAGTTCTTTCTTCTTCTTTAGTCATCCTCTTTTCATGTTTTTTGAAGTACTTCCTTTTCCTGGCTTGGAGATTGAACCATGTGTAAGCAAAGGCACGGACCTGGGGCAGCAGAGCCTCAATGAACGGATGGAACTCATCCTACATAATAAACACACATACAGATAGTACATACACAATAATCAATAGCAAAATCAGTTAAACACACAAACAGAAAAGAGCAGTACTACATACCCTTAATGAAATCTTCAACACTGCTGGATTTGATAATTGAATATTCTTCCATTTTTTCCTCCATTAGTCTGGGCAATTTTGGTATTTTTACTTATCACACAGAACGGACAATTACTGACTAATGGAAGGTTTGAAAACCCTGTTTCTTAATGTCAAGTCTGTAGCACTGCATTTTATTGTATTAAAATGTCACAATTTCATTAAAAGAATTGTTTCGGATTCATATTTTCCACCACACATTTTTTCATTAATAGCTGCTTCCTATAAAGTCTCAAAAAAGCTTGTTTTTTTTAAAACTAAACATTTAATATAACTTCTCACAAGCACGCTAAACCAATGCAGCTTTGAGAGAGGATGCTGTCAACAGTCCTCCTTTACACAGGAATAGTAAAAGGAGCTCCTTCTCTCATAATCGAAAAATATTAGTTGGCATTGCAGTTACTGGGAATTTTCCATCATAATATGTTCTACATTGCTATAAGTGAAATGTGCTTGTTTGGATCTGGGTTGTATGAAAAGTAGGATCAATCAGCCATAATCAACTGTAAAACAAAGAAAGAGCAAGTTTTCATTTTCAGTCACAGACTAGAGACAGGGTCCGCTGTGATCCATGGAGCAGAGACATTAAGGCACTCCATCAGATGTTCAACCCTTAAAGAAGACATCTTCCAAATCTGCGAGCATGGTATGAAGTTTGTGTTATTAGGATGAGGCCACGAGAGAGCTCACCTTCAGAGGATTTCACAACACATACCTCAAGACATAAAGACACCAATAGTGTGGATTGAATCCACATTAACCAAGCGACTGACTCAATCCCCCAGTCACTATTTGGCTTACAAGGGACCAAATGAGTGCCAGAAAAACTAACCAACTTCTGACCCTGCAGGAAATGGGGATCAAAATCTGATAACATCAAAAGGAATGCCAGAAAGAACATTAAACTCACGTTAGGAAAATGACAAATTATTCCACCATTCTGGACTTAACCATTCCATCCATCCATTATCCATACACCGCTTAATCTTCATTAGGGTTGCAGGGGGGCTGGAGCCTGTCCCAGCCGACTTGGGGCGAAAGCAGGGGACACCCTGGACAGGTCGCGAGTCTGTCGCAGGGGACTTAAGTATTCATGTGTAATCATCTGAAAGAAACTGTTGAACACTGATTTCAGTAACATCATCAAGATCACTATTACACTATGCCTTCTTAGAGTCCTCCTTCCCAAGAATTCTCTTTTCTATAAGTTCTTCTTACAAACAGTCCTTCCTGAGTTCTACTCAAGTCCTTCAAGACCGACTTGGAGACTCCACTAGTCTGACCCAGATCAACAGGCCAAGCAGACAGTCCATCAGCAGGAGCTCCGCCGAAGCACCACAGCGTGCACGCAAGTAACTTTCAGTCATTGAAATTTGGTGCAACCTTCTAAATTCTCTTTTATTACCAAACATAAAGTCCTGTAAGTCTCCAAATTCACTGACCATCAAATTCGCAGCTGATTTCAGGTGTGGTCTATTAATCCCTTCTTCTGAGAACATCATATTACATCACCATATTTACCCCAATATTGCATCATAATATTATCTTCTCTTCCTTATGGCTTTGTGGTTTCATGACTTGTGTAAAGTGCGTGTTTTGCACGTGTGAGCGTCCGCTCTTCAATAGACTCTATCGTTGAACTTTGTGTCCTCCCTGGATACTTCTGTACACTTCTGCTCACCTGAAGTGAGTACCCGCCTCCTCTGATCCACCTGGCTGTTCCAGCCCGACGTGGGTCGAAAAGCTTTACATCTGGTCTGTTCTCCTGTGGACGCTTCTCTCGCTCTGCCATCATCCCGTGGCTGGAAAACTTCGGTATTTAGCCAGCGAGCTTCGCTGGATCCGTCGGCTCCTGCCCAGGCTTCCACCGCCACCAGATCTGCACCTCCACCCGGACATCACTCTCCCTCCCCACCGGAGATACATCCACCGTGGGTCTCGCCGTAACTTCAACTATGGCAACTCCTCAAATGAAATAAATTCCTTCTGGTCCACTTCTCGCCGTCCCCCCAGAATCACCATCAGGACTGCGGGCCACAGGACGTTAGCCTGCCTAGCCAGGTCGGCTAACGCTCCTGTCAGGCACAATAACACCACAGTCCACTTCGGTCTGCTCAACATCCGCTCTCTCACGGGCAAGGGCCATCTTATCCAGGATCTCCTGGCTGACCATAAGTTGGATTTTCTTTGTCTGACAGAGACGTGGCAGCAGACAAACGACGTCTCCCAGCTGAATGAAGCCTCACCACCTGGGTTTGTTTACATCTCCCATCCCCGTGGCACCGGTCGGGGTGGTGGTCTCGCGATAATTCGCGAGAAGTGGAAGGTGTTGCCAGTGTCTGTACCTGCATTCAGCTTATGTACTGTTTTTAAACTCCCTGGACCCACTCCCAGTATTGTTGTAACAGTTTACCACCCTCCTAAACACCATAGTGACTTTTTAAATGACCTTTATACTCTTCTCACCCACCTCTTAAGCCTCTCATCTAATGTTGTACTTCTGGGGGATTTTAACATACACATTGACAATAGTAGTCTCCCCTCTCCAAGGACTTTTTATTATACCTGGGCAGTTTTGGAATTCAGCAGTTCACAGACTTTCCAACACACACAAAAGGACACACCCTGGATCTCATCTGCTGCTCTGGTCTTACCCCCTCCAACCTCACCACTGATGATATTCATGTTTCGAACCACTTGCTCCTTACATTTGACACTGCCCTCTGCCTTTCTGCCATCAAGTCCCCACGTCTCATCACTTTCTGGAATTGAAAGGACATTAATATGGACACACTTTGCTCCAAAGTTGACAATATGTTCCCAGACTCTCTTTCCACGCCTGACGATCTGGTCTCACACTATAATGACAGTCTTTGCAGTAGGGCTGTAACAACAAATCGATAAAATCGATAATAATCGATTATTAAAAGCGTTGGCAACGAATTTCATTATCGATTCGTTGTGTCGCGCGATTCATGCGTCACTCGCCATGTCGCAGAGTTGTCTACTCCACCTGCAGAGCTTTGTCAATGCTGGCTGACGGAAATAAAGTTGTTGTTTTTTTTTTTTTTTAATTAAGTCCACCTGTATAGCGAGTTGAAGAGAGCGAGGTGGCGGCAAAGCGAAAGTAAATTCAGAGTAAATTCAATGAAACATGACCGACACGGAGAAAACAGTTTGACCGAAGTCCTCAGAAGTGTGGGAGCATTTCACGCTTCACAAAACAAAAAACATGCGTAACATGCAAGCTTTGCAAAAGTAATATGAGATGGAACATGAGCACCACGATGATGATAGAGCACCTGAAACACAACATGTCACCGATGAGGATGAAGGCGCTCAACAGCAGGTAAGTCACTACAGTATCCTACGTTTGTTCTGTTTTACAGTGAGGAAATGTAACGTTAGCCTCTCTGGTAGCTCGCCTGATGCTAGCGTTTGTTTGTTAGTTGATTAATGACAGTGATAGGGCACGTGTGTGTGTGTGTGTGTGTGTGTGTGTGTGTGTGTGTGTGTGTGTGTGTGTGTGTGTGTGTGTGTGTGTGTGTGTGTGTGTGTGTGTGTGTGTGAAACTTTATTTCACTTTAATCAGCTTAAGCAGGGTTTGAATATGCTTTAGAAATAAATGGCGATAATAATTTAAATATTAAGCCTCGAGTTTAAATTTTCTGACACAGTCTGAGTGAAGACACTGGTTTGAGTGAGGCAGGATGAACTGCATTTAGACCGGGGTTAAAGTAACTTAATACATCTACTCAAGTTATATAATGAAGTATTTTTTATGGTCCTTGTCCTATCTATCTATCTATCTATCTATCTATCTATCTATCTATCTATCTATCTATCTATCTATCTATCTATCTATCTATCTATCTATCTATCTATCTATCTATCTATCTATCTATCTATCTATCTGTCTATCTGTCTATCTGTCTATCTGTCTGTCTGTCTGTCTGTCTGTCTGTGCTTTGTGTTTTGCTCTTTGGACTACTTACTTGCCTTCACCTAATACTGCAAATAAAACAAGATAATTATTGAGTTGTTGTAAATTGTGCTATAATACATACTCAAACTATACAATCTTTCTCAATTCATCAACAGCAAAAAATGACAGGCTTCATGATGAGAAAGACATCATGTCCACCACAGCAAGCAGCTGTCTTGACTGATCATCACTGGCATGAGGCTTCTGTCAATGGTTGAAGACAAAGGCTTCGCTACAGTGATCTTATTTGCTCTGTCAGTCCAAAATCTTCTCTTTCTGAATAAAGTGGTGGAAATTAAAAATATGTTGTTTTTTTTATCCGATTCATCGAAAAAATAATCGGCCAATTAATCGATTATTAAAATAATCGTTAGTTGCAGCCCTACTTTGCAGCATCCTCACCTCTCTTGCCCCCTCTGAAAACCTGATCTGTTTCCTTCACCTCATCTTCCCCCTGAACTCCGTGCACTAAAGGCAAAAGGGCATCAACTTCAACGATTCTATCAAAGAACTGGTCTTACTATACACAAACACATGTACACTACTCACTTAACTCATTACAAAGACTTCACCCACACCAAATCCGCCTATTACTCCAGTCTCATCATCTCCAATGAAGGAAACACTAAATCTCTCTTCTCACTGCTGAATAACATTTTCCAGTCTCCCCACTCCCTGCCCTCCCATTATTTTCTACTGACACCTGCAATTCCCTGATGCTGTTCTTCAATCAGAAAATCCAAAACATCCACCAGCTCCTCTGCTCTGACTCTTTGCCTCCCCATACACCTGTATCTTTTCAACACTCTCACTCTTTCTCCTATTTCAAACTCCCAGATTCGGACATCATTCAGAAATCCAAGCCCTCCACATCCCAGTTAGATCCCCTCCCCTCAGATCCCAATGATTTCAATAACCTCCGCCCCATCTCCAATTTACCCTTCCTTTCTAAAATCCTTGAAAAAACAGTAGCCACGCAACTCCACTCTCACCTCACCAAAAATAACATGTATGAGCCTTTTCAATCGGGTTTCCATACCCTTCACTCCACCGAATCAGCCCTCATCAAAATCACCAATGACCTCCTCCTTGCAGCCAACACTGGTTTAATCTCCTTCCTCATCCTCCTTGAACTGAGTGCAGCCTCCGACACCAT
This sequence comes from Amphiprion clarkii, assembly GCA_027123335.1. Classification (NCBI taxonomy): domain Eukaryota; kingdom Metazoa; phylum Chordata; class Actinopteri; family Pomacentridae; genus Amphiprion; species Amphiprion clarkii. Next base: position 36,944,979 of record CM049569.1, on the reverse strand, counting down.
CTCACACTCCATCCTCCTCAGTCGACTCTCCTCACTTGGTATCACCCCCAAGAGTCTGGGTGTCAACCTCGATAGCACACCATTATTTCATTCACACATCAATAACGTCACCTGGTCTGCTTACTTCCATCTACGTAATATCAACTGTCTCCGCCCCTCCCTCACCCCCCACATCACCTCCATCCTTGTGCACAGTCTTGTCACCTCACGCCTGGATTATTGTAACTCCCTTCTGTTCGGCCTCCCTCATAAGTCCCTCCATAAATTTCAACTCGTTCACAACTCTGCCACCCGTATCATAACCCAAACCCCCTCCTACCACCGCATCACCCCCATCCTGCAAGAACTGCACTGGCTCCCAATCAAGCAAAGAATTCAATTCAAAATCCTTCTGTTCGCCTTCAAGTCCATCCATCATCTCACTCCTCCATACCTCTCCAACCTCATCTCTGTCAACACTCCATCCCATTCCCTCAGGTCCTCCTCCTCCATCCACCTCACTGTCCCCTCCGCCCGTCTCAGCACCATGGGGAGCAGAGCCTTCAGCCGCTCTGCTCTTCAGCTCTGGAACTCAACTTTCAAACCCAAAATCAAAGCTCACCTGTTCAGGACTGCATACTCCCGCACACCCTAACCTCACTGTGCCACACCTCTTTGTTGTTATTTGTTTTACTCGTTATTGATATTTTTTTATTGTATAATTTTTAAGTATTGTTGTCGATTTTTATGTCTCTAAAGTGTCCTTGAGTTCCTTGAAAGGCGCATTAAATAAAATGCATTATTATTATTATTATTATTATTATTATTATTATTATTATTATTATTATTATTATTATTATTATTATTATTATTATTATTATTATTACTTGATCAACCCGACAAAGAAGAAAGCTTTTTGGCAGTAATTTGGTAATTTTTATTTAGAGCTTGACACTTCAAGCATTAAAGGAAGCGACTGCAAGTTTAAGAACCTGGAAACTAAGGAGAATGTCAGCCTGCAGTTACTGCAGTGAACAAGAGCTTGGTGGTGGGTTATGTATCTATTAAGAGTAAAATCACAAGTACAAAACCTCAGCTGAGTTAGATGTTGGGACTGTGAGAGAAATAAGCCTTGTAATCGAGTAATCGGATTCCGCACTAGGCATGTGCGTTACAGCATCAAAAGCAGAAGTGAGCATGCTGTGCAACAGAAATAACCATCCTGAACACATATATAGTATAGTCCAGAGGCATTGTACATATATAGTATAGTACAGGGGTATACTACATTTATAGTATCGTACTGGGGCATTGTACATATATAGAATAGTACAGGGGTATTGTACATATATAGTATAGTACAGGGGTATTCAACTAAAACTCAAAGCCATGGGAACCCCGCATGTATTTAGTATCGCTGTAACCATGACAAGTGAACACTATGTCAGCTGCTTGCTGATGATCACATGATTGCCATCCTACTACAAATCGACCGCTGCAGACTTATCAGTTGGAAATTGTACGACTGAGAAGCCTTGGTGGAATACTGCGCTCTCTGCTTGCCAGTATGGACTCAAATGCAGCTGGATCTCAACGTCTTTCTAAGACCCGCACCCACTCTATTTCCCATTGGATAGTGATATTAGTTTTAGGGCTGGACCCGAATATCCTAATATCCGGTCCCGACTCAGTCTTACGTCTGTAGGGCAGTCCTTTCATAATCTCCACCTCAGCATTAACACCAGTAAGACTAAATGCATGCTGTTCGAGCGAAAATATGATATACCTAAACATCTGGCTGGACTCATCTCTGTCTTTCACCACTCATATCAATGATCTTCACATAAAAACCAAATCCAGATTAGCTTTCCACTTCCACAATAAAGCTTCCACTCTACAAAAAACCCTCAAACACCACTTTCTACTTTCAAGCAGAAACTCCATCAGCTCATAGTTGATTCTTGTTCCTGTTTATCACCTGTGGAGCACATTTATGTGGACACACACACACACACACACACACACACACACACACACACACACACACACACACACACACACACACACACACACACACACACACACACACACACACACTGTGTCTCTTTCATGTCATATATTCTTCTTCAACTGCACTCACTCTCATGCGCACACATACACTACCGTTCAAAAGTTTGGGGTAACTTAGAAATGTTCTTATTTTTGAAATAAATGTTTTTTCTAAATGAAGATAACATTAATCAGAAATACAGTCTAGACATTGTTACACATTGTGGTAAATGACTATTCTAGCTGGAATCAGCTGATTTTTAATGGAATATCTACATAGACGACTATTTCTAGCAACCATCACTTCTGTGTTCTTATGGTACATTGTGTTAGCAAATCATGTTGAAAGGCTAAATGATGATTAGAAAACCCTTGTGCAATTATGTTAGCACATGAACAAAAGTGTGAGTTTTCACAAAAACTATGAAATTGTCTGGGTGACCCAAAACTTTGGAACGGTAGTGTACATATACATACACACTGCTCCTCCCTTCTCTTCTAGTTAGTGTCATTTACTCAGTTATCATGTTTTTTCAATATTTCTGTTCTAAATGTAGTTTGTATATATGCATTTATTTTTGCTGTATTTATTTCTACCGAGGCCTCTTGTCCGGGTCATGGTTGTAAATGAGAAGTGGTTCTCAAACATTTTTACCTACTTAAATAAAGATCAAATAAAATAAAATGAAATAAATAAAACATTAACTTAATGTGATCTCTGTAATCCTATGGTAATGGGATGAGAGTGTACAGAACGATTACTAATATACTGTGTTTTGTATTGCTTGTGTTTTGCATTCAGCCCTTTCATTGGTTTGGGGATTTCCACTAAATCTAAAACCCTCATTTGAAGTGTCTGTTAGTCTTTCTGTGGGATATGTTGCAAATGTCTTCAGATCTTTTGACACAGATCGTCTCAACAAGCCAGTACTTGGGAAGAAAATTTTAGATAATTTCCTGAATGTAAAGTCCGTCACGTTAACAATGAATTACCGATTTATGACTGAAACAAATAAAACTTACCAGATTTTAACTGTTGACATCTAATATTCACGACAAAGTCTTGGTTACAAGGGGAATTTGAAGGAAAAAAAGCAAACACAATGTTACATGAATTAAGAATTAAATAGCCAAAAATTAATTCAAAATTATTATTCAACAATTGGTCCATCAAAATCCAATGAAACACAGCAAACAATCTGCAATCTCCCACAATAAACAGTCTGTAACATTAACAACCTCTTCACAACAATTTGATGTAAAAATAATCCTTATAACTGATGTACATGATGGAGTGACTTGTTCACTGTAGTCAATACTGGCACAGCTGCTGGAAACAGCTGCTCATCTGAAACAGATGTCCACAAATACTCATGCAGCAACTTTATCAGTCCAGGAAACCTGTCAGCACTTACTGCCACCTCTAAAATGCACTCAAACCCAGAGCAAAGCATCACTGATACTCTTCATCATTCTAGTTACATGTTGCACAGAGTTCATTAACACGATTGCGACAGTTAGCAGTTAGACAGCAGGGAGGTGACCTTGTTGAATGCACACTTAAAGGAAACATACCTATGACTTCATCTCATTGAACAGTAAAAGGCCCTACCTGATGGAGCAGCTGGGTACTACAGAAATCTACTGTACAGTCTCTGACAGCTAAACTGCGTGTCCCTCCCATTGGTCAATTTATTGATTTATGCATCCCCAAAACACAGTGGAACTAAACAGTCTACAACATGAGCATACTTTTGCACATATACACATACAGATGTACACAAAAAGTAAAGATCAGCTGATTACAATACCATAGAGAAGAGTAATGTAATGAAGTCTTTTAAACATGAATTCCAAATTCCAAAATGTTTCAGATATTAACCAAATGTTAACCAAACGTTAAAGTCTCTGTTTAGCATGCCTGCCCCGATATCAATCGGTGATTCATACTACAGCCCGTTCTATTCTGCACAATGACTGCAACTGTAGCAAGGAATTACTTTCTTTCTTTCTTTTTTTCTTTTAAATGAAGACGTCATTCACACTCTCATACACAAGGCACTGTCAAATCAACATAGTGTCATGGGTAATGACACATTCGTGGTCTGGGGGCAGAGAGGAAGCAGAATGTAGTTTTACCTGAGACAGAGAGAGTGAAGATAACATCATTTTGATGAGAAGGAGCTGGATTAAACCGGGATTTGCGTTAACATAAACATTCCTGAGTTGAGAATTTCCTTTCCCACGGCGTCGGCACTTCTTTTTACGGATTTCAACACGCTCTTCCCCGCTGACTCCGTTCAACAGCGGCACTTCGGAGTTCGAGCAACTGCGGCATTTCCTGGGCTGTTAAACAGAGGCTTTTCGAAGAATCCACTTATCCGCTGTTCGCCGCGGATGACTGCCGCGTTAACACCAGAAACGATGACACTCTGGAAAAGTTTATGCCCCAGAAAAATGCCCCACAGGATGAAAAACAGAGTTCGCAATAATCATTCTTCGGAGAATATAGCCGGAGGTGTAAGGGAACATGGGGGACTGTGTTATTTCGAGAAAGAAAAGGTGAGGGGGCGAAGAATAAAAGAAGGAGAACTGAAATGACGTTATGATTTCAGCCCATCCCAAACAATGTGCTTAAAGCTGCAGCCGCTGCACTCTGCCTCCCGAAACCGGATGAACTCGACAGTTCATCTCAGAACCATCCTTACATTGAGCGACAACAGAGCAGCCGTCACTTAAAGCCATCTGGCTTTATGCAAGTTATACAAGACTTGGATTCGAACCGTGCACATACAGAGGGCAAACTGTGTACCAGCTCAAGGTGTTCAGTCTTGTCTAATGAAATGACGCCGAACAATTGTCTATCTGAATGCATAATTTAACGTATTGTTTAAACATCAGAAAAGTCACCTTGTGGATTGTGCCAGAAACAAAGCAGTACAATATTTCCGTGTTTAGACATAGTTTAACTGTTATTCCCACAGCGTTGTTCATAAAATGATGGGGGGATGATGTGCTTCTACAAAACAGTGATGGAATGCATGAGTACATTCACCTTAGTACAAATCTAAAGCACTTACTTAGACTACCTCCCAAAATATTTCCATTTAGTGTGACTTGATACTCCATCTTCATACAATTCAAAAGATTTGGACAGTCAGGCTACTTTTAAAAATTCAGCTTGTAGATTTAACAACGAGCTCATTCTATTCTATGTTTAATACTTACCTTCTATACTTTTTGCTAGTAATGTTCATGTGCTTTTACTTGCAAATCATTACCTTACAGGACGTAAGCATGTAACTTTTTTTACAGCGTGACATAGCCAATTTTACTGAAGTTCTGAACCCTTTGTCCACTACTGCTAAAAGATGATGTTTAGTATTATATTTAGTTTTAACAATAAATGAAATTCTGAATAATTCCACTCAGAAATACCATAGCAGTTACCACCTTCCCCCTAACAGTAGCAAGGTGCATAGGCTATAGATATATTATGATGAGTGAAGGATTAAGTATGAAAAAATGATGTGACTGACTT
>CM049569.1:36734410-36936910 GCA_027123335.1 Amphiprion clarkii | reverse complement strand
CTGTGTGACATAAAATCGTCTGCTGTTTGGGAGTTTATCTGGCAAATTCGGCGTACATATTATAGTCAAAAAGAGCTTCGTGTCAATTAAATTTCACAACTTGAAACCGTTCCAGGTTGCTTGCTTCCGCCTTTCTTAGTGTGTTTGACGTAAAACGACAGCGGAATGAACGGGGCAACCGACTGCAAAAGTTAAGATTTTATTGCATTATGGGATAATTTGGGTGTCGTGTGTGTGCCGAATTTAAGAATTGATTGTGACGACTCACTGTTGTTTCTGAGTTGTGTTACGCAGTATGTGTATATACCATTGTCAGACGGATGTTTTGTAATCCAGATTTTGAATGAAATTTAGCTACAGCTCGTCTCCAAAGAATATCGTAACGGTTCACAGCGTAATATTCGGACGCTGCAACAAACTAAAATACACAAAAATGAAGAAAACTGGCTTGTTGACATACTGAGAAATAGATGCAACTACACCGTCGCTTTCTGCTCCACTTTGAGCTGCGTAGCCTGTGTTACTCATTCAACTCCTCGCATTGCGTCTTTTTAGGGAAAACACGAAACAGCACACCAATAGGAACGGACACCCTACTGCATTATATTGCCGGAGCAGGTTTAGTCCTACCATTTCGAAGCGGAGCCGCCACCGGGGGAAGTTAAAGCTGCCCGCAGTGCCTGCCCATCCCACGCTGTCGGTCGTTATCATTCCATATTCCTTTCTAGCATCGTGCGCGTGCCAGCTGGAGTAAATCCGCGGTGCTCGAGACCAGAAACGTCCCGCGTCAGGCAGTACCCCCCACCCACCCCCCATCTACCCACCCCCGTGGGCACTCTGCGGCAGAACAGAGGAGCTACATTCACCTTCTACCTATCGTCTTTTCAGCTTTCTCACTGCTGTACACCTCAACGGCTCAATCTGCTACCGTGGTCTCTTTTTATTGCCTTTCTATATTACTATGTCCTTATAACTGTCTCTCTACTCTTCCTTAACACTTTTATCTATTTTTGTGGCTCTTTGTTTCCCATAGCCCCAACTATATGTTCAATGTTTTTCATTTTGTAGACTGATAAATTTGTAGTCCAATTGGTATAGTTTCTGTGGGCAGAAGTTTGTGCCACTCTAAACTGAATGAATCCTTTGAATCCTTTATATTTGAATGTGTGTTGCTTAACTTGAATTATTGTAATTAAAAACTTGATTTAGAATCTCATCATTTTCAGATACATTTACTAGACTGACATCAAACTCTGGTGAATTTCAAACCAAATATAATGTTTTTACATTTAATTTGGTTGCTCTTAAAATGTATTTGATCATCATGCAATTATCATTTGCACTACTGTGTTAATAGCAATTATCATTTTTGCACTACTGTATTTATATATTCCTTTCTAGCTGCAAATTTCTGTATATATTGTGTTATATTTAATTTTTATTACTACTATTTTCATTTTCCTCCCTGCTTCTCTTTTTATAGTTTCTTTTTTTGTTATTCTCTTCCATATTCCTAGGGTGACACCAACAGCCGAAACCAAATTCCTTGTATTTTGTGTACGTACCTGGCCATTAAAGCTGATTCTGATTTGATCCTTATTGTCAATTCTACCCTCTACATTCAATTTTCACAATTGTAATTAAAATATAAATGATTCAAATTGAATTTTCAGTAGCACAAATTTATGCCCATAAGTTCCTTCAATCACCCTCAGCTCTACTTGTGTTCCTTTTAGACTAAGTTGATAAGAAGATAACCATGGCAAATTATGTACCTGGTAAACATTTGCATGTCAGCATTGTCACAGTGTGCAGAGTAGTGTGGGGACCTGTCCATAAATTCAATCAAGGACATATTTTTCTTTTTCTACTTTCCTCATTTTTTTGAAAATTATGCAAAAGTAATTTCAGCTCAAGAAATGGATGGCACTACCATCCAAAGTATGTCACTAAAAGTTCAGAATACACTACAATCAAATCACACTAAATATTTGTGCACAGATGAAATAGTTAGATTTTTAGAAATACTGATGTTGATATATAACATCTAAAAAGTATCTTATGCACCAGTACAGCAGGAATTTAACAGTATTTTTTTATTTTGAAATTACGTATGCTGAGGAGATCTTATGGGATTTTAATCCACACTGCTGGTTGATGTTTTGGGACTTTTCATTTCTCTCTGCCTGATGTTAGTGTTACAGTTGTCATCTCTGAATGGAAATGTGCCATATTGAAAATGAGTAGAACAAATAAATATATGAAACATTAAAAAAAAATGCATTCTGGCATATTGAACATGCATTTTTGTCGCAAAACTGCAGTTTTGCTGGTTTACAGACAATTGTTTTATGTTTAAATACTGAGTATATGTATTTGTAACTTATTATGAGATATATTGTTACTATGAGTTTCATACCCCTTTGCTACGCACCGTTCCTTGGTGGTTTGTAAAGCATTATGAACGAGATATCTGTAAAACTGTGGGTAGAACATCACAAGCTGCAAACAAGGTCATCTGTTGCTTTTCTTCTTCTGGTCACATTTCTTATTGTTTTTCATGTATCACCCCTTCCACCCATCAGATGTCCCCTATCATTCAGTCATACTCTCCTATCCATCACACTCATCAGTTTTCACCCTCATCATCAATCCTAATGTGTATACACACCAAACAATTTTTATTCACCTGCTAGAGCTTTAAAAAATGTATATATACATACATTTCTTTTGATAAATCGAGTACACAGTTCTCATCCAATATAGGCTACCAAAGGCCCTTATCTCTGTTTTTAACAACCCTGCCTCCTCTCTCTTCTTGCCTGTGACCTGGAAATCATTCTCAGTGCACTGTCTTAAAGGATCTCTCATGTTGCATTGTATTTGTCTTAAAAGTTGGAGCTGGGAATGTATCACACCCAAGTTGACCATGCTCCAGTACCAGTAAGAAATCCAAGTAGTAAACATCCAGGATAACCTTTGTTTTAAGATTAGTCTTTGTCACAAATACCAGTTGACAAAGCACAGTGTTTTGTGCATACAAACACTGTAGCAGCAAGTCCACAGATGGACAATACTGTGTGTATGTGTGATTTCTGAGGCACAAGGAAATCACAAATACTAATAAACAATGTTACAGCGTTCACTAAAGTTGATGCACTGAGATTGGGATTGGTGTGTGAAATCAAGTGCAGACAATGAACATATCAGCTGAAATTTGAATTAGAGATATTTATTTTACACGAAACGTGCAAATTTAGAATCACCAATTAACCTCAGCATGTTTTTGGACTGGGGCTGCACAGTGTTGTAGTGGTTAGCACTTTCACCTTGCAGCGAGAAGATCCCTGGTTTGCATCCCGGCCTTCCTGGGCTCATTCTGCATGGAGTTTGCATGTTCTCCCTGTGCATGCGTGGGTTTTCTCCGGGTACTCTGGCTTCCTCCCACAGTCCAACAATATGCTGAGGTTAATTGATGATTCTAAATTGCCCGTAGGTGTGTGTGACTGTTTGTCTGTATATGTGGCCATGTGATGGACTGGCGACCTGTCCCCTGCCTTCACCCCAAGTCAGCTGGGATAGGCTTCAGTCCCCGCGTGACCCTAATGAGGATCAAGCGGTGTATAGGTGATGGATGGATGTTTTTGGACTGTGGGAGGAGGCCAGAGAATCCGGAGAGAAGCCACGCTGCACAGGGGAACATGCAGACTTCAAGACTGCCAAGATCCCAGGTCAAACTGGGGATCTTCTAGCTGTGAGGCCCATTGCCTCACAGCTAGAAGCTAACCACCGCGCCACCTTGCAGCCTACACACAAGATCATAAATGGGAAAAGGGGTAATAGGGAGCTAAATGGATGAGCTCCACGGACCTCTATGGGAAAAGGGGCAAGTCACTTGCAAGAGGGGAAACACAAGGAGTCTAAGGAGGTTGTGGATGGAGATTCAGCTCACCAGTATTCCCTCAGTTACTGATGAGCCTCCCTTTTGCTGAGCAGGTTGGATAGTTGGTGATGTATTTCATATCTTTCCAATGTACAGACAGGCATTAGTGCTGCAACAATGGTTCTTTTCCTGCACGGTTAACTGGGCTCGGGTTCAGGCCTTGGAGAAACAGGTGCAGTGTGACTGTTTCAAGGACTTACAGGGTTTTTTGAGGTAGTTGTAGGTAATTGGTGATTCTTTTCTCTGTCATTCATGGAGCCACTTATCTAGCCAGATGGTCAGGGAGATGAGTTGGTCAAAGTTAGAAGAATCATCCCTTGTGGCTAGCTAGTCTTTGATGGAGTTGGTCAGTGTTTTAAATCAAACCCCCTTACTTAAGAGCTGCATCATTCCAACTACTCTCAGCCACTAAGGTCAGGCATTTGACTCGGAACTCTGCCACACTTTGGGTTCCTTGGTGAATTGAACCCTGGCTCCCAGCGTGTCTTCCATTCAGTGGGTGGTCAAATACTTTTCTCATCTCACTTGTGTAGACTTTGTATGAGTTGCAGGCCTCAGATCTACCCAAACAACCCAAACATGATGAGAATGTTTCTTTCCCAGGTCTAAGATTTCTCTCCACAGAGCTTGCCCCCACTCCCTAGTCATACCTTTCAAGAGAATATTAAAGATAAGCAATATGGGACCTATTAGTAGAATTCAAGTGGTTGCATATGAAAAACTAGGCAGCTGGTGAGGTGAAATTTGAAACCTTACCAGTTTGAAGGCAAACTTGCTATAATAATAATGAATGATTACTCTCAACTAGACTGCACAGAACTTGTTCATGCTGACTTAACAGTGCCCCCTGGTTGGCCAGAGCCTGGTGGTTTGGAGGAGAGGGGAAAGTTAGATGAGTGTGTTTACTGTCCACTGGGTTCATTCTGGTTGGGCCATACTGTCACAGGAAGTCAGAAAACCAAGTGCAGACAATGAACACAACAGCCAGAATTTGAATCATCCATCCATCCATCCATCCATCCATTATCTATACACCACGCAATGCTCATTAAGGGTCGTGGGGGTGCTGGAGCCTATCCCAGCTGACTTGGGGTGAAGGCAGGGGACACCCTGGACAAGTCGCCAGACTGTCGCAGGGCTACAAACACAGACAAACAATCACACTCGCACTCACACCTACAGACAATTTAGAACAATCAATTAACCTCAGCATATTTTTTGGACTGTGGGAGGAAGCCGGAGTACCCGTAAAAAAAAAACCCAAGCATGCACAAGGAGAACATGCAAACTGGAGGGCATGACATGGTGTTGTTGGAAATCTGACAAGGGACATATATTTTGTGGAAAGTGAAACTTTCCACCATCAATTCCTAAAATGCATCTTGGTTAGAGAGGAATAAGCAGACAGGAAGCTTGCCAGAAGAGCTCTGAATCAGAATCAGAATCAGAATCAGAATACTTCCCCAAGAGGAAATTGCATCCCCAAGAGGAAGGTGCATCCTTTGCTAACAATGACAAGAGCAATGCTCTACAAAATTTAAGTGGTCCTCTTGTTTTCATAATTTGTATTACTCATTTAAAATTATTAAATGCTCAATAAAACTTTATGCCCTTTGCAGCTTGTGTGGTACCTCAAAAGGCACTGTTGAAACTGAATACCTTAATAGTATTTCACCTTGATATTATTTGTTTGTTTTTTTGCTTAGGTTTTATTGTTGAATGTAGGCCACACTAGCAATCTTAAAAAGGAGGTAGTCTCTACTTAAAGAATCCTAATAGAAATGTATGCAAAAATTCTGTGATGTCAAAGATGGTGGCTGTATGACACATTTCCCAACCGCCCTCCCTAAAAAAACAATTGTCTGCTTTATAACAGCCAAACCATGAAACATCCAGGCAATTGAGTTGCTGCATTGATGCAAATGTGATTTTGGTAAACTGTGTGAATGTGCAGTAAAAGTATAACTGTAGATTGTGCATTTTTAAAACCTTTTTTTCAGAAAATGTGACAAAACGTTTAAAGCTCTTCTTTACATTTAACTGGTGATTCTCTACATGCAGTTCTTATATCCCGTGACCATTAAAATTGCAGTTATTGCTCACTTATTAGATAGTAGCCTGGTCTTATTGGCCTGAAATAACTGCCTGGGGATGACCAAGATGTTATAGAGTGGCAAGACTTGCCGATAAGGATATACAACCAGTTCAACTGTTACAATAATGAGATAATGTTTCAGTGTATGTACACTGCCGGTCAAATATGTGGACACACCTCATTCAATGTTTTTTCTTTACTTTTGCTGCTTTCTGCTTTGTAGATACATATTGAAGACATCAAAACTATGAAGCAAGATATATGGAATTATGTAGCAAACAAACAATTGTGAAATAATTCTAAATATGTTTTATATTTTAGATTTCTCAAAGCAGCCACCCTTTGCTTTAATGGCAGCTTTGCAAACTCTTGGCCTTCTCTCAATGAGCTTCGTGAGATAGTCACCTGAAATGGTTTTCACTTCACAGGTGTGCCTTGTCAAAGTTAATTTGTGGAACTTCTTGCCTTCTTAATGGGGTTAGAACCATCAGTTGTGTTGTACAGAAGTCAGGTTGGTACACAGTTGACAGCCCTATTTCACATCTGTTAGAATCCATATTATGACAAGAACCAATCAGCTAAGTAAAGAGAAATGACAGTCCATCATTACTTTAAGAACTGAAGGTCAGTCAGTCTGGAAAATTGCAAAAACTTTGAATGTATTTCCAAATACAGTCGCAAAAACCATCAAGTGCTACAACGAAACTGGGTCACAAGGACCGCCCCAGGAAAGAAAGACCAAGAGCCACCCACATCTGCTACTGAGGATAAACTCATCCAAATCACCAGCCTCACAATATGCAAGTTAATAGCACCTCAAATTAGGGTCCAGATAAATGCCACATAGTTCTAGTAGCAGACATATCTCTACATCAACTGTTCAGAGGAGACTGTGCCAATCAGGATTTTATGGTCAAATAGCTGCTAAGAAACCACTTCCAATGAAAAGTAACAAGCAGAAGATATTTGTTTGGGGAAAGAAACACAAGGAATAGACATTAGACCAGTGCAAATCTGTGCTTTGGTCTGATGAGTCCAAATTTGAGATCTTTGGTTCCACCCACCGCATCTTTGTACGATGCAGATAAGGTGAATGGATGGTTTCTACATGCATGGTTTTCACTTTGAAGCATGGAGGAGGAGGTGTGATGGTGTGGGGCTGCTTTGCTGGTGATACTGTTGGGGATTTATTAAAAATTGAAGGGACACTGAACTAGCATTGCTACCATGCATCCTGTAGCGACATGCCATCCCATCCAGTTTGCGTTTAGTTCGACCATTGTTTATTTTTCAACAGAACAATGATCCCAAACACGCCTCCAGGCTATTTGAGCTATTTGACCAAGGAGGAGAGTGATGGAGTGCTGCATCAGATAACCTGGCCTCCACAGTCACCTGACCTAAACCCAATCCAGATGGTTTGGGATGAGATGGACCACAGATTGAAGGCAAAAGGGCCAACAAGTGCTCTCTGGGAACTCCTTCAAGACTGTTAGAGAACCATTTCAGGTGACTACCTCGTGAAGCTCATGCAGAGAATGCCTAGAGTGTGCAAAGCAGTAATCAAAGCAAAGGGTGGCTATTTTGAAGAATCTTAAATATAAAACAAGTGTTGACTTATTTTACACTTTTTTTGTTTAATACATAATTCCATATATGTTCATTCATAGTTTTATGCCTTCAGTGAGACTCTACAAAGCAAATAGTCATGAAAATAAAGAAAAAAAACATTAAATGAGACAGTATGGCCACAGTATATTATGTTGTTATATGGTAGTCAGTTGTCCATTTTGTGGTCTGCAAACTTCACTCCAAAGTAAAGACCTGTGACGGGACAGTTGCAATAAGGGCTGTAGACTACATGTAAGCTCTTTATATCTTGTCCTACAGGGCTCGATGATGAATTACCAAGCTGTGGATGGAAAATTGTCATCTATGGAATCCCTTCAGACTGACAGAAAGTTCTAACAGTAGTGTGTGAAAAGAAATCTGTGTCTTTGCCAGGTAGGTTTGGTGTGATTCAATCATTATTGCAAGAGTTTCAATCCCAATATTTTCTGTGTGTAGACAAAAAAAGAGAAAAATTATGTCAAGTTTGACTGATGGAACTTAAACAGACGGATGGGATTTAAAAATGTGTGTTGAATGAAAAACAGCATTGTTCTTACTTAATTATAGTTTGAGCAGATAACAACAGGTGATCATAAATTTAGTTTACTTCTAGCTTCTTTTCAATGTCTGTTTTGTGTGCAGAAGACCTAATGTGCACTGCCAGCTAACTACTGGACCAATCAGGCATAGTTATTTGTGGGCATGTGTGCGTACCTGTTTGCATGAAGATTAGTGTGTGTGTGTGTGTGTGTGTGTGTGTGTGTGTGTGTGTGTGTGTGTGTGTGTGTGTGTGTGTGTGTGTGTGTGTGTGTGTGTGTGTGTGTGTGTGTGTGTGTGTGTGTGTGTGTGTCCTAAAACAAAAGAGGAGCAGATGCTGATTCTGCTTGCTTCATTCTTCAAAGCAACTCCCTCTTGAGGCAGGCATGTCCACTCATACACATGTGCATGTACACTGCCTATGAAAAGTTTTCACCCCCTTTGGATGTTTCATCTTTTTGTTGCTTTAATACTTGAAATGGTAAATGTAATTTGGCTTTTTTAAAAATAGGAATTTGAAAAAAAAAAAAAAGCTCTTTAATATCAAAGTGGAGAGATTTTTCCAAAATCATGTCTATTAATTAAAAATATAAAAGGTAAAGTAAATGACTGCATAAATATTCACCCCCTTCAGGTCAGTATTTGGTAGATGCACCTTTGGCTGTAATCACAGCCTAATCACAGTCTGTGTGGATATAGCGGTGGAAAAAAATATCAGACCACTCTTGTTTTCTTCAAGTTCTTGTTCATTTTAATGCCTGATACAAATAAAGGTACATTTGTTTGACAAATATAATGATGACCACAAAAATAGCTCATAAGAATTTAATTTCAGAGCTGACATCTAGCCATTTTCCATGGTTTTCTTGATAATGACCAAAATCACTGAAGTTCTTACGTCAGTAGCTATGGGATTGTACTGCCAAAAACAGTGCTTTTAGGCATTCCATGTCTTCTTTTCTGTCGGTTTTAGTCACATGATACACACAAGAGTTAGTACTTTATTGCATAACCTTTGTTTTTGATTACTGCAACCATGTATGTTGGCATGCTCTCCACTAGCTTCTGACATTGTTCTGATGTCACAGCAGCCCATTCCTGTTCCACAAATTCAAACAAATTTGTTTTGTTTTTGAGCTTGTGGTTCTCCTTTTTCTGTTTGATGATTTTCCATAGGTTTTCAATTGGATCTAGATCTGGTGATTAAGCAGGCCAAGGCATGGTTCATATGTTCTGGTTCTCCATCCAGGCTTTAACTGAGCTGACTGCCATGTGTCAAGCACAATTGTCTTGTTGGAAAATCCAGTCATTGGAGGCAGGAAAGAGTTTTCAGGCTGATGGAAAATGACTGTTTTCAAGAATTGCCCTGTACATGACCTGGTTCATTTGTCCTTCTCACAATTGCATTTGCCCTGTTCCACCCGTACTGAAACAACCCCAGATCATCACTGATCCACCCCACTGTTTTACTGTTGAGGCAAGATGGTCTGGTTTGCAGGCTTCTCCAGGCTTCCTCCGAACCAGTAAGTTGGCTGGAGTGGGCATCAACTGAAAATTGGATTCATCACTGAAGAGAACCTTCACCCAATCATCATCAGTTGAATCCTTGTGATCCCCAGCAAAGAGTAACCTAGAAGAGTAGCCTCTTCTGTGCCCTGTGTGACTTCAGACCAGCTTCCAGAAGTTAGTTTCCAACTGTCCTTGCTGGACAAGTCACATTTCTGGACAGTGCCAACTCATTTGTAAGGTCCCTTGAGGTCTGATGATGATTCCTGACACAGAAACGGATGAGATCACGGTCATGTCGTGGGGTAGAAAGATGGTTCCTGCTGCTACCAGCTAGCAATTTGCTAGTACGATGTTTGGCTTGTTTTTCTTGGTGCAATGAACGGCTGTCTTGGAGAGCTTCAGTTTTTTCATGACTTGTCTCTCACTCAATCCAATTTCCAGCAGTGCCAAGATGGCTGTCTTTGTGGCTTCACATAATTCTTTTGTTTTAGGCATCATGTGAGAGCTGACAACCTCTGAGTTATGCAACGGCTTGAATGTAAACAGGAAGCCACTCTAAGCCTTTTCATGTGCAGTGCTGCTTTTGACATGAAATGGCCTCTTATATATCCTGGGAATACAATTAAGCTTAAGCATGTCAAATAGGACAAAGTGTTATGTAATGACTTGCATTTTTTGTCATGTTCATTGCATTCTTCAGGTATTATACCTTTAGTGGTACCAGGCATTGAAATGAACAAGAAATTAAAGAAAACAAGGGTGGTCTAATATTTTTCTTCCATTAGTGTCTCAATCAGCCTTGCACATCTGGACATTACAATTTTTCTCCATTCTTCTTTGCAAAACAGCGCAAACTCTGTCAGCTTGCTCAGGGATCCAGAGCAAACAGCTCTTTTCAAGTCCAGCTATAAATTCTCAATTGGATTGAGATCTGGTCTTTGACGTGGCCACTCCAGAACTTTCATCTTGTTGTCTTCTAACCATTTCTGTGTAGTTTTTGCTATATTCTTGGGGTTGTTGTCTTGCTGGAAAATAAATCTTCTCCCAAGTCGTAGTCCTCTTGCAGACTGAGTCAGATTAGTCTCTGGGATTTGGCGATATTTTTCAGCATTCATGTTCCCCTCCACCTTTACAAGCCTTCCAGGGCCTGCTGCTGAGAAGCATCCCCGCATCATGATGCTGCCACCACCATGCTTCATGGTGGAGGTGGTGTGTTTGTTGTGATGTTCAGTGTTTTGTGTTCGCCAAACATAGCATCTAGTTTACTTTATCCTAAATTAATTGACATGATTTTATAAATAGCTATTTTCACTTTGACATTAAATAGTTTCTTTTAATTCTTGCCAAAAAAAGCCAAATTATATTGACCATGAATTCATGTAAGCAACAAAAAGGTGAAACATCTGAAGAGTGTGAATACTTTCTACAGGCAGTGAATTCAATGTATTGCCTGAAGTTCTCTCTACATGTTGAAGCAAAAAGGCAGCTGAAGTAGTGAAAAATTGGAAAATACTTCTACATAGCAGAAGGGAAAGCTAATCTTTGCCCTATCCCCATAGCAGTTTCTAATTCTATGGAGTCAGCAAACAGAATGAGATGTTTCTACCTCAGGCTATTTCTGCATTACTGCAGAGTCAACAGGCACAGGTTAGAAACACTGACAGTAATATGAATGGCTGTGGTTAGTAATGCTTTAATTGTCCAGTCAGAAACAAACTTTAGGTCAAATTTTTGTTTCATCTTGCATGATCACTGCAGAAACTCTGGAACAGCGCGCTAGAAAACACTGAAGGCACATTTCCATTAGCACCTACTCGGCTTGACTCGGCTCGACTCCCCTCTACCCTACTCGACTCGACTCAGTTTAGGTGCTTTTCCATTACATTGTGAGTACCACCTCATCGTGGGTGGAGTCGTCATAGCATGGCGAGCTGAAAGTCGTATAACGTCATTTGTGTGTGACACAAACGCAACACAACAATGGAGGACATGGAGGCAAGATGGTATACCTGCTGCTTGGTCTGTGGCTTTCTGTCAGATTCAAAGTAACAGAACAGTCACAGAAAGCTGAGGGCGTCAAGTCAAAACACCCAGGAGAACAGGAGAGTTTGTGAGGCGATACAGCAGTATCAAGCCGAAGACCAGAGGATATGAACTAGACGACGTATGAGGGTACGCTAATGCTAGTTCGCTACAGTTATTGTATATCAGTCCCATGTACAACTCTGTAATGGCTGCAATTTTTCGCTATTAGGTATCAAAATATGTATGCTGTATATGTGTTTCAGATGGCTCTCTCACGAGACTTCATGGGATATACCTGAAGGGATCTACCTGAAGCAGCAACACATGAGCCTGCAGTGGCACAAGGTGTAAAGGAGGAGGGCAGAGATGTACGGGATGCAGTACTTGTCATGCAAAAGTTAAAAGTTATTCTTCTTGTTATACTTATGCTTTTTCAGTCCCCAGACCGCTACTGTTTTGTTGAATGTAATTCTGACAATAAACTTTTGTACCTTTTGCAGATGTGTCTACACTATTGTTTGTTTTATTTGTGAAGGCTAGCAAGATTAAATGAGAAATTAAACGCCAAAACATTAAAACAGCTGTTTTAAGAATATTCAAGTTTGATAAATCAGTATTGCTTTTGGTGTAATTCTATCAGCAGAATTATGAACCATAAAGCAGTTTGTGTTAAAACCTGTTAAATCCCACTAAACACAAATGCATTATTAGGGAATGAAGACGCTAGTAGCACACAGCGTTGTTTGGTTCAGACGGTTGACTCTTTTCCTACCAGTGTCTTAACAGACAAAATGTGAAGTTATGATACAATCACATAAGTCACAAAATAGTTTATTAGTCAGCAGCAAAATCAAAACTATTTACAATGTTCAAAGTATAAAGTGTGGTGAACCTCTCCTACAATGGAGAGCTAAAAGTAAAACTATATACAATTAAATCTCAACTCGCTGGCTGTCCACTGCCTGCACCAGCTGCCCCAGCACACCCAGGAATGCCTGACTGAAGGCAGCATTCTGGGGCATCTCCTTCCTCCGCAAGGCTGCTTCATTCTCTCTTGTCTCACGTGCTTTGCTGAGGAGCAACTGGATGTGCTCATCATCCTGGGCACGGCTCTGCTCCTCCTCAGCCTGCATCTCCGCAAGTATGCTTGGAAGGTCCAGTTTTCTGTGGCCTCTTTTCCTCTTGCCTAGACCAAAGACAGAAAAGTGATGTGTTTAGCCACCCATCCTTCCATTTTCAATCTTGATCATGTCTTTGATACTTTTACTTGAGTAAATTTTTGGCACGCTTTACCCAAAGTACAGAACAGTTACTACCTCCTCCACCACAACTAAAAACAACATGGTATGAAACTTCATTTCCTCTTACGCACATTTTGGAGTTGATTCAAGATTCAAGACCATTATTTATCACAAACACAATTATCCATAGTATAATGCGTAGTGAAATGCATTGTGCACCTGTTCCAAAGGAAACAATAAAAATAAAGAATAAAAACACATAAGAAATATGTATGTGTGTGTATATATATATATATATATATATATATATATATATGTGTGTGTGTGTGTGTGTGTGTGTGTGTGTGTGTGTGTGTGTGTGTGTGTGTGTAATATATATATATATATATATGAATACATACATATATATGAATACATACATATATATATATATATATATATATATACAGATAGAATGAGCAAAATAAATATATAAATCAAAGTGAAAAAACAGCTGCATTTTCTTATTTCTATGTATTCTTTCATTCAGTCATTCAGTTTCCCAGTTACCTAGTGACTATAAGAAGAATGGTTGCAGATTAGTATCTGCAACAGAAAGTAAATTAATTAGAGTGACTTACTTGTTAAGTTTTGTATTCTTTTGTCCGCCACCAAAGACAGAAAAGTCTCGACCTCTTCATTCCCCCTCGGTAGCGGTCTGGTTGCCATATTCAAATTTTGAAGAACAGAGAGTTCTATAAAGCACAATGCGTACCATCGCTATTGACAGTTTTTTTTTTTTTTTTAAATGCCAGGTTTGGTTTTCATGCAGGAGTCGCTCACGTGTGTCATCACTCCCAGTCCAATCAGTGGCCTGCACTCTGTAGACGTCACACTATGGGCTCAGCTCAGCTTGCTTGGAACCCCAGCCGGTTAGGTACTAAAAATAGTACCTGGTACTAGGTTGTAGTCCTAATGGAAAACCTCACAAACCGAGGTGAGTCGAGTCGAGCTGAGTAGGTCCTAATGGAAAAACGCCATTACTGTAATGTGTGAAAATTTTTGTCTCACCTTTAACACCACATTATTTCACTAGCTAGGACCACACCATCTATTTGATGCTTAATTGTTTATTGAATGCATATGAGCATTATGTTGGTGATGACTAAGCTGAGCTGTTGCAGTATGCTTAGTGAGGCATAAGCAGCAGCTCCCGGGCAGATGGAACACCAAAAAAGCTTCCCATAAGAATTAAACGAAGAGTGTGCGTAACGTAGTTCTTGAGGGTTGGAGAGATGGTAAGAAGCTAATACACAGAAACCCATGGCCTTCATTACTTGGTACGGAAGCCCTTAGGCTGGAAGCTGTGCCAATACATAAGGAGTTGCCAGAGAATAGGCTGAGGGAGATTCCAGATGCTGTCATGACTTGCTCAAAGTGAAAGAAGAATCAGAATAAAGTTGCGACTTGACCAGTCTGTATAACAAACAGGGAGTTTGAAGGGGAAGCATTCTAAGATTTTCTGGTTTGTATAGTGTGTACTGGTTATTCGTAGAGGGCTTAGTTACTGAATTGCCCACTTGATTGGTTTGACTTCGTTTGAGTGAATAGAACAGGCAGTCATCAGATGAAGGAAGGTCAGATACACAGGATAGGGAAGTGGTACAGTAGGATGGCTTGTGGATTGAGCTCGACTTGTCAGTCAACATTGCAATGAACTTAGTGAATGTGAGATGGACCAGTGGCTTGGTCAAACATCAGCAGTAATGCAAACATTCTACCAGTCTGTCGTGGTGAGGAGGCAGCCGAGCTAGAAGGAGAAGCTCTGAATTTACCACGCTACATTTGTCACTGAGTGGGTCATAGGCTTAAATGCACAACAACAAAACACAGCAGACTTTAAATTCAATGATAATATATTTTTATATCTATTAGATTATATATTATATGATTTCATAATTTTTACAGTTAGATTTGAGACATCTAATAGTGCAGATTAAATTTTGTGTACCAGCACACAGCCACAAAATGAATTTTGTTGAAATTGGTTGTCAACTACATATTAACATTAAGAATGAACCTGAGACTGTTATCCTTTATCGTATTTCTTTTTCTGTTGCTGCTAGAGTGCAGTCTTTCACTTTCTGAGATGGATGAAAGCAGCCCAGTTTTGTATTGGGCATATTCTGACTAACTTTCTGAGGCTATGTTTGGTGAAGCTATCTAAGGCATGGCCATGTCTCTAAGCAGCTAGAGGACAGATGCTGGGGAACTGTCAGGACTTAATTAAGACAGCTTAGCTGGACTTTCAGAAGCCAACACCTTTCTGTTAGATCCACATCATACTAGTATTTGTTGTCTTTTTGTGGTAACTATGTCTGCAATAAACTCACAGACAGATCTGTGAACAGTTGCAAATTTGAAACTCTGAGAATGTGTTGGACAAACACTGTAAAAAGTGCTGAAGGAAAAATCAAACATAAAAAAATGTTTGCAGAGATTAGATTTTTTTTAGCCTATCAAAACCTAATGCAATCATTTAAAAGCATAGTTTTAACCTTGCATCAGAATTATAATATAATCAGATCATATGAGAGTATAAACTGTTGGCCATATCTTCTTTTACTTCTGACAATGCCTTTTTAACCTGCATCCATCCATTATCTATACACCGCTTAATCCTCATTAGGGTCGCGGGGGGGGGGGGGGGGGGGAGCCTATCCCAGCTGACTTGGGCGAAGGCAGGGGACACCCTAGACAGGTCGCCAGTCTGTCGCAGGGCTACATACAGAGACACACAATCACTCTCACATTCACACCTATGGGCAATTTAGAATAATCAATTAACCTCAGCATATTTTTGGAGTGTGGGAGGAAGCCGGAGTACCCGGAGAAAACCCACGCATGCACAGGGAGAACATGCAAACTCCATGCAGAAAGGTCCCGGGAAAGCCGGGACGCGAACCAGGGATCTTCTAGCTGCAAGGCGAAAGTGCTAACCACTACGCCACTGTGCAGCCCACCTTTTTAACCTGTGATATATTTTTACTTTTACTTACGTAAATGATAATCATCCTCCACTTCTGGTTATACAAACTACTTCAAGTTCAATTTTAAGTACTCCTTAATATACTGTTGGTGTTTCTGATGGTCATATAACAAACAAAAAGAAAATGGTTCTGTCAAGCAACAAGCCTCCCTGCAGAAATGGGAGCAGTTGAGAGGATTAAGAGGGGATAGTGAAAGCACTTAGCACAAATGTCTTCCTTTCAGCTTTCAAATTGTTGTGACACAGTTAAACTGCACAATTACAACGACAAGAAATTTGTGAGACACTCACAATGCCTCAAAATGTAATGGTTTTGCAGCATTTTTAAGACAAAGTCAGATTTTTACTTATGTGAAAAAGTAAGTATATCCCATTTCCAAATGGCTGGAGGGTGGCTGGAGCATGGATCAAAGACTAGGCCATTGAGAGCAGATGAGCTAGGGGAGGGACAGTCCAGCAGCTGGGAAGCATGGAAACTGGGGACCTCGTTGGAACAGCATGGCAATGACAGTAAAGAGGAAACTGAAAATCTAGGGGAAAAAACAGGGAGTGGCGAGAGTGGGGAAGCCAGAAACTTGGTTAGATGGCACAATGGCAAGGCGGATTGGCAGGGCTCCTTAAGAGAGCTGGACAGCTAGTCAGGGCCAAGGAGACAGCTGACAACTGAGGAACTGGCTTGGTATTGACCAACAGTGGAAGCAACTTGGTGTTGAATGACTGTGGAATGAGCTGGACATTGACTGACCCTGGACATGGCTCAGGAACTAGTGATGCATCAGCTGACCCAAGAACAGGAGAGGCATTAGATGAATAAGGAACAGACTCAGGAAGAGATGAAGCATCTGCCAAGATGTGAGCTGACTCAGGAGATGACTCAGGAACAGATGTTTCTGTTTCTAGGTTGGCCATCTAGAAACAGAAGAGGTGTTGACATTTAAACAGTAGTGATTTCAACCAAACCATCAGCAGGACAGACATTGGCAGACCCAGGACCTCAACGGACATGGGTCGACCCAGGAACAGACTCAGGAACACAAGGGATGCCATTCAACTCAGGAAGAAATTTGCTGTTAAGTCAGGCCAGGGGCTGGACAGACGTTGACTGGGGCAAGACCTCCATGGTGCTCAGCAGCTAAGAGGAATGATGTTGATCGTAACCATGCATCCTTTTGGAGGGCTTCCCTGAGGGTAGCTCGAGGAAGGCTCAAGAAGGGAACTGACAGATTTCTTGCTAGGCAACAGATCAACTGGCTAGACCAGGGGTCACTAACTGGCGGACCGCGGTCCGGATCCGGACCCAGACGCCGTCTTATACGGACCGGACCTGTAATCAGTAAATTGTAACCGGATTTTAAATTTGACCAGTCGCTTGTGTTTACGGCATTCGTTATCAGCTCAGGAAACACACAGACCAATTACGTACGGGTTCAGCCATCCCACGTGACGCTACTCAGCCAATGAAGTCTCTGCATTGCAGCTGCTAAACGTCACAGCTCTGCGTTCAGAAAACAGTTGAGAGGTGAGGGACAGACAAAAAAGGAAAATGAATAAAGCGACACCGAGAGGGAAATAGCTCTGCACATGCTGACCATGTTTGGCTCAACATACAGCTGGAGGCACCTTTCTCAACTATGAACATAATCAGAACTAAATATCGTTCCAGACTGACCAATGAGCTCCAGATGTGTTTGAGAATGGCCCTGACACCATTCAGACCACAATTCAAAAAATACTGGCAGCGCAAACTGCAGCTCAGTTCTCCCATTAAGCAGCATGGGATATAAGGGGAGTGACAAGACAGGGGAAAAAATGTAAAAGTGTTCAATTGTTTACATTTTTTTGAGATTTAGGTATTGTTAAAGATGTATATAAGCTGGTTCGGGTTGTTTAATCATTATTTTTTCAAGTTCTGCACTTAATTTTAAGATGTACAGTTGTATCAAAAGTTATTTGTTAATAAATGTTGTCAAAATGTTTTTGAACCGTACTGAATTTATTTGATTTGATGGTCAGTTATTGATTACATTCACACGCTAATAAAACTTCTAGGTTACATCAACATATATCGCACTAATTGAAGTTCGACTTTATGATGTTTCGGACCTTTGCTTTAATACATTTTCTCTGACTGGATCGCTTTGAATTTTAGTTGAATACCCCTGGGCTAGAGGCTAGGGTTGAATATATTCACAGGAACCAGGAATCGGGAAAAACTGTACCCTATTACCAGGAACTGGGAACTGTGAATTTCCCGACTTTCATAACAGCATAAAATTTGTTGGAAAATTGCATGAATTATGGGGTCGGCTGCGCACATGACCTTCATGGAGTCGTAAAGAATAAGAGTAAAGACTGATGAACAAGTACTCATAGTTAAATCGATTTCTTTATTCAAAACTTATCTTAATTTTGCATTTGCAGAGCACAAGTTACACAACAGACAATGGTGGAAAAGCAGGCACTTCAGTAAAACTTGTCTTTGGTCGATTTAGTTACAACGTATACTATACTACCTACAAAACACAATGGTGCAAAGATTTTACCTACTTCTTTGTCTTGTTTTACCTTGTCTGGAAGTAGTTCTTGAGGAATACAAGATTGTTCACAGCCTAATCCCCAAGTCTTGATTTGACATTGGTCACAAAATTTCCAGCAGACGAGAGCCTTCGCTCTGATTCAACTGAGGTTGGATGTGCAGTTAGCAGTGCCTGGTATAGGAATTCCAAATTGGGAGTGTGTGGTTGTGAGGTTGATGCTTTGGGCTCCTTGCTTGATCGCTTTATGTCCACAACTTCATATGCTTCACAGGCCCTCCTGTTGAGCCACCTGTCATCAACAAGATCTTAGAACATTTCTTGCACTTAGCTTTATCCCCACCTTGGCAAATGAAGTAGGCCCAAGCAGGTGACACATTCTGTCAAAGAGCCATTTCTTACAAGGTTGGCCAAATGTATACGGGATGTCACAGGGTGTCTATTTGCACTTATCACAAGTGATTTGTTTTATCAATTGAATATAATAGTGACACATTGATGCTACTTCAAGTTCAGACATAGAATCTAACAATTTCAGAATCAGGAAGCAACTTACAGGACATTCCTGGGAAAGTGTTTGATCTTGTCTCCATTTTTGGTACTTTTGTACACACAGCACTTGCAAAATGAAACAAGCATGTTCCCATTTTTTTCCCTGTTTCCCATTCCCAGATACTGGGATTCCAATTTAGATATGGGAACCGGGAATTCCTGGTTTCGGGATTAAACCCTACTGGAGGCTAGTAGCCTAGGTACTCTGGAACAGACGAGTCTGTTGGATGGTGCGGTGTTGAAAGAAAATGTGTATTGTAAGAAAACAAGGATACATTGTTAAATGCCAATTTGGGTTTAAGGTTTAGTGTTGTTACTCATAACCACCACAAGAGGGCGGTAAGGCACCCGGGACTGCACTGAGTGCGACAATGTAGCCAAACAAGAGAACAAGAAGCTATGTGAAGATCGCATGAGATGGGTGTTAATAAACAAAGGCACTGTTTGTTAACTTGTTTCTATTCTACGTCGTTTTTCACCTTTAAGACAACTTCCACTATATCTGTTGTAAACACAACAGATTTTGGCAACGAGGATGGGATTGCACCAGAGGTTGAAAAGAGTTATTTTTAGCTGGAAGCTATGAACTCCGTCAAGACGAGAGAAAGAACAGTCGAAATGGTGGTGGCGGCAGCATTCGGGAGAAGTGAGGATTTTCACTTCGACAAGAGCGAAAATGGATTTGACACCTATTTGGAAAGGTTCTTCATGGCAAATGGGCTGACTTATGGAGATGAAAAGTCAAAAACTGTGTTCCTCACAATAGTGGGCAAGAAAAACCACATAATGCTTATGGACTTATGTGCGCTACGGCGACCTTCCAAGAAAAAACTGTCAGAGTGAATCAACCTGCTACGTGCACATTTTGTGCCAAAAACAAACTTTATTGCAGAAAGATAAAGTTTAATTCCAGAAACCAGTGAGAGGAGAGGAGTTAATAAGTGAGTACATGGCTAGTTTAAGGAAGCCAGCTTCGACATGCAACTTTGGGATATTTCTAGATGACGCTCTCAGAGAAAGAGTTGTGTGCGGGGTCAAAAGTGCAGAACTCCGTGATCGAATGCTAAATGCTGCTCACACTAAAGACTTGAGGTGCTTATGATATGGGACTGGCACATGAGGTGACAAAACAAAATGCACAGCAGTTGTTACACAAAGACGCTCAAGACTAACGCCATCACAAAAACAGCCACGCTGAAAAAGGAGATGAGTGCAAAGCCATGTTACAGATGTTCAGGAAGTGGACATAAACCAGAAGAAGGTCATTTCAAGGATGTGGAATGTCGGATGTGTAAAAAGAAAGGACATATCACCAAGGCATGCCGTTCCCGACTGCCAGGAAGGAATGACAAGCAGACCAAATGGACCAAACATCTGGATGCAACAGCTTCGACGCCAAGGGCCCCTAGTGACCAGAGTCAAGTTCGCCAAATGCCAGTGGAGGGAAACAGTTCTTCTGGTGTTCCGCAGGAGAACGTCATTGTAGCCAAAGTCAGAAGCCCAGCCTCTGCAGACCAAGCAACCCAAGGCAGGGACAGCAAAGGGTCACTCAGCACCAAGCTTTGTCACAGAGTATCGGGAAGGTAACATTGAATGTTGAACTGTATTCACTAGAGACTGGAAGTGAGGACACTGGTTCTGAAAGTGATGTACTGATTGAAAGGCCTTACTATGTGTATGTAAGGGTGAATGACAAACGTCTAAAAATGAAAGTAGACGCAGGGGCAGCTGTGTCTGTGATCTCAGATAAACTGTACAAATGAAGGTTTAGGAAGATAAAACTAATTCCTACAAATTGTGCGTTAAAAAGCTACAGCAAGCACTCACTGGGTGTGAAACCGAGCATCTCTGTAAATGTGAAAAATAATGGAATCAGTCACACACTTAACTTGCTGGTTGTACAAGGTAATGGTCCAGCATTACTGGGAAGAGACTGGATCAGGAGACTCAAACTGGAGTGGTCCTATGTAAACAGAGCAGTACCTGAAAGTGTTGAGGAGTTATGTGACAAATATCCAGAAGTGTTTCAACCCAGCATGGGAAAGGTGAAAGGGTTTACAGCTAAACTCCATGTAGCATCAGGTGCCAAAGTTTTATAAACCTCGTTCTGTGCCTTATGCACTTCGGGAGGCTGTAGAAACCCAGCTCAACAAAATGGGGGGGGGGGGGGGGGGGGGGGGGGGGGGGGGGGCATTACACATGTTAACTATAGTGAATGGGCAGCTCCAACTGTAAACATTCCAAAGATGGACCAGACTGTAAGGATATGTGGGGATTATAAAGTGTCTATCAACCCATGGCTGGAGGTAGATCAGTACCCCATTCCATAACCACAGGACCTATTCACAAATCTTGCAGGAGGTTAGAAATTCACCAATCTTGATTTGTCACAAGCCTATCAAGAAGTAGAGTTAGAAGAGAGCTCTAAGCAATACTTGACCATTAATACACACAAGGGGCTTTATCAAGTAAACAGACTCCCCTATGGTGTAGCAAGCGCTCCTGCAATATTTCAGAAACTAATGGATCAAGTTCTTCAGGGCCTTGATGGTGTCATTTGTTACTTAGATAACATTCTAATCACCAGACAGGACACAGAAATGCACACGAAAAACCTGGAGCAGGTGCTTAAAAGACTGAAAACTCATAACGTACGGGTTAACAAAGAAAAGTGTGACTTTTTCCAGCACAGTGTGTCATATTTGGGACATGTCATTGATGCTGAGGGAATACACCCCATGCAAGAAAAATGTGAGGCTATTGCTAAAGCAGCAGTTCCTACTAATGTGACTCAACTTAAGTCATTTCTCTCATTGTTGAGTTACTATGGAAAGTTTATACCTAATCTTTCTACCCTGATAGCGCCTATGACTGGTTTGCTACAAAAAGATGCTAAGTCGGAGTGGTCTGTATCATGCCAGAAAGCATTTGAGGAAGCTAAAAAGCAGCTTATCTCTAACAGAGTTCTTGTCCACTACAACCCAGGGCTACCACTGATTTTAGCATGTGATGCTTCACCAATGGGGGTAGGAGCAGTGATATCACACAAGATGCCTGATGGTAATGAGAAACCAATAGCTTTTGCCTCTAGGATGCTAACAAAAGCCAAAAAAACTATTCTCAGATAGAAAAGGAGGCACTAGGCCTGGTTTTTGCGGTGATGAAGTTTCCCGAGTATTTGTTTGGTCGTAAGTTTACGCTAGTAACTGACCACAAACCAGTACTGAAAATCTTAGGTCCTAAAACAGGTGTACCTCCCTTAGCAGTAGCTAGGATGCAAAGATGGTCTCTCATCTTAGTAGCATATACATACGAGATCCAGTACACACCCTCTGGACAGCATGGAAATGCAGATGCATTGTCCAGACTGCCTGTAACAACTGACAGTTTTCCAAAACCCAATCCAGTGTTTAGGGTGTCCTATTTGGACAGTTTGCCTGTCACGGAAAACGTTATATACACAAGAAACAGAGAGAGACCCTGTGCTCACAAAAGTAAAACAGTACATTTTGTCAGGATGGCCAAAGTATGTACCAGAGGAAGTGCTACAACCAGATGTAAAACAAAAGTTTGAGCTCGCATTGGAAGATGACTGTCTTCTCTAGGGTTTCAGGGTGGTCATACCAGAAAAGCTACAAGGCAAGCTCTTATCAGAGTTACATGACAGTCACTGGGGTATGGTGAAAATGAAGGCTCACTCCAGAAGCTAGTTTTGGTGGCCAATACTTGATGAGGACATAGAAAGTGAGGTAAATCTGTATGACATATGTAAGCAGCAACGTAGCATGCCAGCTACAGCACCTGTTCACACATGGAAATGGGCTACGGGTCCATGGGAAAGAATACATCTGGATTTTGCAGAGGTTAATAAGCAAATGTTTCTAGTTGTTATGGATGCATATGCTCGCTGGTCTGAGATAGTACACATGCCAAACACAATAGCCAGTAAAGCTACTGAAGTTCTGAGAAACTTATTTGCCTGATATGGGTTGCCAAAAGAAGTAGTCACAGACAATGGACCTCAGTTTACTTCAGCTGACTTTGAGACATTTCTTCAGCTGAATGTAGTTAACCACATTAAAACTCCAGCATATCACCCAGCCTCAAATGGCTTGGCTGAACGTCTGGTTCAAAACTTTAAAAATTCTTTAGCAAAGAACAGAGCAGTGGGTGGCATATCATCATTTCAGCATTGTATTGCTAATTTCTTGATAAATTACAGAAACATACCACACTCTACAACCAAGAAAACTCCAGCAGAGTTGTTTTTGAAGAGGCAGGTCTGCACTAGGTTATCCCTAGTTAAACCGGAGGTATCACAGGTTTTCCAGCAAGGGAATTTTCTAAACAGTCAGATAAAAACAAGAAACTCAGGTCTTTCTCTGTAGGTCAAACTGTGCTCGTAAAGAACTACAGGGGAGGAGAGAAGTGGCTGGATGGTGTGATTACAGATGTCTTGGGTCCTGTTACATATTTACTGAATGTACAAGGGATATGTGTAAAAAGACATGTAAACCAAAAGTTGGATGCAAAAAGAAAGAAGGTGACTACTGAACGGACTGTGACAAACTGAGGGAAACTGGGATGGTTGTGATCATCCAGAGGATCATGCACAGAACACTGACGCAGTAGCTGGTGTGGATGAACAGACACTGCATTACTCTCAGAGCTCAGAAGAACCTGTCAGAGCTCTGGAAAATCCTGCAAGCTCCAAACGCTCAGAGCGCCCAAAGCGAAATGTGCACCCACCTCAACACTTGGACTTATAATGGAATCTCTGAAAGAGACAATTCAGGTGTTCTGGAATGTATGTGATTTCTACGCAATTGTTAATGGCACACAAATTGTATGAGGAAAACTTGTGTGTAAGTGTTCAGAAATTGGGAATTTAGAGGTTGCAAGATGTTATGTCTCTTTTTTTGTTTTGAAGAGAACATAAAACAATAAGAAAATTGTTAGTTTCAAGCTACAGGGGAGGAGCTGTGGTGTTTAAAGAAAATGTGTATTGTAAGAAAACAAGGATGCATTGTTAAATGCCAATTTGGATTTAAGGTTTAGTATTGTTACTCATAACCACCACAAGAGGGCAGTAAGGCACCCGGGACTGCTCTGTGTGCGACAGTGTAGCCAGACAAGAGAACGAGAAGCTGTGTGAAGACCGCATGAGACGGGTGTTAATAAACAAAGCCACTGTTCGCTAACTTTTTCCTATTCTACGTTGTTTTTCACCTTTGAGCCAACTTATACAATTACATCTCCTTCGTATCTGTTATAAACACAACAGATGGCATGCTGGCGACTTACAGGTTGCTTGCCAGTCACCTAGTTGGTTAGCTGGGTCCTAGGTTTAGCAGAAACGAAGAACAGGCAGCTGAATGAAAGAGAGCCTTGACATACTTAGGGGCCTTGGTTTGCGGACGGGTTTCGGACGTACAGTAGTGCAATTGAAGTTTTCGGGATTGGTCAGAAATAATCCACGGACACTGGGTCTTCTTCTTGAGTCCAAATGGATGTAGGACATCTTCTCAGAGTGCCCCGCAGCGCCATCATTGTCCTCGGATGTGCCATAACAATAACAAAGAGTCAAAATAATCCCACACATCTGTGAAAGGAATGTTCTTCATAACAATGCTTATAACAATGCATCCATATGATTCAACATGCCATTTAGCACAAAACGATTATTTGTTTCCTTCTATAATGCTTGAGCACCTTCTACAATACCTTAAATAATGCAATGTGTGCTTTAGAAAGTATCAGGTCAATCTTATCTCCTATTTTGAAGAGTCTTTTATAGTGATCAGTGTGGTAATTAATAATCACCACACTGGTCAGCACACTGGTCAGCACGAATTACCACTGGTCAGTTTGAAACCTTTAAAATATTGAAAACTTTTGACCAAATGAACCTTTTTGGACCCTTACCTCATTTTGTTGATGATAATATCCTTAATGATAGTTTATTTATCTTACACAACATGTTATTTTTTTTTTCTGAGAATGTGTACTTTGTTACAACTTTATTATGTGTTTTTGATACTTTGTGGTTTCAAATTTTTCCTGCCTGGTGACTGAGTCACTGCTGCCCTATTCTAATGTAAACGAGCAGATCTCAGCAGGAGGTCACTATCACACACGTTTGAAGTACATGCATATTTTAAGCAATATTTTAAGTTTAAAGGGACGGACACAATGTAACTTTTTGGATTCTAATGTTGTCAGCACAAAACATGCTCTTCACAGCCAGGTAGACAGGTATTTCTGGAGTAGGTTATCAAAGAATGGATTTGGAAATTGTTATTAAAATCAATAAAATAAAATTAAAGTTATTAAAATCACTTATTCAGCTACCTTTAGTCTACATTGCCACGGTAATGAGCAAGAGACGTACTCACTTGCAGTAAAGTTATTGTCTAGTGCAGGGATAGGGAACCTATGGCTTGAGAACTACATACAGGTCTTTAGTCCTCAACGAGGAGCGACCTCAGGGGGACTGGGGAAAAGTTGCCGATTTAGGCCGTGCCTCCGAGCCTCAGCAGCGCTCATCATGACGGCCTGCTGTCGGTTCACGGGCAAAGACGCATTGACAACACGAATAACGGGGAGTGACATTACGGCAACAAAAAATGACAAGCTACAGTAAAAAAGACAAGAAGAAAAACGCTACAAACAATACGAATAACCAAAAAAAACAAGACAAACGCAGAATCATTTTAGGTAAGTAAAAGTTGGGACGGTAATAATCACTCGCCGGTAGCTAAGCGCGCCAATAAATTCAAGCGGCTTCTTCTATCTTTATTAAAAGCCGTAGAGTTGGGCGGGACGAGCGAGGAGGCCCGAATCGTCACATCCTACCCGTACCTGATTGGGAGTCTACGGTCAGCTCGACCAATGAAGTTCGGAGTGTGCGGTCAGTGTGCCGTCCGCGTCCAATCATAATGCCCGACCGTCCACGGTGACCCTAGACCTTTTGCACTACGGTAGACAGAAAGCCTGCGGACTCCAAAAGAGGCTGAAGAGAGACTTGATGCCAGTGGAAGAACTCTCTCTGAAAGGTAGCTAGGAGGCTAGAGGTTAGCCGAATCCAATTTTGGCCAGGAGCATGCTTGGTGCAAGTAGTCTCGGAGATAGGTGACACAGACGCAGGAACAAGTAGGGAATAGCAGGTTTGAGGCTCGCTAACTCACAGATACAACATGCACACACGTGTATACACTTTAAACATACCAGACACATCTCTTTCATTACTTTTGAGTATATGTTGTTAGATCATATTATATATATTTTTGTGATATTGATAAATGTTTTTGAATATCTTCTGGTCTATTTATTGTTGCACGAAAATGAATGCTTCCAACTTATACTATCCAGAACACAAAAATCTTTGAACCCAGCTATTGATATGGTCATTGTGGTTGTAGTTATAAATTTAATTGTTAATCAGAGTTACAAATTGATAATATAATGTATTTTGTAATACTGATTTATGAGATTTCATAACCCGGTTGCACCAACACTGAAAACTTCCATTTGCTCATGTTTTAACTGAACGAAGGAGATGTAATTGTATTAGTGTGTAACTACAGTTGCCTATCAGTTTTTGAATGTTTATTACTAACAGATTTTACTGATTAAAAAAAATGCCAAAACTGGCCTGCGACATTAGTACAACTCTTCGCATGCTTATCTACCATGAACCTCTCTGGTCAGCTGTCTTCTTAAACCTACTTTACAAATCCTAAACTCACTAAATCTGGTGAACTGGCATTTAGCCACATTACTCCCAGACTGTTGATTTGATGTTTCCCTCAACAGCATGCCTGTTTAAAAGTCAGTGTTTTGATAATTACACTTCAGTACACTATCTGACTGTACTGAATGATAATGATCAGCCAAGATTTTTTTTTAGCCCCGACTGAAACGATGGTCTTATTTGTTTACCATGTATATTATTTTTGTAAAGCGTCAGCATTCATGTTACAACGTATGACATATTTAAATAAACATTATTCCGTGTCAGTGCTGGTAATGTTTTGATAATGAATCTTCTCTTACTGCCTTGATTCTAATCCTCTTCGGTGTGTCTGTCTTCCTTGCTCTGACTTGCGCCTCCTTTTCCTCCCTCACTATAACACTCATTACTGCTCGCTGCCCTCCTACACATCACTTGCCACCCAGTGTGTTGTTTAAGCACAAGGAGGATGGAAGTATAAGGACGCAATGGGTCAGCAAACAATTTGCTTTACTTCCCACTACAAACCTCAATATTTTAGCAGCAGAGTATATACTACAATTCTCATGTTGTTGCAGACTAAAAATAAAACAAAAAACAGTAGTCTAACAAACAAAAAAGTTTGAAGGTTTCTGTTTTCCTGCAGTAACAATGCTGTAGAACTGCAGTTTAGCCAACGCTGGACAGAGCAATCCTTCAACACAGCCAGATCATTATTTTACTGCCTGATCTAATCAGAACAAATCCACACATAGTAAATACACAGAGGTGCACAAAACAAAACGCAAAATCAGCACAAAAACATAAAAATATAAGACAGTACACAAAACACTTCAGGATTATGCATCTATACAAATGATATGCCTCGCTGACACCACTAAAACGACTAAACTGACTGACATGATTTTTGTTCACTCATTATTCATCATTTCTCTAGCTCCTTATCATTCTCATGTGTTCAGCTTTAACCACACACTGTTACAGACAACTGACAAACAAATCTCTTTTAAATCAGAACCTTTATAGGATGACAGACTGACAGTCCCTGTTACGCTAAAGTGAGAAAAATCCATTTGGTCTATGAATGTTAATATGGTAGATTAAAACAAACTGTTGACAAAGTCACTAATGAAAAAACATCTTTAAAAACCTAACCCTAACCATGTATCCTAAAATATTACTAATATCCCCCATTGTACAGAAAGCCTGGACAATTCCAACAAGCACAGAAGATCAGAGTAACAGGCAAGAAATGTGGGTGAGTTTGTTACTTCCCCTTTAAATAAGTTGAGCTAAACTGTTGGCTTCCTCAACCTGACTGGTCCCATTTTAGGTTCTCACTCCAGTTTCAGACCTCAGTGTTAAACATTGTTGATTGCAACACATTACTGATAGAAATGATGACTAAGGGCTACTAAAACAATTTTTCTTGAAGTTGTATTTAGAACGTGGGCTATATGACTGAATAAACATTAGGACGTGAAGCTCAATGAATCCTTCCAAAATATGCGACCAGATGAAGTAGGAGATGAGCGATTGGAGGAGATAGGTGATTTGGCAAGATGAAGGCTTATCATCCAAAAACAAATTTCATCCAAAGTGCCAATATTTTGCACTGGGTAACATTTTTACAGTTAGTTTATTACAAATAAGTGGAGGAGTTCTCATTAATTTTACAGTCATAATGTTTCAATCACTGAAACAGATAGAAATTTTGAGCAGGGAGCATTTGATAATTTAGAATTCAGGAGTAAAACTCACCATCCACCATGTCTTGGCCGTGACATCATAGCACAGTTGCCACTTCACGGAGCTGTCTGCCTCACCACATCTTCCTGATGTAGCTGACATTGCCATAAAAACAGAATGGAGTGTCTGAAGTGTCAAATCATGGCGTTGAAGAAAAAATAAAATTTGTTGAATACCAGAGTGATGAGGGGGCTTTAGCTGTGCACTGAAAGCTTTTATCCGTATTTTCCAGCCTGTTCTAGGTTGATGTCCTGTGTGAGTTCAGTTCCAGTCTCTGTAGATCCCAGTTGTAGTTTGACTCCGGCTCCTTACATAAAGAGGAAGTTGAAGTGCTATGAGATGACATACGTTGTAAACCGGTGCTACAAATAAAATTGAATTGAACTGAATTCTATAGAGGTGCATCCAAAGCGAGCAGCTGGCAAAGTAATGACAAAGAACTCCACTCTCTATAACACCAAGGCTCTCACTTCTGTTATTTAAATAAAAATTTAAGCTTCATCTGAAACCTTGTGCTCTTCAAATGTTCTCCTTGTTCAACACATCAAGTGAGTCTAAGAAATTCATTAAACTATTGATTCAGTGGAGTTTTAAACATAGCCTAAACAACCTGCAAACATACCTTTGAACTATAAAGTCATTCAGTCAGATCCAGCACCATTTCTCCTCTCAGTCCTGCTGGGCTCTCACTGAAATAAAACACTACCAGGCAGAGACTTTCCTTCCACCATGTGTTCTAGTTCCAGTTGTCAACTTCTAGTAATTCTGTCCTCATAAATAATTGAGCTGCTTACCTGCCACGTTTGACTCTGGTACTCCTGTCTCCTACAGCCTCAAGTAAAGCCTCCATATACTTTTTGCCATAATCAGTTCATTTAGCAGGTAAAATTGAAAAGAAAAGATGAATCTATTTAAATTCAAGAACAACTCTGCACGATGTGGTGTTTTCTGTGATCATCCCCTCACATATCCCTGGGCAGCACTTTCAGTTTAGTATGAAATGGACATTAATTCTTGGTGAGTCCTGAATAGATTCCAATGTTGTACCTCCAGCTTCTCTCCACACCTGTCCAAGTTCAACAGTGTCTTTATAGAGATACAGTCCAATCACGTTCCAGTCCCTCTGAAAACTTCCAAGTCGAAAAAAGCAGCAGCCACCAACAAAGCTCACAAGCCAACCACCCCCTTTCTTTATTCCACAGAGTGGGCTGTCACTTTGAAGAGGCGGATTAGGAACTGCTTGACACACATGGGCACACACACACACATATCAAATGCATTTCAACAGCTGTCAAAACACAAACATTCACAACATGAGCATGGTAGTTCAAAATTATTATATATGGATAAAAACAAAAAGGTGACAGCTGTTTGTATCATGACAAAGTCTGTATGTTTGTCTGTCTGCTGTGACTCAGTCTGACCTTTCTCTGTCTCTCACTCACTTATTCTCCCTCTTTCTAATTTCCTGACACCCTCTGAGTAAAAAAAGGTTGTACAGTGAACTTCAAATGTTTCTGTGACTCTTAAGAGATTTTTTAAAAATCCTTCATGGATCATGGATGGAACAGTCCTTTCAAGAAAGCATGAGATATTTTAAAGTCCTAACATTTTATTAACATCTCCCTTGTCACAGAGAGTAATGTTCAGACTATATCAGAATCCAATTTTAAATATCCAAGTGAGCAGCAAATCTTTTATGACCTCGGGAGGGTCAAGTATTAGTTGTATTTTGGGAGGAATAAAGCTTATTATTCTTTTCAATATGAACTGAAATGATGGATATTAATTGCATGTCTGTGTATAAAGTACAGAACATGGTTGGCCTGCCAAGCTTGGCATTACATAAAGACTGAAAGGAGAAGGAAGCAGCTTTAGAGTTCAGAAATAAGCTGTACTAACAGTGAAGCTATGCTGGAAACATTCCTCACTAAATAACGGTTTCCATCTGCTCATTCTCTGCTGTGTCTCCTCTGCACTGAATCCTTTTGTTAAGCAAAGGTAATTGTCTCCTGGCTCCAGATTTTTACACTGTGGGTTGATATAAATTTTCTCATCAAACTCACACATGGAAAGCCAATAAGTATACTAGCCTACCTGCTATTTAGTAGCTTTCCCTTGGCTAGTGACTTCAACTCAAGTTGGGCTTGTTATAGCATTAAACCACATGTAAACTGAAAAAAGACAGATTTGCTCAAGAAAATTTAATAAGTGAAACTCAACTTATATCATTCAACCTGTTTTAACTGAGAAATACAATTGGTAGGGATCTCTTTGATATTTGACATAAATACAACAATTAACAATAAAAATAAAAGGTCTAAGGTACAAAGAAACACAATTAAGAAACATATCCTGCCAAAGGTTTGATTCTCCTGATAGTCTTCATCCATCTAGTGGTATGACCAGGATGCTGGGCCTCTGAATACTATGTTCAGAATCCACCAATCACATTTAATCTTATGTTAAAATAATAGTATTAACCTGCATTCAGTTAAAGTGACCTTGACTGACACCAGTTAAGCTGTTTCTTTAGCCTTGTCCTGACAACTTCTTGACTGTCTCCTAAAGGAAAAAATAAGGTAGTGCCACAAACTGGAGTTCCTCGAATAGCCACTTGAGGCTGGTTATACAAGCAAGCCAATCCCCAGTCACCAAACACCATACCCATTGTAGGTATGGTTCTGGAAGCATCATGCTTTGGGGCTACTTTTTTGTTGGACCTAGGCCTTTATTTAGAGTTCAGTTAGGTGGAGAGAATTATAAATAGCTCTATATACCAGTCAGTTATTTCCATAAAAATCCTCAGATATCGGCTTGAGCGCTAACAATGAAATTCCCCTCTCAATCTTCTTCTCTAATCTCTGACAAAATGGCAAAAAGCTGAGCTTTCCTACTTTGTTGACTCGTCATTCTCCTTCTCCACCAAACCTACGAATTCCCATCACATTCCCAACCATGACCAAAAGAGGACCCCTGCTGTACAGATACACTTTTCTTATCTGAGAACCTCAAAGCTGGTCTACTAGTGCTACATGAAACTGGACATGTGTACTGAGCAGAGCCAGATCCCACAATCCCCTGCCCGATCCCGTTTTGGTCATATCTTCTGTCCAGACGAGTCTGTGAAACCAGAGGGGATCCAGTGTGTGGATGTACTGTTAGTGTTTTCACTCTGTGGGAGGGGTTGGGGGTGAGAGGGAGGGAGAGGGAAAGTGATGTAGTAGTTACTGAAGCCGTGCTAGGAGGATGGGTGTATTGTACAATGTAGAGCTGGTCAGTTGTGTACTATGGTGCAAAGATGGCGGCAATGAGTTACTCTTCTTGTTTTATCCCCTCAGGTCCATAACATACATTGAAATCAACAAAGAAATGACTTCACCTAAGGAAGATAAACATTCTGTAGTGGCCCAATGAGAGTCCAGACCTGAACCCAATTGGAAACCTGTGGGGTGATCTGAAAAGGGTTGTGCATAGTGGATGCCCACACAATATGACAGATCTGAAACATCTTCAAAATGTTTATTGCTCTTTTATGTATTGCTGGTTGCTGGATTGTTCTCCATCTGCCGTCCTGCTCTATCCTGCCTTAATATGACAAATGTGAATTGACACTGTATGAGTAAAACTGCATAGAACTGAAAACTGAAAAGTATTGTCTTTGTAATATGTAGATTTTGCAACCACATTTTGCTAATTTTCAATTTTTTTCTCAACTCTGCCTCCAGAAATTACATTTCTATACAAGCTATTTTCTCAGTCAAATTTAAATACAATGTAATGAATGGCTGGATTTGGAGTGAATCGATGCAGTGCCATATATTGCAACTGCATTCGAGGTTGTGGTTGGGGTGGATGGTGGGCATACACAGTGACTGTCACTCCAGAGAGGAGGATTTACATACAGAATGAGGATGGGTTTATTCAACAAAAGAAGAAATAAAGATCATGGAAAGATTGTGGTTTTGGTTACATATAAACACACACACTGTGTCACAGTTGACTTGACTAATTTTTATTGAAGCAGACTATCATCTTTCCCTAACATAACCAAGTGCAAATGCTAATGCTACAGTCTAAGCATTAGCATAAAAAGGTTTTAAAATGTTGCAGTAACTAGGTTAAATTTACTTCTTACACAAAAAATATAATTCAGACACAATTGTTTTCAGAGTGTATTTGCTTTCTTAGTCGTGTTTAAAGTTCTGTAAACATGGATGCTTGCTTTGCAGTTCTTAGTAAATCAACCATTTTACAGTGCCTGGTACCTTCTGCGGAGATCACTTGTATAGAGGACCAGCGGTTTTTAAGGGTGTGGTCGGGTTAGTGTCTATGTCAGCCCATAGAACTAGAGCCTTACAGCTGAAGGTTTGAGGTCTCTGGGTCAGACCAACCACAGCCCACTGCAGAGAAGGTCAAGACGCCTCCACCAAATGTCACATTGCTGTTTTAAGCTTAACTTCAACTGGCATTATTTAAGGCAGCATTGGTCTTCATTGTTCTTTGCATGCGATTTTCACAGTATGCAGTACATACTGTTGCAAGACAGAATTTAAACTTATGGGTTTAGCAATGTGAAACAGCCCACCTCCCACCGCACACATGCATATAAATTAAAAACACAGTCTTGTAATTAGCAATCAGTCAATTCAAGGCTCCCACCCCCTCACTTAATTAGACTTATTAACCTCCCTCAGAGATGTAAACATTCAGCCAATCAGGTCTAAACACTGCAGTGTTGGTCCAGAGGAACAACAGGACATAGCAAGAGAAAATTACAAGTCAAAATTCACACTATACACATACACATGCGCGCGCACACGCACACACACACACACACACACACACACACACACACACACACACACACACACACACACACACACACACACACACACACTCCATTACCCAAACCCCACAACAGACCTCACACTTACTGAATGACAGGGCAGAACAGTCCTCTGTACTCTGCTGTACTTTTTCTGTCAGCACACAACCTTTATCCAGCGCTGCTAACCTCTAAGCAGTAATACATAATGTGTTCTATAAAAATTGCATTTTGTAGTTTAATTGGAACATATGAATTTCATCAGCTGATTGAGCTGACGTGATATAATCTTGTAATAAGCATTTCAAAAGATGGGGATTATTACTGTCAAAGGATAGTCATCCAATTTTGTTGTACTTGTGCAATGACAGTAAAGGCATTCTCATTAAATATTAAGCCTAGGTATATATTTTTAGCATAAATTTAGTTTATTGACATAGACATCACATAAACATCCCAGGCAAATATTTGTTGTTGTTGTTGTGTTCCTATTTATCTAACAATTGCAATAGAATTATGTAACATCATGCAACAGTTATTAAGGTTTCATTTTGGCCCCTGCTAATGGATGTTTCCACTGCAAATTTAGTGTGAAGCCACTTTGTGTTTGATTCGTCAACAGCTACTGTATATCCACAATTTCAATAAACTTATTTATTGGACAATGTTTTGAAACAAGCTGTACAGTGGCGTAGTGGTTAGCACTTTCGCCTTGCAGCAAGAAGGTCCCTGGTTCGCGTCCCGGCTTTCCAGGGATTTTTCTGCATGGAGTTTGCATGTTCTCCCTGTGTATGCATGGGTTTTCTCCGGGTACTCCGGCTTCCTCCCACAGTCCAAAAACATGCTAAGGTTAATTGATTACTCTAAATTGCCCGTAGGTGTGAATGTGTGAGTGATTGTTTGTCTTTGTATGTAGCCCTGCGACAGACTGGCGACCTGTCTAGGGTGTCCCCTGCCTTCGCCCCCCCCCCCCCCCCCCCCCCCCCCCCGCGACCCTAGTGAGGATTAAGCGGTGTATAGATAATGGATGGATGGATGTTTTGAAACAATAAGGTATTTCTTGAGTGACTTTGACCCTGATGATAATTAGAGACTACAGTTTGTACTCACTAGAGTTTTCTTAGCGAGTAACTCAATAATGCCAAACACCTTAGAATCACAAATCCATCCCAGTCAGTCAATTACATCAATGATCAAATGCTGCTGTTTTGTCTGTCTGTAGAAATTTGTATATATCTTCATTCCCCTCTTTTCAGTGATGGGTCATTCCATCTCAGTCAAAAAACATTTTAAAAAGTTCATGCTTGACCATCTTATATTTGTCTATTTTTTTCTGTTCATAATTTGTAATATGTTTTTAAGTAAAACATGCGTAAATCTGGAGTCATAGGTAACATTTGTTTTTGAGATCAACATTCTTAAAGAAGCATGAGGTCATGTAAATTCTTTTGCACCAATCTGTGGAGCAATGTTTTAAGTAAGTCTCCATAGCTGGAGAAATAATGTAGCTAAAGTATTGAAATTTTGCAAGGTCATTGATGTGTACATATGATCTTCAAAGGTACAATACTACTTCGATGGAAGAGTACAAAACAGTGACATGAGGGTGCAAATTTTGTCCAAAAAAATTCCACTTTTGTTCCATTCTGATATTCTACCAACCATCAAAACTCATCCTAAAAGACCAATTTATTTTCCTGTGATTGGCACTGATAGGAGCTTTAATTACATAGAGGGAAAAAAATGTAAATTATTTCTTCAGCAATTATGGCTGATATTTGAACATTTGAGTGTTGAGCAGATATAATAGGTCCAACTGCAATTATTGTGCTGAAGGAGTAATATAATATTGTTGGTGAGCTAAAACAAAAATCGTGGCTTTCCAACTCATAGTGTTTTTTGTAATTCATGAAAAGTGGTACCATAAGTGATCATGTTCATGTTCAATTAGATTTATTTTATGCTTGCAATATCAACTGAAAAATTCCTTGTCAACCCATGATCATGCTTTTTGTGCAACTGACACAAAAATCATGCAGTGTATACAATATTGCAAACAGTTGGTCTCACCATTACAATTTTTTGGTGTAGCCCAAGTTGTGGCACACACCACCACTGAGTTTATTACCAACGGAACACGTTTTTAGAACTTTCGTTGCCAAAGTCATTTTGCCTCATGACAGATATTTGACTAAATATACACCCAAACTTAATGGCATCAGAATCTTTTGGAATATTCAGGAAAATCCATCCATGTGGTTACACAATATGGGTGTCAATATTGCCTAAAGAGGTAGTGAACTGGGAAGCTCATTTTCCACAAATAATTGGACATGAACGGCTTTAAAACAGGGAATTAATGCAGACTTCATTACACCATGTATTATTGCTACCAACTTTCCCAACACAATGTTTCTATGTGACTAACTCTTTACTAGCAACATTGTAATAAATTAAAACAAATCTTGATACAGAAATGAAAAGCAAGTAAACTCATGTCTCATACAGTCTATGATATGTCTGACAAATACACGAGATCGCTTATGGTGCCACTTTTCACAAAATTATTTGAAGGACTATGAATTGGAAAACCATGATTTTTGTTTTAGTTTGGTAACAATATTATATAATTCTCCCAGTTGGGACTATTATTGGAATGGTTTTACCTGTCATACCTACTCAATGATTGTCCTAATATTAGCAATAAATGCAAATATTTTTTCCTCACAAAGTATCCCTCTGACTGGCACCACATTCTACATTTTTAATATGCCTATTGGTGCCAAATACAGGGAAAAAATGACACTTAGTGAGACGAATAAAGGTTTTATGGTTGGTGGAGTATCAGTAGACACAAGCATTGGCATTTTTAAACCAAATTTGCACCATTGTATAAGTGATTGCTATCATT
The DNA here is from genome assembly GCA_027123335.1 of Amphiprion clarkii. NCBI lineage: Eukaryota > Metazoa > Chordata > Actinopteri > Pomacentridae > Amphiprion > Amphiprion clarkii. The sequence continues at coordinate 36,900,615 of CM049569.1, read as the reverse complement.
CTATCAAAGCAGAGTTGTACCATTGAAGACCATATGTATATATCAATGAGCCTCCAATACAATTTCAGGATTGTAGCTACATTATTTTTCAAGTTGTGGCATGTTGCTCCACAAACTGATGCAAAGAAAACAATGCAACAATTGCCATTATGTTTTTTGTTGCAAGGGAAGTTTTTCTTTTTTTAGCTTAATTTTTTTTTTCTTGAACCTTGATAATGACAATTTGAATTTTAAATGGAAGAACTTTACAATACATGGTTGATTTGGCATGTGTTCTTATGTAAATAAGTGAATAGTCATGCAGGAACATAGAAATGTAGAACGTTTTGGATTTATTATTGCTGATAGCGCATAGCTGTGTGCTTTTACATGGAGAGTTAGAGTACTTTCTCTGCATAAATACACCCAATGTGTTGTTCCATACAAAAACAAAGGACCTAATTTGGTGCTGTGATGATGGTGGTGAGAGCACTAATCCTATAATTTTAAATAATGGTGTTTATTTCCATAGATGTGTAGGGGAGCATCTGTATTAATAATAACTGTACACCACTTGTATGTCTACAATATTTATATCTTATAATAAACTGATTATATTTTATACATCCGACATTTGTTCAAACTCATCTAGTTGGGAAAGAAGCGCACTCATTTAAAAGCACAAGCTTTTTGTGGGGGTTAGTGGTTAGTTAGAAGTTGGTTGTGGGACAAAACAAGAAGACAGCATTGAACTAAGAGGCAATTAAACTAAACACATCAATAAAAATCAAGACCATTTCTTTTAAAATGGTAAGTACTGCTGATAAATTACTCAAATACTATGTATGTGTGATGGGTCCCTCTGGTGGTAACTACTAGTCTCGACTGAAGTTGTTCATTAATGTAGAGAATGGGATGGAAGCCAGACCTGGTGAATATTTAAAACCAAGACTTCTTGTGTTTTCTGGCTGTACCCCTCAATAAAATGAATTATATTCCATTTTATATATAGTCCCCAAAATTCTTGATTTAGAGTCTTTTTCACATTTTGGGTGTTCCATTAAAATTTTAAATACTCTAACAGCACAAGTTCTTATGTATCCATCTGCTGGCATCTTTGACAGAGTGCAGAGATCATCCAGAAGGCAAGAGTTTGAGCTATGAAAGAATTATTGCTTGTGGTTGGCTTACGCATTGAAATGATTGTAAAGACACATTTTTATTGTTTAAAATTAATTTTCATGTACTTTAATTTGAAAATCATTACTATTATTTACTACATTGTTAATAGCTTTCATCAAACTCAGTATGACAGTAAATTCAACACAGGCATATTACTCTTGTCACTAGTGAGCCAGTGACTTTGATTTGACTGCAAAGTGGTGCTGTTCAGATGACTTTCTAAAAGTTGGTTTGTTTAAAATCTGTTCCATCCATCTCTTCAGCTTTGTAATAACCTTGTCATTCTGCAGCCTCTCTGCAAGACAAGACAACAATAATTAGACAGGTTATTTGTTTAGTTTTCATCATTTTTACCTGCTGTTACCATAGAGTTAAAATGAGTCGGATTGTATGAAAATGAATCCTTATGCTGTGATGTAGGAATAATGGATTTGGCAGGGGTGGAGAGCATCACAGTGTGAAGCAAAGTCCATAGTTATCTAAACGTGGACTATTGCGAGTGATTTTTACTGAGACAACTTCCGAAAGAAAGCGAAGGCTTTGTTTGATTTATCAGCTACTCTCTCTGAGTGTTTATCACTCAGATCGTTTCATGATTATATCAATTTCACAATGAGTTAACTGGTAATATAACTTGAACCAGAAATACAGTTACTATGGTTACATAAAATGTAATATATTTATCTAGTACTGTAGTGGAAAGTATGGAGAACATACTGTAAATTCAATAACGATTCTGTGGTGCAATGTTTATATACTGTATATTTTACCTGAATATTTCTATTTGATGCTTCTTTCCTCTCGTATTGCATTTGAAATTTTAAAGGGTGCTCTCTTTTGACAGCTGTAGTTAGTATAATTTTCCATCACTGCTTCTAAAATTGTGATTAAACCTTCAGGAGATTTTTGCCTGTATCTGGAATGTCATTGCCATGCGAACACCCTCAGTATGTAAACTGGTAACAGGACTTATTGTCATGGTTTGTGGGTTTTGGGTGCTGGTTTTGTTTTGTTTTGATCCATCCAACCTTCTATGTTTTCCTTCTGTGATTACGGCGTGTCTCCCTCTGTTCATCTACGTGTAGGTTTCCCCTCCCTTTCAGTTACTCTTTGTTTTATTTTGAAACCACCTTTCCTCATATGTCACTTTATGTTTTTTGTTCCTTCCTTTGTCTGTTTTCCCCCTTTTACGGTTGCCCTATTTAGTGTTACCTGTGTCTTATGAGTCACCTGTCTTGTCTTCCCAATCATCCTGAGCGTAAAATTGTCTTGACTTTCCCTCTGTCTTTGTCACTTTGTCCTGTTTCCCCTTCTGTTTGCGACCCTCCTGTGTTACTTTCCGGGTACCTGCATGTCTGTCTTTTCTGTCTGCATCTGCCTGACTTCTTCTGTGTGCTCCATTTATTTCTCATGTTAAAGGCACATAAAAGCTTGCTTGGCCTATGCAAATGCTTATCTGGACAAAGAAGAAGACTTCTGGTCTTCTGTTTTATGGTCAGAGACAAAGATTGAATTGCTTGGCCACAATGATGTAGCCTTCATTTGGCGCAAAAAAGGAGAAGCCTTCAACCCAAAGAACACCATCCCCAATGTCCAACATGGTGGCGAGAACCTAATGTTTTGGTGATGTTTTACTGCCAATGGACAAGGGAATCAAATCACAGCTAACGGCACCATGAAATAAAGATGACTACATCAAGATTCTCAACAACATCAAGCAGTCTGCAGTGAAACTTGGCCATGGGCACCACTGGACATTTCAGCATGACAACGACCCAAAACACACAGCAAAAGTGGTGAAGAAATAGTTAGCGGACAAAAACATTAACATTTTGGAGTGGCCCAGCTACGACCTGAATCCAATAGAGAATGTGTGGAGGGAGCTAATGATCAGGGTGATGGCAAGGAAACCACTCTGGGTTCTCACCTGCCTGTGTAACAGTGTATATGTAATTAAATACTTCCACTTGCTACAGTTTGGTCGTATTCATTGTTGTTGGCTCGGTGGCACCCTCTCTGGAGCGGTGGTGTGCGGCTGGCGTTGGTGGCACTGTCAGTTCTGGAGAGGCGTGCATGAGTGAGCCTGCTGACCAGGGATCTCTGTATTTTGCCAGTTCCAGAGAGGCGTGCACGAGAAATAAATGGCAAAGCAAGAAGACACGGCCTTCTGACTTTTCTATTCAAACAAAGACAAAATACACAACGCAGAGTCGAGGGGTTTGAACCACGGTGGATCGGGACCCGTCTACTTCCTGGAGGAACGCTGTTGTGACGCGGAGCTGAGGCGCGCGATCGGGACAAAAGCGCGGGAAGTGAGTTGGGGTTTCAGACGGATCATCCTCGCCACGGTTACACCGCAGACTGTGTTGCTACGCAACGCCGTAGGGGAGGAGCAACGGCGTTTGGAGGAGCGACGCACATCAGCGTTTTCGCCGTGCCAGAGAGGTGGTAATTAGTTGTCTGGGTGTACAACTGTTTTGAGCCACAAGGTGGCAGCATTGCCCTGCAAAAGACTCTAATGTAACTAAAGTGTATTTGATCCCATTTCTGTGTTGCTATTGTTACAAGGACAGGGTAATTTTGCACTTTTTTTCTTCCAATGTGTGTTTTGGTCAAATTAATGTTGACAGTGTGCTTAAGGTAAATTACCCATTTTGTTTGATATTTTAGCCCTGATTCCAATTTCTATTTGATGCAAGACATCGCTTTTGGTTTTTTTGAGGGTTTTTTTTTTCATGAGAGACTAAGAGGGATTTGCCACGGTGTTTTCCTTTGTTATTGAGGAAATTTGACCTTTTTTTCCCCAAAATTTATTGTGTTGCTGCTTAGTTTATCTGTTTTTCTTTGCTTAATTAGGATACCAGACATGGAAAGTAGCCCAGTTTTTGGTAGAGGGAGGGGTTCTGTGAGTTTCACCCCAATACCATCCACTTGGAAGGGGCAGAGCAAGAGTTTTGTTTACCCTGGTTTCATCCACTCCAAAACCTAGTTTTGATAACATGAGGGTTGATGATGATTTTGTTAAAGAAGCACCCCAGTGCGATTCACACACTTCAAAGTTTAAAGGATGGGAATGAAACTGAGAAACTGATGACCGGTATAGCATCACAGATTGGACTCTCTACAGGTGAAAGTATAGCCTCTTGCATTGAATCTCGCTTAGGCTGTGGGATGGGGCCTCGCCTGGTTGGGACTGTGGGAAATGCAATGGCGGATTCTTCACTGTTGAATGTAATTGTTACGATTTCCCAGGAAGCTCAAGCGCAGAAAATGAACAAGCTAGTTACAATGCAAAAATAAGTTTATTTACAAAGTCTCAAAAGGGTGATTAAGGACAAAAACTTAAGTATTCTCTTAAGATACTACAAAAACTGATAAGGAACAAAAAACCCTCTGAAAAGCTCCTGGCAACTACTTGAGGCAGGAACAGCTGAATACAAAACCTCAAAAAGGAACTGACTCACGTTGGGTAAAACCCAGGCAAGAGAGCATACCAATCTAAGGTATGAAAATACAAAAAGAGTTTTACTTGACTGAACCTTAATTCAAAATCTTCAGTTAACAAAGAACTAACTAGAAGCTAGGAATTAAATCAGGACTCTACACTTACTAGATTCTAGACTCAAGATAATTACTTGACCCAATATCAACATTTCAAGAGCTGCTATTTAGAAAACAATCAGAAAAACAGTTCTCTAGGACTGACTCACGACCACAAAACAAGATGCTCGGACTGGGCTCATGACTGTAAGTGGCTGAGGGATTTAGACGAGTGGTTCTTGAATCCGGATGACGGGTGGTAAGTTGCAGCGGCAGGTGAACATGGAGGGACACCAGGAAGGAGGAGGACGACACAGGTGAGTATTTCCAGAACACTTGAACGGAGTGGGAAACTGGAGGTGACGAGGAGCCAGGAAGAATTGCAGCAGGAGGAGATGGAACTGGAACTGAAACGAAGGAGGACAAACAGAGTTACCAGGAGAACGAGATCATGGAACTTGTGGCAGGAGTAACATGCAAAAGGCTTGTACTGGCTGTGTCACGATCCGGCGCTGAGAGGTGAGTGGCGTCTGATTATATTGTGGTGAGAGTGGAGCTTGATTGGCAACCTCTCCACCTGCTCCTGCACCAACTGACGATGATTGACAATGAGAGACACCTGCCGCTGCAACTGCACTGCTGACAAACCTAAAAAGGAAAAAGAGGCGGAGAAAAGAGGAAGAGAACACTATCCAGGCCTGGCAGCAGCCAGCCTGACAGTAATAGTGAGGCCTGATGTTAGAGAGCCTGTGAGCTTTAAAGGGGACGGTCATGACATACATTCAGTTCAAGAGTGGGAAGCACTGATGATCACTTACATGAAAAAGAAGGGAATTCCTGTAGCAGAACAAGCTGAGGAGGTTCTCAGTAAACTCATGGGGAAGGCATGTGAGGTGGTTAGGGTAGGTATACGTAGCCAGCCATCACTGTCATTGTCTGTGGGCCCAGAACCCATCTTTGAAATACTGAAGCAACACTTTTGTGACACAGTTTCTTCTAGTATATCTTTAGCTGACTTCTATGCCACATTGCCTAGGACTGGTGGAAACTGTTTTGATTACTGGCTAAGGCTAAATAGAGCCATGGAAGTGACAGAGGATTGCCTTAGGAGGCAGCACAAGACGTTTGATGATCTCTCTCAAGACCTGACTGCTATGTTCATATGTCACTGTCCTGACCCTGAGCGTTCCCTCATATTCAAATATAAACCACTACAACAATGGACAGTTACCGATGTGCACGAGAGACTTGTTGAACACAGCAAAGACATGAAACAGGCGTTGCAGTTGAAAGTGACCCACAGCAACAGGGAGCGAGCCCTGGTGGGGGTCATGTGACATCTGACAGTAATGTTGTGAGTCCACCAGTCTCTATTACAGCTTTAGCTTCCCATAAGCAGGCAGATGAATCCTCTGATCGCCTTGAGCGCCTCATAGCCATTGCTAGAGCATGTTATGGAGCAACAACCAAAACAACTTGGACTCTTTAACAAGAATAGTGGACGGTCTCGTCTGAATCAGGCAAATAAACCCAAACCTGTTGTACTTTGTGACATTTGTGGGGATGTTGAACACTCCACCCTTTATCACTGTAGAGCCAATCACCTGTGCTTTGTCTGCTATGCACCTGGTCACACACGGGCTGAGTGCCCCAGGACGGTTGCCACCAGGTCCAAGGGTTCTGAGCTCACTGCTCAGCGTGAGGGAAACTAGATGGCCTACATGTGACGGGGGCAAGTGTTAGGCCTGAGTGTGACCCCCCAATGACTGTTGACAATGATGACTTGAATTCTGTCTATCAGAGTGTATGTGAGGAGAGAGACAGAGGCCGCAGACCGGTCCTTCAGAACATTCAGAGGCTAGAACAACATGATGAACTATTCTATGAGAATGTAACACTGGGTGGTAAGGTGTCGGTCAGGGCTATGCTTGACAGTGGCTCTATGGCTTGCACCTTGACTTCGAGCATTATGCCTCAGTTGTTACAGGAAGCTGTGTTGAAGACCACTGATTTGGAACCCACTGATGTTGTCTTGATTGGATGTGGTGGATCAAAGACAACACCATCAGGCATGTGTGACACAGGGGGGCGAGACGTGTTCCAATTTAACAATGTTTATTAACAATTTATAAGGAAGGAAATAATGTCACACACCAGTTAACATATACTAACTAAAAGAAAGAATGGGCAACAAGGAATTAAAAACAACCCAGGCTGGGGCTTACCCTGCGGCAGGACAACCAAAAAGGGGAGAGGAATCCTCAAATGAATCACCCGTGACACTGCAAATAATACACACACACACACACAAAACCAAAAGAAAGGGGGGGGGACCGTGAAGAAGACACCACCACCAGGAAATAACTGCCGCAGTAAGCCACAGCACCTGTACACAGAAGACAGAGACAAAGATTAATAAAACGTCCCCAAACTAACCATAACTGGTGTGGACAAAAGAAAACAAAACCAAAGAACAATAAATGATGAATTAAATCAATACATAAGGCTAAATATACTCACAAAGAAAACAACAAAAAACACAATTAAACCAATGCAACAAAGCAAACCAAGACACCAAAAGGAAATACCTGAATTAATTTCCAAATAACAAAGAAAACAAAACACCATCAACTGAAGTAGCCCTTGCAGCTGTACAAGTTCTGACACAGCAGCAACACAACCAGCCTCTGCACGGAGCGGACGCAGATGGCACTCAGCCGTACTGGGCTGAGAAGTCCGCTCCAAGCCGCCGCAAACAACAAAATGAAAGAAACATGAACAGTTCACCAGACAAATATTAAAGAGAACCAAAACAGCAGCTCAGCTTGAAGTGATGGTAAGAAAAATAACATTGAGTTAATAAACTCATTACATAAAATCAGAATAGCGGCTGGGGGGACCAACCCATCATGTACCTGGCAACTGGAGGGTGTGAGTCACAAGAATACGGCTCACACACACGCGCACACACCCACACACACCCAGAGTGAGCCTGTGATCCTATGCCCAGCAGGGCTCCAGCAGATCCCCGCTTCACCCCGGGGAATTCACCCCAGCACTCAGCCACGCTGGAAGGAGTGGAAATATGGTCATCACCAGATGTAATCACACGCCAAAAATAAAAGAAGGCGGCAGAACACTTACGTATTCAGACAGCATGCCTTGACGGCAATCACAACAGCTGGATACACCAGAGAATGGCTGCGTCCACCAACGCCGTCATGCCAAACCACAGCCACCACGGAAGCAAGCAGGGAGCGGAGGACAGGAAGCTCCACCACTGCACACCTGAATATAAAGGGCGCATGGTACCGCCCAGCAATTACGGTGCTCGCACCGCTGGCGCGGCGCCCAACAGCGGCCAGGAGGGAGACAACCTCCTGTCACATCAACATCCTCCTCTCACCCACCTCCTCTATGGAGTCCAGGGAACAGTCCAGGACAGAACCGGCCCTCCTGACCAGTCTGTTCAGTCTCTTTCTGTCCCTTTCAGTGCTCCCTGCTCCCCAGCAGACCACTGCATAGAAGATAGCAGACGCTACCACAGAGCCGTAAAATGTCCTGAGCAGAGTCCTGCACACTCCAAAGGATCTCAGTCTCCTCAGCAGGTGGAGACGACTTTGGCCCTTCTTGTACAGAGCCTCTGTATTGTGTGTCCAGTCCAGTTTATTGTTGAGGTGAACACCCAGGTATTTGTATGAGTCCACCATGTCAATGTCCAAACCCTGGATGTTCACCGGTGCAGTCTGGGGTGTTGTCCTCCTGCTGAAGTCCATGATCATCTTGTTCTTCTTGCTGGCGTTGAGCTGCAGATGGTTTCGCTCACACCAGTCAACAAAGTCAGAGATGACCGTCCTGTACTCCCGCTCGTCCCCATCAGATACACACCCGACAATGGCTGTATCATCGGAGAACTTCTGGAGGTGACAGTTCCCAGAGTTGTAGTGGAAGTCCGATGTGTACAGGGTGAAGAGAAAGGGGGAGAGCACTGTCCCCTGTGGGGCCCCCATGCTGCTGACTACCACATCAGACACACAGTCCTGAAGCCTCACGTACTGTGGTCTGTTGGTGAGGTAGTCGATGGTCCAAGCAGCCAGGTGACAGTCTACTCCCGCTCCCTCAAGCTTCGCCCTGAGCAGAGAAGGCTGGATTGTGTTGAAAGCACTGGAGAAGTCAAAGAACATGACCCTCACAGTGCTGCTGGGGTTCTCCAGGTGAGTCAGTGATCTGTGCAGCAGGTAGACCACTGCATCATCCACCCCAATGTTCGGTTGGTAGGCGAACTGCAGTGGATCCAGATACTGGCTCACCTGGGGACGGAGGTTCCTGAGGATGATCCTCTCCATGGTCTTCATCAGGTGAGAAGTGAGGGCCACAGGTCTGAAGTGGTTAGGCTCCCTGGGGTTCCTGGTCTTAGAGACAGGAACCAGGCAGGAAGTCTTCCATAACAGAGGAACCCTCTCCAGACTCAGGCTCAGGTTAAAGATGTGCAGCAGCACCTGACAGAGCTGGTCTGCACAGTCTCTAAGGAGTCTGGAGCTGATTCCATCAGGACCTGCAGCTTTCCTGGTCTTGATCTTTTTAAGCTCACTTCTCACCTGATCAGCTGTTATGGAGAGGCAGGGGGAGGGTGGCAGGGGGAGGGGTGATGGTGGTGGTGCGGGGTGAGACGAGGAGGGGTGATGGGGCTGTATGCGGAGTCCGGAGGTGGTAGAAGACGGGGGTCGGAGGAGGGGTGCTGTTGGTGGTGTTGGTGGTAGAGAGCTGAGGTGTGAAGAAGGAGCTGGCTGGTCGGTGCTTTGATGATGAGAGGGGGGAGAAGTGGGAGCAGAGTCAAATCTGTTAAAGAACAGATTCAGCTCATTGGTCCACTCCCGGCCTCCTGCGGCAGCTCCCCTCTCATGGCCTCTGCTGTAACCAGAGATGGATCTCAGGTCTCTCCAGACCTCCCTTGTGTTATTTTCCTGCAGGTGAGATTCCATCTTGGTCAGGTAGCTGGCCTTGTCCGCCTTGATCTTCTTCTTTATCTCCTTCTGCACCCTCCTCGGCTCCTCTTTGTCCCCAGATCCAAAAACCCTCCTCTTCTCCTTCAGCAGGGCCTTCAGTTCCAGGGACACCCAGGGTTTGCAGTTAGAGAAACACCGTACTTTCCTGGTCGGTACGATGTTCTCTGTACAGAATTTAATGTAGTCCATGATAGTGTCCGTCAGTGCATCAATGTCCTCCCCGTGTGGACCACACAGCACATCCCAGTCTGTGGTCTCAAAGCAGTCCTGCAGCACCTCAGTGGCCTCGTCAGACCACTTCTTCACATACCTGGTGGTGGGGGGTTGTTTCTTCACCATAAGTATGTAAATGGGCTGCAGTCTCACCAGGTTGTGATCTGAGCGGCCCAGCGGGGGGAGGGGTGAGGAGCTGTATGCATCCTTGATGTTTGCATACAGCAGGTCCAGGGTTTTATTGTCTCTGGTATGTTCCAATGTATATGAAATATGTAACAGGCATATTTTTCCCCATGTGTGCTGAAGAAGTCTGGCCAACTTCTTTTCACACTGACTTTTCTAAAGAGTGGTATTATTACTGGGTGTTTGTGACTGTAATTTTGTGAAACTGTCCTCATTGAACATGTATAAGAGTCACATGTGATGTAAATGTTTTTGTTTTCCATGTTTTACTGTATTGTTTATAGTTGAGGTTCTTGTGCCTGGTATAGTAGTGTGTTTTGCTGGTCAGAATTTTTTTTTCTTCTCTTTCTATTTTATTTTTCATAGGGTGCAAGTGGAATTTGGCAGGGGGGATGTAACAGTGTATATGTAATTAAATACTTCCACTTGCTACAGTTTGGTCGTATTCATTGTTGTTGGCTCGGTGGCACCCTCTCTGGAGCTGTGGTGTGCGGCTGGCGTTGGTGGCACTGTCAGTTCTGGAGAGGCGTGCATGAGTGAGCCTGCTGACCAGGGATCTCTGTATTTTGCCAGTTCCAGAGAGTTCCAGAAATAGCAAAGCAAGAACACACGGCCTTCCGACTTTTCTATTCAAACAAAGACAAAATACACAACACAGAGTCGAGGGGTTTGAACCAGCCAGCGACCGAATGTCACTGTACATGGTTACACCTGCTCCGTGACAGCAATACATCTGTGCCTATCGCTTCAGCCAAGATCACTTGGAGCTGCTCTTCAACTCCATCAGGGCATCTGGTAGGAGGGATTTCAGAATTTTTCTTTTTTTCTCTGAGAGCTGTGATGGTCTACTAAGTGGGGATAAAAAAATATATACTGTACATGTGTAGTCGGATGGTTTCTCCCTCCTGGCCGCTGTATGGCACTGTGCCAATTCAATTGCCGCTGTGACAGCGGGGCGGCATCCGGCGCCGCTGTACATATATACATATATATATATATATATATATATATATATATATATATATATATATATATATATTTATATATATATATATATATATATATATATATATATATATATATATATATATATATATATATATATATATATATATATATATGTATATATATATATATATATATATATATATATATATATATATATATATGTATATATATATTGTCGTAGTTTCTCTTATACCTCAAGGATGTGCAGATGTTGAAGAAAACGTCCGTTGTCACTGTTACTTTTATAATATAATTTATTACATGAAAATGACAGCATCTGAACAGGCACCATGGTCTGCCTGTGGAGAGTTTCCCAGACAATATGAAAATCCCCCTTGAACAAAGGAATCAGGTTACTTTTGTAGGTTTAGTGACGTAGGAGGTCACTACATCTGGTTCAAACCCCCACTCAAGCACAACACCTCCTCAGACGAAACCCCCCTACTCTGCACATTCCTAGGGGTCACAAATCAGCTATAGGTAAACAGTGGATCCCGAGGTCAACACAACATAGAATTCCTTGGGCTGTAAACACATACCTCAGTAATTACTAACCCCTGTTAGTTGAAAGTTCACTTTATGGTCAACAACTATCAGAACCCATATCAGATCAGATACTACATCATCCCCCCTTCGAGACATTTGTCTCGCTAAGTATCGTAATATTGAGTACATAAGAGTCACACTCAAAATTGTCATGACTTTTCATCTGTCCATGCTAATCATGGCACAAGCTACGCAACATAGTAAATTTATGGAGTGTGAGAGCGAAAAACCTGCCAGGCAGCTATCTTTCCAAATTATCCATCAAACAATCAAGACAGGAAAATTCTCCCATGGTCCCTCTGCCTAGGCGACCACATATGGTACTCCAAGCCAATCCAAAAAGAGGTTCAAAGGATTCTGTGAAATAAGTGGAAGCAAATACATTTGGGAATCAGAGAAAGAAAAATCAAAAATTGTCCAAAGTCAGGCTGGTCGACCCATCGCACCCTTCAGTGGACCTTCTCCTGCCTAACATCACTGTCCCTAAACAATCGAAAAAAAGAAAACACCTGAGATCCCAATGCACTCACCTCCTAGGAGAAAACATCCCCTTATCATAAACAGTTTACATCCATCATAGAGTTATAGAAACCCCCTAAACTAAACATACTAGTGTTATCATTAACTCAAATATCCCCCTATGTAGGAAAGTATAAACAAGAGTAAACATCTCATAATAAAACAGATTATACATGATAAACAGCATCCAATCCTGTAAGCATACATAAGAACACACATCAATACATCAAACTGTCGCTCTTCAGCAGCAGCATCTGGTCGTAGTATGCTCTCACTGCAGTGTCCTCATTCAGGATTCTCCCTCCTTTCTCATTGTCCATTTCATTGTCCACATGTGAACATCTGAGTCCACTCGGCTGTAGGAATCTCTGCACCACAGCCACTCTCTCCCCTTGGCGTTCTGGGAAGAAACAAATCATCCACCAGTATCTTGCAACCAACAACATCATACATTGTAATTCACTTTAACAGATTATCATCAGATTAACATCAGACATCTTGCAGTCCCCCCTTTGATCAAACTAAACCCCCTTAAGGTTTGGACATCTCTATTGTAAGTGACACCCCAACATCAAACTTAACAACCAACTTAACAAAAACTTAGCAACAGACTTAGCAACAGACTGAGGATCCAAATCATCTTCCAATATTTATTGCAAATATGAGAACTATGTAATTTCTCCACACTTAGTGGAACACTGAAAAATCTACTGAAAAATCAGGCACTATATTCTCCCAAATCATATATCACACAGTAAGAATCCTCTGGCTGTTTCACTGGATGTAGATGTATGTTGCTCTCAGGATTCAGACTCACTTCCACAACTACTACTCACTACAAGCCTCTCTCCTAGTTTCTACCAGCTGCATCTGATGTAGTTTCCTGAGCATCTCCTCGTCCTGCTGTTTCTGAGCACGCTCCTTCTTCCGGTGTAGCTCCACCAGATGAGCCACATGATCTGTGTAGGCAGCTCTCATCATGCTCCCCAGAGAAACCACTTCTGCCAATCTACTCCTCACTGGCAGGGGCAACCCCCTCTGTATTTTACTTCACAGAATCAACTTCTCCATCTGGTTCACATCTGGATCATTTCCTGTGACATTTCTCCACGTCTGATGAGCCCTGGACACATAGGCCCTCGGATTCTCCTCTGGACCCAGTGGCTCCACCAAAATATTATCAGGATGTATATTCGTTGGGAACGTATCTCTCAACGCTCTCCACATCCTACCTCTACTTGCAGCAAAGAGATCTGCATCATTCACCGCAGTTGCCACATATCTATTAAGACCCGCCTGTTGTAGGATCTCCTCCATCACAGGAACTCCCAGGAGACTAGCTAAGAGTCGCCTAATGTCTCCCATGGCAGGTTGTGTTCCCACCAAAACCTCCTCAAGCTTCGAAATCCAAGGATATGCTCCATCATGAAGAGTCGGCAACTTCTCTGCAAGGCAACTTCTCAAGTATATCTGACATATCAGTATTCTGCCAAGGTTTGTATTCCAGATTCTGGCCTCTAGCAACCACTGGACACATCTTATCCGACACCTTTCCTTTCCTACTCTCAACTTCTCTTAAAGCCCACTGTCTCTCACTCTCAGAATCTCCATCACTGTCTCCATCCTCACTCTCATCAGTCTCCTCTCCTAGACCTCCTCTCTTCTCATTAGGTGGGGGCTTCTTCATTGAAGCCACATGTGAGAAAGGTGCATCAACCTTCTCCACTAGCTGCTCTGCTGCCTCGACCTTCTGCTCTCTCCTTTCCTTCACAGCCTTCAACAACTTCTGTCCTTCATTTTCAAACAACTTCAGCATACCCAGCTCCATCTGTCTCTTCTCCATGCGTCTCCGTCCTTTCTTCCCTTTCTTCTGGCCTGCTTTATGGGTGGACACCAGCACCTGCATCGTCTCTATCACATCAGGATTGAGAGTCCCCTCTACCGGCCAAGGTTGGTCGATATCAGGCCACCGCTTGCTCCACTTCCCTGACATCTCTGCAATACCTTCAACAAGCGGATTGTTCTTTTGGACTACATCAACCGGCGTAATCACTCTCCTAACTTTACGGTCCATCTTTGACATCGTGCACTCAACAGCCTCCAAGCCAAATCAACCTCTCTACTAACGTTCAACAATCCTCTAAATCACTAATGATCCACTAATCAATTAAACGGTCAGATAGTCAGTCTGTTGTCAAGCTTCCTCTCCAATAAGTGAAACATCCCCTGTATGTATACACTGATGTGCTTCATCAACCCCAAACTACAAGAAACACCGTGGGCCAATATGTGAACAGACTAAATATGTCCCCAGTATCAAAAATAAAAGTATGTGTGTGTGTCCATAAGCAAAGCAACATCATAAACAGTTTGTGGATAAAATCACACTAGCCTTGATGACGTCAGACATCAGAGCCACACATGTTGTCATCTGCAAAGCTTCAGCTCATGTAGAGCACCATCAGCTGTCCACTCCTCTGTCCTCTGGGAGATCAGAATTCAGACGCATTCCATCTCCTCAGTCTCCTCCACAATTCTCACACATCACAGTCGATCATTGGAAAAAAAAAGAAAACAAAGGATTAATGTCATATGAACACCCAAAAAACAACTCACTGCAATTTGCACTCATCTCTGTCAACATTTAGATCATTTAATTGTCCCCCAACTAAAAAATTCCCCCAAGAGTCTCTACTTCTCCTCAGACTCAGCAAAGGCTCCAGTATATTCATCAGATGTATACACATCCACCATAAGGCTCCATATATTATCAATTCACAATAGTCCTCTCATAAGGCTCATAAGGTCTTCAGCAAACTCATAAACGTCCCCCCTGCAGAAGGGATCATAGGTATTCAACACTGAGAAGGCAACAACCTCTCTCTATAAATCTATCTACTCAATAAGAAATCTATTCTCTCTCTATATATATATATCTCTATATCAGCTACAAAAGTCGACTCAATCAGAAATATCCCCCATATTCATCTATTTACTCATTATCTGTTTCATTTGGGCCACATTTCTCCCCAACAAACACCACAGGGACCTGCCCTATGTCAGAGATCTCCCCCACACACAGAGACAGACACAGACAGAGCAGGGAGGAGGGGCTGGGACGGCCAGACCCAGACCCAGACCCAGACCCAGACCCAGACCCAGACCCAGACCCAGACCCAGACCCAGACTCACAAGCGCAGTCAACATTCATACATATCCTAAAGCATGCTTAAGCCGCTCCTTCAACTTTCTCTTTCTCTTATCATCTAAATTTGTGCTACCATTCTGGGATATAAATCATCCAATCGAGAAGCTGCTTCGTTCATTTATTTGTCAATAATGAATCGAGTGGGAACTTCATCTACGACTGAATCAAAATTCACACCCGCAGTTCTATGAACCGACCCATTACATGTAGACTATTCACATAACAGGGTTTGTGGCCAGTGCTACCTGCCTCCCAGAGGGCTTCGTTCAAATCTGCGGCTTCCCTTGTCATCCTCATTCCTCTTCTTCTCAAACTCTATTTCTCTAGGCCTCTTTTCCTCTTCTTCACTTAGTCTCTCTTCATTTCATCTCTTCTTCTCTATATTTTCACTTTGGCAATTGACCTCTGGGCCCCAAAGGTAAAATCCACTCTATCCTCTTCTTTTTCTAAACACCAATTCGACTACTCAAAAGCCAACTTTCACTTAAAGCGTCTAATTTACACGTCTTACCGTTAACAAGATTCAGGCCTGTCTCATTAATCTTGCATGGCTGTTTAGCTTGCTCCATCGTTACTAGTTCTGCTATTCTACATTTACCCCTTAAACTTCCACATTCATCTCTCTTCAACTTCTTTCTCTTCTCTACTCTATATTTTCTCTCTTTAACTCTATGAACTCTATCTATGCGCAATAAACCCCCCAATTTAGACCGAACGCTATCCTAAACCTCAACACATCCTGGCACACGCACACATGATCCTTTACAGTGCAGCCAAACACCCCCAGCTTCCACGCACTAACCAGCACCCCACATTGTGAGAGAAACATACTCACTCCTCTCTGACCAGTCCTTTCTCTCTTCCTCCTTCTCTGAAGTGGTGGCAAAGTGCGCTGGAGCTGTCGGTGACCTCAAAGGAAACCACAAACTGATCCCATCCTCGTCGCCACTTTTTGTCGTAGTTTCTCTTATACCTCAAGGATGTGCAGATGTTGAAGAAAACGTCCGTTGACGCTGTTACTTTTATAATATAATGTATTACATGAAAAGGACAGCATCCGAACAGGCACCATGGTCTGCCTGTGGAGAGTTTCCCAGCCAATATGAACAAAGGAATCAGGTTACTTTTATAGGTTTAGTGACGTAGGAGGTCACTACATCTGGTTCAAACCCCCACTCAAGCACAACACCTCCTCAGACGAAACCCCCCTACTCTGCACATTCCTAGGGGTCACAAATCAGCTATAGGTAAACAGTGGATCCCGAGGTCAACACAACATAGAATTCCTTGGGCTGTAAACACATACCTCAGTAATTACTAACCCCTGTTAGTTGAAAGTTCACTTTATGGTCAACAACTATCAGAACCCATATCAGATCAGATACTACATCATCCATCCATCCATCCATTATCTATACACCGCTTAATCCTCACTAGGGTCGCGGGGGGGGCTGGAGCCTATCCCAGCTGACTCGGGCGAAGGCAGGGGACACCCTAGACAGGTCGCCAGTCTGTCGCAGGGCTACATAGAAAGACACACAATCACTCTCACATTCACACCTACAGGCAATTTAGAATAATCAATTAACCTCAGCATGTTTTTGGACTGTGGGAGGAAGCCGGAGTACCCGGAGAAAACCCACGCATGCACAGGGAGAACATGCAAACTCCATGCAGAAAGATCCCGGGGAAGCCGGGACGCGAACCAGGGACCTTCTCGCTGCAAGGCGAAAGCGCTAACCACTACGCCACTGTACAGCCATACTACATCATATATATATATATATATATATATATATATATATATATATATATATATATATATATATATATATATATATATATATATATACACAGACACACACAGGTGGGTGGCTTCACCTCAGTCTCATGCTTTACGCTCTGAGCTCTTCTCGTGGAGGTGACTGCAGCCGGCGTGCTGGAACTGGTGTGGTAAATCGGAGCGCACGTAACACCGCTGGTACAGGTAATGGGCTTTTCCATTTAACTTTCTGTAATGTGCGGCGCACATAGTGACGGCTTTTTTTCCCGCTCCGTTGCGTAGCGACGGCTGTGATGCTGGGAGACGGGTCGCTCCACTCAGCGTACCGTGGGTGCATCCGTGTCGGCGGGGTAAGCTAACGTTGTCCGCCTTGTGTTATCTGGTGTGTTAACTGGTCCCTGATTTTGTTGTGTGGTTGCCTCAGCATAACTGCCGCAGTTGTTGGTGGGTCTCTTCCGCCTGCTAATAGGGTATGTATCGCTCTAATGGGGGAGGTGATCAATGAAGCGCAGGTGAACAGTCATCTAATGATAATTATGCTTGTTTAATTGTTTACCTTCTATAGGCTGCAGCTCAGCGTGTGGCCTGTTGGACCCCACCACTTCCCTGGACTGGCTGCTGTTTCGGCTCTTTTCCTACAGCTGTTTCGGCTCTTTTCCTACAGCTGTTTCGGCTCTTTTCCTACAGCTGTTTCGGCTCTCTGTTCAGCTCTTTTGTCGACTTGTGTAGGCTCACTCTCTCTGTGGCTCTTTGCTGCAGTACTGTGTGTGTGTGTGTGTGTGTGTGTGTGTGTGTGTGTGTGTGTGTGTGTGTGTGTGTGTGTGTGTGTGTGTGTGTGTGTGTGTGTGTGTGTGTGTTTTATGATTATGTGTATCGGTCTGGTCACCAGGCCTCTGTTTAGTTAGACTTACTAATAATTTGTTTCTTTTGTGCAGGTACGGCAAGCCTCGGCAGCAGTCCAATCCCTGGTGGTGGTTTCACGAGTCCCCTTTTTCGTTGGTGTGTCGTGTCACAGGTGTGGGATTATTTTTGGATCCCCTTTCTCTTTGATTTTCTGATTTTTGCCTGCCGCCATGGTAAGCCGACCTACCCCTTTAATATTTGAGTTCTTCTATTTTCCTATTTTAACCTGGTGGCCTTGACCCTTACTTATAATAATTAATATTGTAATTAAATAAAGATATTATTATTTTTTGGAACACGTCTCTCGCTTGAATGATTATGAACCTGTGTGTGCCTTGAGAGTGTTTAAATGATCCTTGGTTGATCCTATTGAATAGAATGTCCTGGGGGTGAAATTCCCTGGGTGGAATCCATCTAAATCCTAGCCGCTGCGCTCCAACACGCATTCTTTTCCTCACGCCACACATGCAAAAAAAAAAAAAGTTTTGATGTAATGCTGATAACCTATATAGTCTGCAGAGGCTACATTGTTGTCAGCTGTAAAGCTTCATTAGTTTTGCTATCGTTTTTTAGGATCTGATAAGAGTAAATGCCCAGATCTAAAACCACAGTACTTGTGTACGTTGATGCTAATGTGTTTTTGTCGAGCAGAGTCGAGTCTCCCTTTAAACCTGTGTCGAAAGTGCGGATTTTGAACTTTCTACCAGTTTTTGAATCGTATTGATCAGCCAAGTAAAACCAGAGTTATGATCAATAATAAACGCCACATTTTCTTCCTGAACTTTACCTGAGCGCATTTAGTGCGTCTTTTACGCACGACTAAACATTGAACTTTGGACTCAGTGGAGAGTCCTCTCTCGGCGAAAATGCTGGCTAGAAAAACAGAGAAACATGACAATCCTTTTCTCTTGGTGGAAAGTAGGTCTGTCCTGTTGCTAGGGCAGACTTTGGGGAGTGTTGACACAGGTGACGCACGAACAAAGAAAGCCGCTGAAGGTGTGAATTCACACTCGGCGGGGGTGCGGAGACAGTTTCAAAGTTTCGACTGAGGGGGGAGAGACAGTTTCAAAATTCCCACGGTGACTTTCAGCGGCGCCATGTTCGTATAGGACGCAAAAGTTTGAGCTCTGCTGATTAACCAACTTACCAAACAACATTTGAATAAAACTCGGCAATAAACATGCCCAACGACACCGCAAAGACGAGCTCCGGAGACAGACTCTCCAGATACCAGTTTAGAAACAAAGAAGGGGACGAAAAATCGCCGGAAACAACTGAAGCTAACAAGCCTGCTAAGCCGGGTGCAGCTAGCGCTAGCAAAGATACTGAACATGCCGCTAAAACCATGGAGGAGATGCTGCAAGTTATCGTCCAGTCGAACTGAGAAATACAGGGGGACATTCTACAGATGAGGATGGATGTAAAGGAATTCAAAGGCCAATCCCAGGAATCATTCACGCGACTTGAAACATCAGTTGAAGGTTTAAGTACACAACTAACAAAGTTACAAAAGAGGGTTGTTGATGCAGAGGAGCATATAAGAGTTACAGAGGAGACCACCGCGGCTCACGGAAAAGCCATCGGCTTCCTCCTGCAGCGTGAGGCGGAATTTGTGGAACGATGTGAGGATCTTCAGAACCGGGCGAGAAGACAAAACTTAAGGCTGTATCAGGTTCCTGAAGGAAGCGAGGGAAGAGACATGGTGACCTTCATCAAAAAGCTACTGCCGACGGGGCTGACTGATCTACCGCTAAAAGAAGATGACATCAGGATTGACCGGGCGCACAGAGCGCTTATGCCGAAACCGAAAGAAAATGACCCCCCTCGCTCCATCGTGATTAGATTTGCAGACTACACGGTGAAGGAACAGATCCTCCAACAAGCTTGGAAACAGCGCACAGTGAAGATGGGTGAGAGGCAGATCTACTTTGATAATGATTACTCACCTGAGCTGCAGAGGAAACGCGCCCAGGTCAGATACGTTGTTAAACAGCTGAAGCAGAAAAGTATTAAAGTGAAGTGCTTGTATCCAGCACGATTAAGGATGACAGTGGGCTCCGAGGAAAAAACTTTCCAGACGGTAATGGACGCAGCACCGGTCCTTCAGGACCTGAACATCCAGTTCCGAGTTGATGAGCGGGACAAAGTGGAGCAAGGGTTGGCCAGACACAGGTGGGAGAGACGGGACGCCAACCGAGGTGGTTGGAACATGTTTATGGAAAAAGACTGCAGGTTTTTCTTTCCTTGAAATGACTGGACAGATTATACAAAAATAAGGTGTTTTTTGGTTTGTTTGTTTAACTTAGATAACTATGAACAGCTCTGGATAATTTTATGTTAGATGGGTTAAAGTTAAAATGTTCCTTCTACCCTCCTATTATAGTCGTGTTGTGGATTTTATATGAATCTATAGATACATGGATATACATATGTACATAATATGTGTGCATGTGTATATGTATACATATATACGTTTTTATTATTATTATTATTATTATTATTATTTATATTTTGCCGAGTCCAGAATGTAATAATAGCACATTAGTTGGTCGTTTTGATATATATATGAGTGATTTACACTCAGCCATCATAGGGCCGCAGCAATATACCCGAGCTGGTCCACAGTTCCACGGCCGGGATGAAAACCACATTGCTCTTCCTGAATCCGAGGTTCGACTATCCGGCGGACCCTCCTCTCCAGTACCCCTGAATAGACCTTCCCGGGGAGGCTTAGGAGTGTGAGCCCCCTATAGTTGGAACACACCCTCCGGTTCCCCTTTTTGAAAAGAGGGACCACCACCCCGGTCTGCCAATCCAGAGGCACTGTCCCCGATGTCCACGCGATGTTGCAGATACGTGTCAACCAGGACAGCCCCACAACATCCAGGGCCTTGAGGAACTCCGGGCGGATCTCATCCACCCCCGGGGCCTTGCCACCAAGGAGTTTTTTAACTACCTCGGCGACTTCGACCCCAGAGATAGGAGAATCTACGCCCGAGACCCCAGGCCCCGCTTCTGAATCAGAAGACGTGTCGGTGGGATTGAGGAGGTCTTTGAAGTGTTCCTTCCACCGATTCACAACGTCCTGAGTTGAGGTCAGTAGTGCACCATCCCCACTATACACAGTGTTGACAGTGCACCGCTTTCCCCCCCCGAGACGCCGGATGGTGGACCAGAATCTCTTTGAAGCCGTCCGGAAGTCGTTTTCCATGGCCTCGCCAAATTTCTCCCATACCCGAATCTGTGGATGTTCTCAGTCATCCAGGTCATGATAAGTCTCAAGCAAGCATAAGTTATGGCAACTGGACTAACCTCGTGTGAGTCGAAAACGTTTCACCTCTCATCCAAGAGGCTTCTTCAGTTCTGAAAGCCTGGTGGGGAGTACCAGATATTTATCCACCAGGAGGGTGGTGGCAAAAACAAGTGGACAAAGACCCGAAACCAATAGACTCGTTAGATGTTAATGTGAGTCGTTAGCCTTTGATGGGCAGTCGTTACCCCTCCCAGCCCTCTAGGAGGGTGGTTGGGGGTCACCTGACTGCAGGTGAGACAGATGGCTGCACCTCCTTGGGAGGGCTCTAAGAACGGCGTTGTAAGTGGGAGACAGATGGTGTCTGAGGCCCCCTCCTCTGTTCAAAGATGGCCGTTCTAGTTTGACATGAATGGCTTCTTTTACCCCTCTCTCAAACCATCTGTCCTCTCTGGCTAGAACGTGCACCTTGTGGTCATCAAAGGAGTGCCCCTTCTCCTTGAGGTGGAGGTGGACTGCTGAGTCCTGGCCTGTGGTTGTGGCCCTCCTGTGTTGTGCCATGCGCTTGTGTAATGGCTGCTTAGTCTCTCCAATGTACAGGTCAGAGCATTCCTCATTGCACTGCACTGCGAGAGAAACAGAGCAATGTGGTGTACGCAGCTGAATTCTGAATTCGATCCAATTGAACAGATTATCACAATATGAGGCTGAGATGATATGTTCCCCCATAACAGTACAGGAAATAATAGATAGTATAAGTAAATTGAAGAATAGTAAATCCCCGGGCGCCGATGGCTACTCTGGGGAATACTATAAAGTTTTCGCTAAGGAGTTAACCCTAATTTTATGTCGGGTATATAATTACGCACTGGATGAAAGGGATCCCCCAAAAACTTGGTCAGAGGCAATCATCACAGTCATACATAAAGACGGAAAGGACCCCACTCAGTGCATGGGATATCGGCCTATAAGTTTGCTTTGTCAGGATTTAAAAATCCTGACCTCTATCTTGGCAAATAGAGTACAAAAACACATTCGGAAATTAGTTAACTCAGACCAAACGGGATTCATCAACGGGCGGCAGGGCATCAATAATGTTCGTCGACCTCTAAATCTACAATCTATTGCTTCTCATAGAAAGACTCCGTCAATGCTTCTCAGCCTTGATGCTGAGAAAGCATTCGATAGGTTGGACTGGATGTTTTTGCAGCAAACACTGGCTCATATGGGTTTTAATGAAACTTTCGTGAGTTGGATTGGAGTGTTTCATATGAACCCACGGTCAAGAGTTAGAGTTAACAGGCAATGCTCTGATTTTTTTGATCTGGGATGGGGGACGAGGCAGGGAGATGCACTTTCCCCAGCTCTGTTCGCTCTCATTGAGCCCCTCGCGGAATTGATTAGAAGTAACCCCCTTATACAAGGAATTAGAGATGAGGGTGGAAACCAACATAAAATAGCTCTATACGCAGACGACATATTATTATTTATTGAAAACCCCGTCCATTCAATCCCGGCTCTCCTACAAAATCTTAATGAATATGGTCTAGTATCGGGGTATAAAGTTAATACCAGTAAATCAGAGGCAGTGATGGTGTCTGGGGCATGGCCTAGCCAGCTTGACGATGTGGTGTCCTTTCACAGAGCCAAACAGGGCTTCAGATATTTAGGAATCATACTCACTCCCCAAGTAGCACAACTATACCAGGCTAATTATAAAAAATTATTTGAGATATTCCGAAATGAATTGGCAAGATGGGATGTACTACCGTTATCACTTTTGGGTAGAGTAGAAGTGGTTAAAATGAACTTACTCCCCAGACTCCTGTTCTTGTTTCAGTCTCTCCCAGTCGGGATCATAACATCAGCCTTCAATATGCTGGACAAGCTTATATCCAGATTTATATGGCAAAATAAGAGACCAAGAGTGAGACTTAAAACGCTCACTCTTGGGAAGAATAGGGGTGGACTCAGCTTCCCTAACATAAAATATTATTTTTGGGCAGCACAATTAACAGCAGTGGTAACCTGGATTAACAATGATGTGGAGTCTGGATGGGTAACCATAGAGCAGAACTCACTGTACCTCTTTCTGCTCTAGTGTTTCTGAGCAAGCAATCCCAGGAGAAATTGGAAATTAAAAATGTATGGGTGAAACACACCTTAAAAATATGGTCAATAATCCAAAAGAGAATTAGAGGGACGGCTGCTCTTTCACGGGCTATGCAGATTGGTGGAAATCTGGACTCCCCCCCCCATAACGGATATCACTTTTAAGAGATGGGCAGACAGAAACCTAAGAGTCATTGACCAGTTGTTCTATGACAACGTTTTACAGCCATTCTCATATCTCCAAAACAAATTTTCTCTACCCTGAAGTGATTTGTTCTGGTGTTTTCAGATTAGACACTACATCACAAGCCACAAAGATTGGAATATAATTAAAAATGCTCCAACAAACGTACAGACATATTTTATTAATATGATTAAACATCAGCTACCCAACAAAAAACATGTTTCCCATATATACAGATATCTGTTAATGGATGTGCCAGACAATACTCTTCATATTAAAAATAAATGGGAACTGTCAGAGCTCCCTCCTCTGGCTCAGCACCTGTTTCCCCCTGACCCTCTTTTCCTTTCTCCCTCTCCTTCTGTTCCCCTCCTACCCTCTCTCTCCTCCTTGCACACTCTTCCTCTGGCACCGCTCCTCCGCGGCTGCATCCCATTCACGAAGTTCATTTGCAGGATCCGAGACAGCTGCAGGTCAGACACCTGCCTCATCAGCCTCTCCATAAAAGACTGGTTTCTCCTCCCACTCCCTGCCAGATCGTAAACTCAGTTCACGCTGTTAGTACTTCTAGGCTCTGTATATTTCGTATCTCTTTGATTCAGGCTCACCTAATATCTCTGTCTGCTCCGCTTGCAGATCCGCTGACCACTCTGTCAGGATCCTGGGGCAGCGCTGCCTGGACCAGCCATCTGCTGGTCAATCCGCCTGCTACCTGCCCGGTTCTGTTGGGCCTCACGCCGACCCGCCTCCTGGGAAGAGTGGGACCCCGGACCGCTGGAACAACCCCTCGCCTCCCGAAGAGGACTGGCTACCCCCTCTGCCTCTGGCTCTCCTCCTCTGATCGCTGCCACTCTCCGCTGCTCGCCAGCCGCGCCAGACGCGCGCTCTCTGGATCGCCGGACCCCCGTAGCCTGCCTTCCCCCCTCCCTCCCCTTATCGTGAGTTTGGCCTTAGCTGAGTCATAGTTCCGTTTCCTACTTCCCCATCTGTCTTCAGTTATTATTTCTGGCTAGCTTGGATTCCATTTATTAGTAATTTCTTAGACCTTTTCCCCACCTGCCTGTTTTGTGGTTTAACGCCTGTTAAATAAAATTATATTTATTTGACCTGACTCAGCCTGCTCTGTGTGTCCTCCTTCTGGTCCGCCACCGGCCCGTGACAGGAACTGGAGTTAAACATTGTAATTGAGGATGAAGAATGGGAAACAATATCTACTGGATGTCATAAGGGTATTAATAGCAACATGTAGAAGGAGTTTGATTGGAAGATGAAGACAAGGTTCTTTAAGACGCCTTCAGTGGTTTCCAAATTCACAGATAACCAAGCTGCAATATACTGTTGGAGAAAATGTGGAATGGCAGGCGACCACTCACACATATTTTGGGATTGCCCAATGATGCTTCCTTTTTGGAAGGGGGTAAAGAGAGAAATAGACAAAGTTATAGGATCTGATTTACTACTCACCCCAAATTTCTTTTTGATCAGACTCCTGAAGACATGTACACCAGACCAAAAGCACCTGTTACATATACTTTTGATGATTGCTAGGAAAATGGTGACAATAAAATGGATGAATCCACAGCCGCCTACAGTGACACAGTGGAAACAGAAGCTAAGGGAGGTGTATGGAATGGAGGCTTTGACTGCTCAATTACAATTAAAGGCTGATGTATTTGTGAGAAGGTGGCTACCTATAGCAAGATACTTCTCTGACTGAGGGGAACCTCACACTATGCTGAAATGTCTTCACTATCCATCTAATTTTTATTCATTCATTGATTTTATTAAATTTTCTGGGCCCTAATAGGTTTTTTTTTCTTTCTTTTCTGGACTTACTTTTTTGTATGGTCATACTTATTCTGTGATGTTGTCAAGGAATGTTGTGGTTTGTATTATGTCTTTTTATGTTCAATAAAAATACAGTTAAAAAAAAAATTCCCACGGTGGAAATTTTCACTGAAGGTGGCACTCCAGTGACGCAGATAAAAGAGAGATGGCCAGAGACCGTGATCAGTTCTGGGAATTATGCAGCAGAAGAGAGACGGAAGGCGTGTTTTGATCGGAAATGAGAGCGGAGAGTGAAACGCTTTGCAAATTGCACTACACAGGATAGATGGCTGGTGAGTTTTGATCGATTTGAGACATTTAGCATTGGATTCATTTTTTGTGTGTGCAGTACAGTGGGTTTTGTACGTAATTCAGTGCGTTCCATACTCATTTTTGTTGTTTTTATGCCCCAGAAATGAGTCGACGCGTGAATGTGGAGCTCTTTGAGTTTGGAGAGGGTGATGAAGACGCACAGCCAGCATCTGAGGAGGAAGAGAGTGAGAGCTCTGACGATGAAGTAACTGACCCGTCTTTCCGTTTGGAGGAGACAGTGGACGAAGATGAGCGTCCTGCAGAAAGACATCGTACTCCTCGGAGGCCTGTGCGAAGGAGGGGACATCGTGACACAGCCACCCGTTCCAGATCTCGTCTGGCTCAGGCAGCAGAGTCCACGTCTATTTACCACTTTCTGAGTTGTGTTGATAGGCGGAGTAAAACCAGAGTTACGATAAATAATAAAGGCTGTACTTTTGAGCAAACTTTAGGCAAGCACATTTTGTGTGTCATTGTATGGTGAACGTCTAAACGGGAGATTGTGTGAAGCCTTCTTTGTAGCCAACAAAAACTAGCTCCTTGGTTAGTGAGAGAAGAGAGATAGAATAACGGAGAAGGATGTGCTCGCGCCAGTAAGGTCGCAGAACATGTACGTCGCTACGTCATCGCTACGTGAGGAGCCAAACATGCGCAGAATGACTGGAATTAACTAAAGCGTAATTAACTGTATACATGAATAGAACGTACACAGGAATTAGTTTATTCGGAATTAACATTGGAATAAACCAGGTAGTTTATTCCGAATTAAGTTTATTCGGAATTAACTTTTTAATTCGGAATTAAGTGTTTACAAGGAGATGTTAAAGCAGAATTAACTTTAATTCCGAATTAAAGAGGAATTAAAGGTCCCATGTAAACGTGGCCACTCACTGTGGCCTTGTCACCCTCACTTCCATAATAATGAAGTGCCTGGAGAACCTGCTTCAATTTGCCTTTGAGACCACAAGGGGTACGGAGGATGCGGTTGCCTGTCTGCTTCATATCACCTTTCACCATGTGGACTCTCCAGGTGACTGGACAAGAATCCTCTTTGTGGACTGTAGTTCAGCTTTCAATACTATCCAAAAGCACATGATTATCCGGAAATTACACTAGCTCAACATCCCCTTCCGTCTCTTTCACCTCATCCACAACTTTCTCAGTGACAGGTTGCAGGTATCAGCTATCACCATCAACACTGGAGGCAACACAAGGCTGTGTCCTTAGCCTCTTCCTCTACACCAGGGGTGCCCAAACTTTTTTCCACCAAGGGCCAAACATGGAAATATACACAAACAGCCAGGCCACTCACTTGAGGTGAGGTACATATTGCCTCACCTGGTTTATTTAAGTAAACTAAATCAATCAGCCTACAACACTGCTTTTCATGAATGGGATTTCTATTATTTTTAGAAAAAAAGGTTGGCAGTTCATTCTCAAAACAGCTGCCTCTGATTATTTCTGGATGGTGGTCCTCCTTGACAGACCTGTATGAGGAGGGAGTGGGGATAAAAAATAATTTAATTTTTTTATTATATATTTCAAGCTTTTTATGCAAATAAGTTTGGCTTGTTAACAGATCAACTATTTTTTGTTTTAAAAATGCTATCAACATAAAATGCTTACATGTATTAAGTAATAGGGCTTAATAACACATGGAATGTAACATATTTTGAACTTACGGGAACACAGTTGTGCTCAGTGGGAACAATGAAGTTGCACTTTGGCCTGCAGGATGGCTGGCAAGTCGGGAGTTGGTTTGGTGGTTGAGATGCGAAGAACATCACAGAGATGGTCGTTGGTCATTTTGGTTCTCAATCTGCTTTTGTTCAGCGTCATCAGAGAAAATATTATTCATATATGTATGTTGAGCCAACAGACTCATCATTCTTTTTGTGTGGCATCTCATCAGAGGAAACTTGGCTTCTTCCAAGCTTTGGTAGAAGTCAGGCAAGGAGAGAAGCTGATGAGACAGCTGTGAGAATCATCACACTGCATTTCTATAAGTTGTAATTGCAGACGTACTTCCACTTCTTCTGCATTTATCATGAAGTGAGTCGTGAACAGCTTGATTTTGTTCTCAATGACCAAAAAATCTTGGAAGTGCTGAGAAAATTCTGTCATGACAGATGTGATCACAGAGACCTATTTCCCCTTTTCATCATATTATAATTTTACCCCCACAGAAGTGGATTATATTGTTAATAATGCTGCAGCCTCACTGCGTACAACATTTGATAGTGTTGCACCTGTAAAAAAGAAAGTTCTATCTCAGAGAGGACCTGCTCCTTGGTATAATTCCCAGCTGCGGACTTTAAAGCAGGCGTCCCGAAAGCTGGAAAGGAAGTGGTATTCCACTAATTTAGAAGATGTTCATGTAGCTTGGAAAAATAGTCTACTAATTTATAAAAAAGCTCTTCGTAATGCCAGGACAACATATTATTCATCTTTAACAGAGGAAAACAAGAACAACCTCTCTTCAGCACTGTAGCCAGGCTGACAAAGAGTCAGAGCTCTGTTGAACCTTGTATTCCTTTAGCTTTGAGCAGTAACGACTTCATGAGCTTCTTTACAAATAAAATTATTACGATTAGAGAAAAAATTCATCTGGCCCTTCCTACAAATGTCACAGATGTATCATTGAGTACGGATGCTTTAGAATTGGCTGTAAGACCAGATGGATATTTAGAACTAGAATTTTTCACTCCCATACATCCCTCTGAACTAATTTCAATAGTTTCTACATCCAAACCATCAACATGTCTTTTAGATCCTATCCCAACTAGACTGTTCAAGAAGGCTTTACCTTTAATTAATTCCTCAATGTTAGATCTGATTAATCTCTCTCTAGTAACAGGCTATGTACCACAGGCTTCCTAAGGTTGCTGTAATCAAACCTTTACTTAAAAAGCCCACTCTAGATCCAGATGTTTTAGTCAACTATAGACCAATTTCCAACCTGCCATTTCTCTCCAAAATTCTCAAAAGAACAGTTGCTAATCAATTATGTGAACATTTACAAAGGAATAGCTTGTTTGAAGAGTTTAAGTCAGATTCAGATTGCATCATAGCACAGAAACAGCTCTGGTGAAAGTTACTAATGACCTTCTCATAGCGTCAGATAATGGACTGGTCTCTATACTTATTTTATTGGACCTTAGTACAGCATTCGATACTATCGACCACAAACTTTTATTACAGCGACTAGAACATTGTATTGGCATTAAAGGGACAGAACTGGACTGGTTTAAATCCTACTTATCAGACAGGTTCCAGTTTGTGCATGTCAACAATGACTCTTCTGATCATACTAGGGTTAATCATGGAGTTCCTCTGGGCTCTGTCTTAGGAGCAATACTGTTCACATTATACATGCTTCCCTTAGGCAATATTATTAGGAAGCACTGTATTAATTTCCATTGTTATGCTGACGACACTCAATTGTATTTATCTATGAAGCCAAATGAAACTAATCAGCTAGCTAGACTGCAAGATTGTCTTAAGGACATAAAGACCCGGATGACGTATAATTTCTTACTACTAAATTCAGACAAGACTGAAGTCATTGTATTTGGCCCCAAACATCTTAGAGAATTGCTTTCAAAGCATATAGTTACTCTGGATGGCATTACATTGGCCTCCAGTACTACTGTGAGGAACCTCGGTGTTATCTTTGACCAGGACATGTCCTTTAACTCACACATAAAACAAATCTGTAGGACTTCCTTTTTCCACCTGAGAAATATTGTGAAAATCAGGAACATCCTGTCTCAGAGTGATGCAGAAAAACTAGTCCATGCATTTGTTACTTCTAGGCTTGACTACTGTAATTCCTTATTATCAGGTTGTCCCAAAAGCTCTCTGAAACATCTACAGTTGATCCAAAATGCTGCAGCCAGAGTACTGACAGGAGTTAGCAAGAGAGATCATATTTCTCCTATATTAGTTTCTCTTCATTGGCTTCCTGTTAAATCTAGAATAGAATTCAAAATTCTTCTTCTGACATATAAAGCTCTTAACAACAACCAATCTCCATCATATCTCAAAGACCTGATAGTACCATATTATCCTAGCAGAACTCTCCGCTCTCAGACTGCAGGCTTACTTCTTGTTCCTAGAATCTCTAAAAGTAGAATGGGAGGCAGAGCCTTCAGTTATCAGGCGCCTCTCCTGTGGAACCAGCTCCCAGTTTGGGTTCGGGAGGCGGACACTCTCTCTATTTTTAAGACCAGGCTTAAAACCTTCCTTTTTGACAAAGCTTATAGTTAGGGCTGACTGGGGGACCCTGACGGGGTGAGCTGGTGTTTTCATTCGCACAACTGACTTCCCCGCTTGACATCCCTTTAGTTTGTCCCAAGTTATGCTGCTATAGGCCTAGGCTGCTGGGGGACCTCTCTTGATGCACTGAGCCCTTCTCTAACTACCAATGTATTTACTGTATCGACCATTGTTGCATTACACTCACTCTGTTTCTTTCTGTGTCCTTTCTCCGAGTGTCCCTGGTCCCAGAGCTGGATGCTTCAGATGTGTGGTTGTTCTCCCACCTCCAGCTGCCCATTTCCACCGATCTACTCTGCATTGCCCTTACTATACTTGATTTGCTCATCTACATATTTTTGAATTTACCACCAGCTATATATGTAGTATATTTAATGCCAGAGCCGTACACCATAGCAGTAAACTATAATTAGTTTCCATGTTAGTTGTACTTTGCATGTATCATCTGTCTTATCATGCATGTATTATACTGTGTGTTTTATGGTCCTTGTCAGTAGCTCCAAGAGTTAAAACCAAGAAATGCAATACCGCCAAGTCAAGTTTCATGTGTGGGCCATATTCAAGTACATTTTTAGAATTCATTTGGAAATGAATCGCGGGCCGCAGTTGGCCCACGGGGTTGTAGCTTGGACACCCCTGCTCTACACACTCAACATCAATGACCGCACGAGCCCATCACCCACTGACATATATCTCAAGTACTTGGATAATACAGCCATACTTTCACTGCTTACAGACAATAACTTTGTCCAGGACTATTAACAGCATTTCCCACTTCACTCAGTGGTGTAAGGAGAACCATTCCATCTCAGTGTCAAGAAGACAAAGGAACTGATCATCAGTCCCCTTTCTCTCCAGCAGACCATCCTCATCAATAACCAAGCAATGGAAATAGTGGACAGTTTTAAATATCTTGGGAATACACTCCACAATAATTTTACCTTTGACCAGCACACCACAGACAACCAAGATAGAAGCCACCAGAGATTCTCAGCCATCCATAAATTAAAAGGACTTTATGTTGCCTCCCATCTCCTTATGTTGCTGTATCAAAGTTTCATCCAGTCTACCTCGTGTGTGTGTGTGTGTGTGTGTGTGTGTGTGTGTGTGTGTGTGTGTGTGTGTGTGTGTGTGTGTGTGTGTGTGTGTGTGTGTGTGTGTGTGTGTGTGTGTGTGTGTGTGTGTGTGTGTGTGTGTGTGTGTGTGTGTGTGTGTGTCCTGTAAATGTAAATCAAGCAGAATAATGCTGTGGAAAAGAATTTCCCCTTGGGGACAATAAAGTCTAAGTCTAAATCTAAGTCTCAGGAACAACATCTGAGGTCTCTGTCCAGAAGAGTGCACTCCTGGGAACAGCAAAGATACTGCACAGAACCCCCAAACTCCTGGGCCTCAGGTAAAGGACCGAAAAATGAAGGGAAACACTTATTTCATCATATAAAATTGTCAGTATACAGTGTTGTAGGCAAACCCTTTTTTCATCTTGAATATCATACAGTAGTTTGATTCATACATATTGTTTATTGTCAGAGGTGGAAAGACTACTGAAACTTTGCATTCAAGTACAAGCACTGTTGCATTGCTTAAATTGTACTCAATTACAAGTAAAAGTACTGGTGTTAAAAAAATACTTGTACAAAGTCTCTTCTCAAAAACTACTCAGAGTATTAATTACTTTTTAACGGATGGGTGTTTTATTGCGTGGTCAATAGCAGGCATTCAATTCTATTCACCTGTATAAAATTTCTCCGTTCAAAGCATATTTCTCAGACAAACAATGCATAGAAAAATTACACTAAGGCAATTAGTTTTGTAAACAAATGTAGACAAAGCAGGAATTTTGTTTGTTAAAAGAATGACAAAAATGCTTTTGAACCTGCATAGAACAGCTTAAAATTTTCCCAGTACACTGCAAACAACAGACAGTGTCTTACACTCTTAAGGTGAGTGTCCACTAGATGTGATTTTCCCGCACAGCAACGCACTGCATCTGAAAACTGCACAGCTGGCCGGCGGTCACTACCGGACCACAACATTGTCACGTGACACCGCTCAAGCAACAGCGGGCCACTACATGGTCATGTGACCAAGCTTTCAGCTTGACAGTCCAGCAGACAAGTCGGATAAACACAGCGGCTCAGCCGCAAACTTTCCCTTTTATTTCAAAAACACGTCAGTGAAAAGTATTTCTGAAAGCATTTGAGGCGAGAAATAAGCTGTGCAGCAGCTGAATCTGTCCTCGTTTTAGGTCACTGATGCCTAGTTTAGAAGTTTGAGGGCAGTTTCAGGATGCGTGGAATCTCAGCACGCTGCATCCAATTTGCATAAAGAAGTCCAGTCTACTTTATGCACATGTGCTGCAGCCCTCTCCAGGTAAACACACCGGATCGCAGTGGGAAACACATCACAACCGGACCAGCATGTCACACGCGGGGCATTTCCAGCTGCGATCCGGTGTGTTTACCCGGAGAGGGATGCACCTCACTTGCATAGAGTGGACTGGACTCCGGTGTGCGGAGATTCCACGCATCGTGAAACTGTCCTCAAACATCTAAACTAGCCATTGGTGACCTAAAACAAGGACAGATTCAGGTGCTGCACAGCTTATTTATCACCTCAAATTTGTTCAGAAACACTTTTCGTTGAAGTGTTTTTGTAATAATAGACAAAGTTTGTGGCCGAGCCACCATGTTGGTCCGGCTTGAAATCCAGGAGCAAACCAGCCCCCGAGTCTATGCATTTGTCCAATCAGGGGCAGGCAAGGTGCTTAAAGAAAGTCGGCAGGTGTTGAACACAAACTAGTCACGTAGAATTACTGCACAGAAAGCCCAGACTAAAATACTTCTACCCACAGCATAAGCCAATAAAGCAGAGGTTAAAACATATTGCAAGATCTAAAATAAGCAAACAAGATTTAAACTGTGAACAGATTAAATACTCAATAAGTCCGATGTTGCTAGGGCTAGAGGACTTATCAGACTCTGACAGGGGAATGTCCAATATGAGGGAAGCAACTCTCTTCAGTCTGGGTGCAAGCCTTTAGTGTTGGTGTGGCACAGCAGGTGGATTGGAGTCCGATGTGGCCTAAAGCTTTCCAGATGGCTTGGTAGGCTTCCAAATCCAAAGGCACAGTGAAGGCAGGTGAGTCCTTTAGGCTGAACAGAATTCACAGAGGTATGGAGAACCAGACGACCAACAATTGGAACCAGGAGGATCAGGTAACCACAAGCAGGCAGAAGTCAGATTCTAAACACAAGGAAAACAGAATTACTGTGAGACTAGGTAAGTGGCACAGGACACTCGGGTCACAAAACTAACTGTAGGATCGAAGACGGTCCGGCGTCATATGGCAAATGGCGTCGGGTTTTATAATAGAGCAGCAGCGACTGAACTGCTGACTTCCACCTGCCCACAATCTGCTGATTAGCTGATATGCCACACCTGCCTCAGCCTCTGAATGGTACACACCTGGAAGAGAGAGAGCAAGGCCAGAGGGAAGAGCACTGTCACAGCCACAGCTTTCAGCTGTGGCTGTGACAGATACTGATCAAGTGATGCATCAGTCTAGTCCTATATGTCAACTAAGAGCTTGGAACCGGAAGATAAATTTGAGATGCAGCTTAGCACTGTGTGTCAGTTTTTTAAAAAAATCAAAAACAGCTCACCTTGTTCAGTGAAATTACTGCAGTGATATGACTATTGTGAGGCAAGAGTGTAAACAGATAGCACACAAATGAATACATTGGGTTCAGTGACTCCACTTAACTGATTCCAGTCAGCCCGTTTATCAAACTGTAATACTGTTTCAAGACCCCAATATGCAGGAATAATAAAATAGGCAAAATTACATAAATACTGCACCCAAAATAACCACGTGGGTTTTGTACAAAACTGCAAGGGATTACAGTGAAGTTGATGTGTCTGTAAAGGGGTAACACTTATTATACAAAAACATTTTCATTCAGGTATCTTCAAGTTACAAAATGACCAAGGGACCCCTTGCTCATGCCCTGTTTTCCAAGCTAAACGTTAGCCAAAATTTGAAGCACTATTTACTCCCCTTACCGACAAGCTAACATGACATGGTTAATTTTCAGTGGATGCAATTTGTGTTCTAGTTTCATATAACATAGCATCACTCTAGCAGAAGATATAGGCCTGGTGAATGTAGACCTATGAGTATTAAATGAATAAAGATTTAATTTATTGTAATGACGGTGGTTGTTCAAATATTAAGATAAAAAATTTCTAAGAATTGTAGCTCAAATATTCATGCACACACACGCACACACGTTAGTTATATTATTTTAATATCAGGCTAACCAATGGCAGTGACAATATCTTTGCAGACCTATCTTAGCCAAACTAATAACCTTAACACATATGAAAAATAAGAAAGCAATATCATACAAGTATAGTTGTAAAACCTCTTACCGCAGTGTGTTTTTTGAGATTAGACGCTGAAGTCTTGTAAGCTGATATCACCGTAGAGATCAAACAAAGTCTGCATTGCATCTGGACTCTGTCTCCTTTTCTCCCTCTGTATATGAAAAATTCCTCCAGGTGTGGCCATGGGCACCCGCACTTGTCCTCCATCTTTTCTTCATAACTTTCACTGTTGACAGTGTTGTCTTCTGCTGCCATTTTGGCTTCTTTGTCTCCATATCTTCAGTATATAAATCACTCTCTTTGCTGTGTGGGTATGTTACCTCCAGAAACCTGTGCCTGCTGCAGCGGAGTTGTCCTTCCCTTATGTCATAGATTAATTGGCACGGTCACGATTGGACAGCCTTATTGGCTACAAAAATGTAGATGAAAAGTTTGAGTATTCATTCAAAATGTGGACGTACTCAGTAGCATTTTTGATTTTAAAAGTAGCAAAGTAGATTACGTGGTGTAAATTATAATGAAATATGAGTAAAATCACACACTTGAAAAAAAATACTGCTAAAAGTACAAGTTCCCAAAAAATCTACTTAATTACAGTAACAATAGTGTTTGTAATTCGTTACTTCCACCCCTGTCTATTATTACAATGTGATTATACAGTTTCTTAGCTCTTAAGAGACATGTTTTCCTGGTAGACTGCTAGCTGTAGATTAAAATTTGGTGATGTGTGATGACGTCTGAACTTGATTTACTGTTGAAAAAAATCAGAAACTGATAGAACACATACAAACAGAGTCATGTTGTGCCGAAGATGCTGACTGAAGATGATTATTTGCAGTGATGGCCTAGGAAAAAAAACCAAAATGTTTTTAGCTCTACAAAGAAGCTTTTAGTAAAAGCTTCCTTAAAAAGAATTTCAACAGTCTTGTTTCTTACCCGAAGAGGAAATACAAAACACACATAACTTCATATGCGTATATTAATAAAGGGAAAAAAATAGAAAAGTTTTACCTCTGTTAGCTGAGCAGCTATTGACAGACAGCAACAGCATACAAAACAAAAGTAGGTTCATCCTGAGTATGACAGACCAGATTAAGTCAATGCAGTACACCGAGACTGGAACTTTAACTGATCTGAACTGCCGAGAAACACAGGCATTGATATCTCTAATGGTGGTCAAAGTTCACAGTCCACAGGGATATTGTCACAGCAATCTAGATGTGTGATCTTTGGCATTTGTCATCAGCGGTTTACAGTCAGTTCCTATATACCTGTATGCTCAACAAACATAGTAAGCAGGAGTTTAAAAGCAACCATAGGTAAAACTTTGGGTATCAAAATGGACATTAAAAATAATAAATTAAAAAATTATATTCAACATTACAAAAATAAACTGTCCAAAAAAAATATGTGAAAATGACTCTTAAAAGAGCATTCCTTATTTTAGTGACCACATCAAAATAATTGCACAATTATTGACCAAACTGTCAGAAATGAATACTGTTTAAGGAGGGGTCCCTCAGATTGTGATTTCACTGACAGCCCAGGGGCCTCATTTATAAAACATTGCGTAGGATCCACACTAAAAGTTTGACTACGCCGAAAATCTGAAATAGGCGTACGCCAAAATATATTCTCATTTATAAAACTGTGCGTACGCACAACTGCACGCAATTTCCCATTTATAAATCACACTCCAGCTGGAAGATTGCGCAGGTGGATCCACCTCACATCCCGCCCACGACACACCCACATTTTACCATGAATGGTCAATGCAAAGTAACTCATGAATGTATTTCCATATAAACAAGCTGCTGATCCACGGCATTTTACGCTCAGTCATGGCAGAAAAAAGAAAACGAAATTTTTCGGAGACCGAGATAGAGGTGCTTGTGGATGAGGTGGAGGCAAGGAAGAGTATTTTGTTTGGTGGTCATAGTAGAGCCATCACTAACAAAAGAAAAGGCACTGAGTGGCAGCACGTTGTCACCTCTGTCAACAGTGTGAGCCACAGAGAGAACTGTGGCAGAGGTGAAAAAGAAGTGGTCTGATTTGAAGGTGGATTCCAAGAAGAGCGTGCCATGCCAACACCAAAGCGTTCCTGCTACAGGTGGGGGTAGGGCCAAACCTGAGCCCACACTGCTGGACAGCAGGATAGCATCCATCCTCAGGATGGCCAGCAGGTGTGGAATCGTGTCAGAGAAGGAAGGAGACACCGATTTGGCAGAGCCCACAGAGGTGACCGGTAAAATACAGTTTTATCTGTTTATTAAATGTATTAAATATTTAAATGGACTTGTAAAAAGGCAGTGGACTTATGCTTTTTGTCCTCCGTCACTGTAGAGTTGGAAACGCTGGCTGACGAGGAGGTTCCGACCACAGCGTGTCCTGTCAGCGTGGATGAAGCCTGGCTGTCCCCAGTACAAGTACATCCGAGACCATGGCACACCCAGAAGTGGTCGGGTCCTGACAGACAGAGTCCCACAATCACAAAGGGACACCATCGGTGCCATAAATGAAGTGCGGGATGAGCTCCAGCAAATACGCACCGTAATGAACAACATGTGTGAGGTTCTGTCTGACATTGCCGCGTCTATTAAAGATCTTGTTAAAAAAAAAAATGAAATGTACTTTCGGTCTTATTGTAAATGCTGCATAACACCCCGGCTCTACACGTGTAATATGTGATGACAATAAAGGTTTGAGATAAATCTGGCTTCAATTCACCACCTCACCGTCTGGCACTGCCGTTCCCTCTGTCTCCATAATGTCCGTAAGCAAGCATCAATGTTGGCGCACCGGTGCACATATTCTCACGCCAAGTTTATTTTTATAAATCACAACCTTTGCGTTGGAAGTGGCGTACGTAACTTTCTAGCCCTGTTTTGTGCGTAAGCAAGCTTTATAAATGAGGCTCCAGATCTTCTTTGTCTGCACAGAAAACCTGCCCAGGATCTCTCAGACTGTTGCTAGTATTATCACTGAAAGTCTAAGTCTGAAAGCTATGCATTATATAAGCTATTTGCTTCCTGGTAAAGAGGAGATTTCCTCTTCCCACTGTTGCCAAGTGCTTGCTCAAGTGGAATTCATAAATTATGTAAGGGTTTTGGATTGAAAACTGGATTGAACTGAACTGAATTGGACTGAATGCAGAGTCACTCATCATGTTCATTTTTGCAGTATTTAACAGTTATTTGTATCAGTTCCATAAAGAAACGAATAGATTCTCCTGTTAGAGATGAAAGAGCCCAGAGAAGCTCTCCTTCTGTGACAACGATCATCGACTTGGATGACCAACTGACTGATGGCAAATCAAATCAGTTATTTGAAATGGGCAGCATTTCTAACAGCAGTGACAACAGCAATGATGAGGAGTCAAATTCTGAAGTTCCTCCAGAGATCTATGAATTGCAGACAGTTTACTCCAACATACGGTGGCCGAGAGGTGCAAACCAAATTTACATAATGCAAAACACTTTTACAAAGCTTGAGACAAATTTACATTTAGGAAAATATTTTTACATATCATAAAACACAATTACAAGTTCTGAAACAAATTTACATTTTAGAAAAAAAAATGTACAAGATGCAAAACACATTTACAACCTCCAAGACATGGACAACGGGCAAAACATCACCCGCTCGCTGTCCATCTTGGTTCGGAGTTGGGACATTCCCTTTCCTGTTAAATTTAATTTGTAAATTTGTTTTTGGATTTGTAAAAGTGTTTTGTCGCTTGTAAATTTGTCTTGGAGGTTGTAAGTGTTTTGCATTATGTAAATTTGGTTTGCACCTCTCGGTCACCGTACCAACAGGACATGTTGAGAAGAAAAATAATTTAGATCCATCCAGTTCCACTCAGACTTGATCACTACAGGCCAGTGTCCTGTTATAATTTTGTCGAGCACAGGTGGTGGTTGAAAATGCTTTTGGTAGGCTGAAGGGAAGGTGGCATTGCCTTCTGAAAAGGAATGACTGTGACACCCAGCTGGTGAACTCTATGGTGTTTACTTGCTGTGCTCTGCATAATCTGTGTGAAGATCATGGGGAGACTTGAGGCTGGGTTATACTTTCTGCACGAACGAGCCGTGCGGAAATCAGCTGCACGGAAATCCGCGCAAGAGAACGTGTCCGTATCTGCTCCCAAACTGCAGGGGGCAGTGTATCGCAAACACGTGTCTACCTGGCCTACTCTGGTACTAAACTAGAGAAGAAGAACTTTGCCATTATTTACACCACTTACAACACGGCATTTTACTGAATAAAAGCATTTCAGAAGTTAGTTTTAATTTCACACCATGAATTGTTCATAACCCGGTTGTCACGGTCTCTGTGTGATGAATCATATAAGTTCCCATATTTCTAGACTTAAGCTATGAGTAGGTCCTGGTCCTCCGCCATGTTTTTCTGCACGGCTCCGTCCGCCTAACTAGAAAAATTTGGAGGTGCACGGCATGGAAATTTTCCACATGGAAAGGCCGCTCGAGGGTGTGTGGGTACGAAAATGACGTAATTTTTCCGCACGGAGCCGCACGGACCTCGCAGACGCGGCAAGCATAAAACAAGCTTTATGAAAAAAAAAAGAGACTTAATGGGATGTAACTGAAGCAGCAGCACATGAGCCTGCAGTGGCACAAGGTGTAGAGGAGGAGGGCAGAGATGTACGGAATGCACTGATGCAGTACTTGTTATGCAAAAATTAAAACGTAACGGTTTATTCTAACAAAACAGAGAATTGGACAACCCAGCCCCAAGTCTCTCGCAGTGGCTCTCTCCTCTTCCCGTCTCTGTCCGTCCTCTCCGTGGCCTCCAAGGCTGTAGACAGGAGTCTTCAAATAAAAGGTTCATAACAAGGAGACAGTCACTCCATTGTTCACAAGAGCTTCATCGGAGACATTCTTTCTGATAAGTCGGCCGATTAGCCTAAAAGTGTCTCGATGGGTGAGGATAAAGTAATAAAAAGCCCCTAAAAGAAATAAAACAATAAAATCTACTGATAAAATACGTGGTTAAAATGAATGGAGAGGGTACTTAGCTCGAAGAGGGGTGCCTCGCGAACACACCCCTCTACTTATCCCCTTTGGGTCCCCTCTACTCCAGACCGTAATGCTGCGCCTTCCCTCTGTGCTG
The DNA here is from genome assembly GCA_027123335.1 of Amphiprion clarkii. NCBI lineage: Eukaryota > Metazoa > Chordata > Actinopteri > Pomacentridae > Amphiprion > Amphiprion clarkii. The sequence continues at coordinate 36,861,063 of CM049569.1, read as the reverse complement.
TCACCCGGTCGGTGTTCTGTCGACTCCCGGAGTTAGCGTCCTGCTAACCTCCCCTTGGGTCTCGTGCAGCTACGGCTGCGGTTACGGCTACAGCCACGGCTACAGCGGCGGTGGCAGTCCTCTCCTCTTGAGAGTTTGTCAGCTCCACACTCCATGGCGTCTCTTACCCTCCCTGGCATTGGTCTTCTGTCGCGTCTGTCCTTCGTCGCGGCTCCTCGAATTGTTGCCCTGCTGCTGCTTAAAAAGTGTAAAAGGCGCTGTCCCCACACCTGGCACTAATGTTGCTGATTGCGGCCTGCCTGTGAGGCATTCAGGGTCAGTCGGGTAAAAATTCATGCAATAAAAACTAACTAAAAACCACAACAGAAAACTCAATAAAATCACAACAACAGCATGTTAGGATAAAAGAATAAAACATGTGTTTGTCCATAAAAAAAAAAAAAAACCGACCCCGTCACAAATATATTCATTGGGGATACAGTTCATTATGAGATCGTGCCACGATTTCTTTGTTGGGGTGGTGTCCTTGCTCAAAGAGTAGAATGTTTTTTGCAGCAAAGACAGATAGATAGATTAAACCTTTATTGATCCCACAGCAGGGAAATTTACAAGTCTTTTATGCTTGCTATTAGTAATATGAACATTGGGGAGACCGAGTATGAGGCACATAGGATCCAGCAGTATTGACTTGCCAAAAATAATGGAGAGTTCATTTATATCAAGCCAATACCACTGTAATTTTGCACATGAAAAGAAAGAGTGCTCATAATCACCAGTCTCAGTGTTACATTTCCAACACAGTGGGGAGGAGTTAGAGTCCAGTTTGTTTTTGAGAATAGGTGTAATATGGACGCGATGTACAGTCCTAAACTGTATAGATCTGGCCAGGTTGCAAACAGATATATCCATGGCGTGTGCCCACACTTCCCGCCAGGCTGCGTCATCTATAGAGATGCCCAGGTCTCTCTCCCAAGCTTCCTTTGTGGGCTGGGAGGTTGAAGGTATAGATTAGAAATAAGTGCCTTGTAGAAAATGCTAATACGTTTCCCAGACGTCTGAGAAAACAGGGCACTTTCCACAGATGAGGCTGCACTATTAGTTGTCAGAGCTGTGTCTTTTACAACAAAGTGTCTGGTTTTCAGATATCTGAAAAACTCACTCTTGTGTAGGCTATATCGCAGCTGTAACTGCTGAAAAGAGAGCAATGTCTGGCCAGCAAACAAGTCTCCCAGTTTTGTCAGCCCACAGGTGAGCCAAGTTCTGAAATCCTCTGTCTAGGCAGCCAGGCAAAAAGTCTGGGCCACCCAAAATAGGAGCAAGAGGAGATGTTAGGTGGACACGACCCTCTATGATGCGAATGCATCTTTAATCTTTAACTGTGCTTAAAGTGATGGGATTAATACAAAACTTCTTAATCACATTAGAATTATTCACAGATAATAGGTTAAAGAGAGGACATCAAGCCAATTGGAGGCTGGATCTTGTTTAAGTCAGTCAGTCGTCACCCGTAGGTGAGCTGCAAGCTGATATAGTCTCACAGTAGGAACATTTAAACCACCATCAGAACCAGCCATTTGAAGTTTTATCATCTTAAGTCAGGGTTTCCTTTTGCTCCAGATAAAAGCACTTAACCAGCCTTCCAGCACCTTAATAACCCTGTTTGATTTTTTTTTTTTAAAAAAGGGCTCATTTGCAGTGGGTACAGCAATCTTGGCAGAATGTTCATTTTAATAAGAGCAATTCTGCCCAGCCAGGAGAGGGTTAAGGGGGTACAGAGATCCAAATCAGCCTTTATGGTGTCTAAAAGTGGAGGAAAATTAGATTTATACATCTGCTCATATGTAGGTGTGATATACACTCCCAAGTAGGTGAAACCGGAGGGAGACCACGAAAAGGAAAGGGCTCTGCCATGATCGGGACTGACATCGACATTCCCAGTGGCATAGCCTTGGATTTTCATAGGTTGATTTTGTATCCGGAAAAGGCACCGAATGAGGAGATTAATTTAGTCAGACACGGAATAGATATTTCAGGACGAGACAAGAACATCAAAATGTCATCTGGATATAATGCAATTTTGTGCTCCCTCCCACCAACCAAAATACCAGATATCATAGCACTCTGCCTCACTGCCTGTGCCAAAGGCGCAAAAGCTGTCTCAAAAAGCAATGGGCTGAGGGGGTCACCCTGCCTGTTACCTCGGTGAAGGGGGGAAATTACTAGACCTCAGTCCATTAGCTGCAGTTGGAGAATTATACAGAATCTTGACCCAATTTGCAAAATTACGGCTATGCCAAATCGTTTCAGAGTATAGTGTAGACATGGCCCGGCCCTGGTACTTTCAAGGGAAAGTACCAGGGCTGGGTCCTTGCAACTCAGCGATACCTGAATAACATTGAGGAGCCTTCTCATACTGTTATAGGGTGTAAGTAATATAGCCAGTCTGGTCCTCCTTAAAATGTAAGGTTAACACTTTTTCCAGTCGCATAGCTAATATTTTGGAAAGCAGTTTGTCACAGCCTGGCCTGGCTTCTCTTCCTACTTTCTTCTCCTGTCTCTCAGGCTCTGTCTCTTTCCCTCCCTTCTTCCTCCTCTCGCTCTTGCTTCTCTCCTCCTTTCCTTTCTCCCTCTCCTCTCTTTCTCTGCTCATTCCTGGTGCCTTCCCCCTCCTTACTGCGCCCCTGGCCACAGCGGCATTATTGGATTGTGGCACCACAGCTGTGGAGGAACGGCAGCTGTGGCTGATCACTAATTAGCCGCGGATAAAGCCGGGCCAGCCTCTCCTCTCGGTGCCAGATCGTAGCGTCCGCTACGCCAGCATCTCCCGCTGGCCTGCCCGCTGGCCTGCCGCCGGCCTGCCTAAAGCCCGCCTGCCTGTCCCCAGCTCTCCGGCTGCATCAGTGGCTTCTGCCCACCAGCCTTTCGAGCTGCCGCTGGCTCGTCCCCCAGAACCCAGCTCTGCACAAACTCTGTTCTGCCGCCCACAGTGGTCAACTCTCGCCTGCACCGGCAGTCAGCCGGATGCCAGCCCATCGAGCCTGTCTGTCAATCCCCTCCTGTACTGTATTGGCTCATGTGAGTTTTGGCCTCTAGCTATTTTAATTTGGATCACAGTTTGCAGTTGAGCTTCCCTCCTGCCTGAAGAAGGTTTGTTTACTTTCTAGAAAACCTAGTTTTGCATTAAGTTTTTGTTTCCTTGTCTTGAGTCTTTTAGCCAGTTTATGTTCTGTTTTGTTTAATTTAAATTAACCAATAAACATCCTTGGTTCACTTGACCTGTTCCACCTAGTCTGTGTGTCTGCACTCTGGGTTCAATTCCAGGAGATCTGTGACAGTTTCTGATTGGCATTAAGTAAAGCTATTGGTCGGTAGGAGGTGCAGTTGTCAGGGCTGTGTTAGAGTGGGACACTGTGAAGGGACATTTCTGGTCTGATAGCTACTATTGACAGAGCTCCGGTCAGAGAGAAGGGCATGGACAGTGTTTCCAAGAGCTTTAATATGAAGTTGGACAGGATGGGATGGATGCAGTATGAATATGTTAGGTGTGTGTGGTCTACAAAGGAAACAAACAAAACAAAACAATATTACAATATTGCACAAATAATTAAATTATATAATACAATCATAAAAATTGTAGTTTCTGAAAGAAAATATAATAATTTGGTCCAAAAAACCCAAAAGACACTAATTTCAACAAGAGTCCAGAATGTAAGGGGTTAATAACAAGGTTGAGATGAAATTGGGGATTTTAATGTGATCTGGTGGTCTGTGTCTCCCTCTAGCGGGCGCAGACGGCAACTGCATGTTACTTAACTGATCATGTGAAGACCGCATGGGCAAACTACTAATGTAAATGCATTCGGCACATATGGAGAATAAACTACACATAATATGAGACAGATAAACACTTTTCCAAACATGCAGAAATACAGGTTGGGAGGCATAGTAAAATTTACACCTGCACAGTAGGTTATGACACTGTCACATGGGCCTAATTAGCATCTAAACTTCACTCAAAAGTGCTAAAACTTGCACATAAACACGGGATTAGAAAGGGGTTCAACTAAACAATGCCTAAGCAGTTATGGTAGCAATATTTACAAATTTGCACACAATGGCACTTACTTCAGTTTATGCACGCACACGTGGGTCATCCATTCTGTAATATGCACTCTCAGTACTGCGAGACTTAGAAAGGAAGTGACGTCATAACCAAAATAGTTTCACAATAAAGTAACAGAAACATAGAAGACTTTCCGACAAGGGCACTTTCCCCTTTTAAGAATAAGGGAGCTGTTGGCCTCTCTAAATGATTGGGGTAGAATTCCACTTTCAAATGAATGGTTAAACATAGCTAAAAGAGGATCCAGGAGGATGAAGCTAAACTCCTTTTAAAACTCACATCCTTGTGCCTTACCGGATGGCATAGATTTCAGGGCAAGCAGAGCTTCTTCTTTTGTGATTGGAGCATTTTGTTGCAATTTTTGGTCCTTTGTTACTTGAGGGAGCTCCAGATCTAAGAAAAATTCTTGCATGAGGGCTAGGGCCTCGTCCTGCTGCTCAGACTGATACAGAGTAGAATAGAATAATGCAAATTCTTTATTTATAGATTTCGTATCAAATGGTCTGAATCCATTATCGTTGGTAATGGAAACAATAATTTGAGAGTCAGACCTGTTTTCAGCAAGATTAGCCAGAAATTTGCCAGGTTTATCCTCAAACTCATACAGCCTTTGTCTAGTGAATTTAAAGGAGTGTTCAGAGTCCTGAGTCAAAAGAGTATTCAATGCGGTGTGTGTGACAGTCAGCTCCTTAGTGAAATTTGGGCTTGGGATTGAAATATGAAGTTTCTCTAACTCAGCTAGTCTGGACTCAAGACGTTTACATTGTTCATTTTTCTGACACCTTTTGGATGTTGTAAATGAAATGATGAGGCCCCGAGAAAAAGTTTTGCATGTTTCCCAAAGGACAGAGAGAATATCTGTAGATAGGAAATTTATAGATTAAAAAAATCCTGAATTCAGTGGTAAAGTATGAGCTGAATTTTCCATCTTTAAGAAGGGATGTTTGAAACCACCAGCGCCTAGACAAAACCCTGTCCTCAGAAAGAGAATAAACCAAATACAGAGGGGCGTGGTCAGACAGAATGATACTGCCAATAGTACATGACTGAGCCAAGAACATTTTTGATGAGGGGATCAAGAAATGATCTTTATAAAATTCTTGTATAATTTTTGTGAGGGGCAGAGAAAAAAACGTAAATTCTAGATTAATGGGGTGGAGCTCCCTTCAAACATTGCAATACCCAATATCACTGCATATGGAATTCAACACTCTAGCTTGCCCAGAAGGGGGAGTTGTACCTGTGAGAGTTTATCCAGCAAAGGTTCAAATGACAGTTAAAGCCTCCACAAAGCAATCATCAGATGACAGTTCAGACAATGCAGCAAATGCCTTGGTAAGAAAGTCGGGGGAGTAGCCAGGTGGACAGTGTCAATTCATTAATGTTATAGTCTTTCCTAAAAGTACTCCTTTGACAATTACATAACAGCCTTGATTGTCTTTAACACAGGTAAGGGATCTGAATGCAAGTTTTTTACTGACCAGAGTAACCACACTCCTGCCAGAAGAGGAATGGGAAGCTGCAAAACCCTGTCCTACCCAGCCTCTCCGCAACTTAGTAACATCCTTGTCCTCCAAATAAGTCTCCTGTAGAAAAGCAACAGAAACATCTTCTTTTTTAAGATATGGCATTATCGCTAACCTCTTGGCTGGTTTTCGGAAGCCCCGAATGTTCCAGGAGCAGCGCTTAATGGTATTTAGATTGGACATATATACTGTTGTTTATAATGAAGAGATGGTCAACCCAGGCCCCAGTCAAAGCTCCTTTCGTGTGTGATGAACATGCCACACCAGTGTACACCTTGAATATTGCCTGTACATATCCTGAGCTAAACACAAAAACTAGAAAGAACAAACATAGCAAATGCTGTGTGTGTGAAACAAAAAACAGACCAAGGGTCTTTCCCAAAATAAGCAGGGACTGTTCACCATACAAACAACTTTCCGGACCACAACAATAAAAAGGTAGAAAAAAAACATGTCTCGAGCAGCTGCGCCACTTGGCCAGAGATCTCCACAATGTTCAAATATTCAAACCAGCATCAAGAGAACTGAGCCAGACTTACCAGCGTGAATGACAGAGAAAAAAAGAAAAAGGGAAAAACTGCCACGGTTGTGGTGTGTCAGGGGTGAAACAACCTGTGTGAAGAACATGGTGTGATATCATCCAGGCAGGGAGTCTGTATAGTCTTGTACTTGCCCTGGGTTGGTGAATCTCTTTCTGGAGGCTCCGTGGGTCACCTGCAGAGTAGCGGGGAATAGCATGGCATAAGGTATCCCACGCTCCCGCAGCCGCTGTTTCACTGCATTGTACGCCTTGTGTCTCTTCATCACCGCCAAGGAAAAATCACTGAAGAATGACAGCCTGGATCCGTTGTAAATTAAGTCACCATCTTGACTGGCTCTGCACACCTTCCATCACCCTCTGTTTGTCTCGGAATGCGTGGAACCGCAATAGGAGCGATCTCAGGCGTTTGTTTGGTTCTGATTTAGGTGCGAGAGAGCGGTGGGTTTAATATGTCGGGCTTTGGTGGTCAGCTTGAGGACACGGGGCAGCCATGTCTCAAAGAAATCCACCGGTTGCCCCTTCTCTGTGTCTTCTGCTAGGCCAACGACCCGAATATGTAAGCGCCTACTGTAGTTCTCCGCCATATCCAAACTCTCTGTCAGAGCACTGACCTGCTTTTCCAATCTTTTCAGCCACTGTTGCTTGCTCATCAAGAACTGAATAAACTTTGACTCACTTGCTGAGATAGTTGTTGTCAAGTGTCTTTTTAACGCTATGGCTTCCCACACTTGAAAAGGAAGGACTGGACTTGTGACAGGATTTCACTCAAATCTCTTCTTTATTTTAATTTAATCAGTGAAGAAGGAGGAAGAGGGTGAAAAACCTTTAAAACACAAAAATAAACAAATATAAATACATATGCTTCCCCAACTTAGTAAAGCAAGTATATTTTGCTAGGCAGATCACTGGCGCCTTAAAACCAGTTGCTTCGGGCAGATGGGGCTCGTAAACCTTGGAAGGCTTCTCATCTAGGAGAAGGAACTCTGATTTCAAACCACCGCTGCCTTGCAGCTTACCCACTCGAGGGAAAGGCTAGGGGAGTAAACCCCGACAGAAAATCAGGAGCTGGAGTCCCGAAGGCGGTTTGACACTAAATGTCACTCCGGCAACTCCTGCGACGCTGCTGATGCCCAAGCTGTATCGACACTCGTTCCCTTGGATCCGCCGGCAGCATGGAGAGGGGGGGCTTGCTGCCTGGACAACAGCTCGTCTCCCATATACACTGCCCAGGCTATGTAGCTCCACTGGAGAGGATACTCCAGCGCCACTGAAATGTGACAACACAACACGGGAGATGTGCAGTTACCGGTTATAAGCCCAATCGATTGGCGAAGGAAATGGGCGCCAGGGGCCATCTCCATTGGTGGGAGAGACCATCGTAGTCTTACTGAACAGCTACCACCTACCTCAAGCTGGGCAGCCCCCAGCCAGTTAGGTGCTGTTCCGCCATGGCATACCTGCTCCACTGCGTGCGTGGAGAGAAGAGTTCCGATTTGAAGAGTGGGCCAAAAAACACCGGCACCAGGCAAAAACAGACAAATGAATAGAAAGAAATTGAAGACCCCATGCCTTCGTTTCGCAAGCTGGAACGTAAGAACCATGTGTCCCGGCCTCTCAACTGACATCCAACAAATTGATGATACAAGAAAGACCGCCATAATCGACAAAGAGCTTTCCAGGCTCCGCGTGGACATCGCCTGCTTGCAGGAGACGCGGCTCGCTGACAGCGGCACCCTCAGGGAAGAAAACTACACCTTCTTCTGGCAAGGCAAGCCCCTTGAGGAAAACCGCCTGCATGGCGCCGGCTTCGCTGTGAAGAATACCCTCATGGCCTCCATTGAGCCTCCTTCTGCAGGTATGGAGAGGATTCTGGCTCTCCGGCTGTCTACGTCCTCTGGCCCAGCGACCATCCTCAATGCATATGCTCTAACACTCTCCGCAGCACCTGAGGATAAGGACCAGTTCTACCAGGCTCTGGAGGAAGCGATATCCATGATTCCCAGTACCGACATCCTCTACCTTCTTGGTGACTTCAACGCCAGAGTGGGGGCTGACCGAGAGGCCTGGCCTTCCTGCCTCGGTGCCTATGGTCGCGGGAAGATGAACAACAATGGCCAGCGTTTGCTAGAGCTATGCTGCTTCCATGGCCTGTGCGTCACCAACACTTTCTTCCCATGCAAGGAGATCCACCAGGTATCCTGGAGACATCCACGCTCCCGCCTTTGGCACCAGCTCGACCTGGTCCTGACCAGGCGCAGGGACCTGGCTAGCGTCCTCCTCATCCGCACCTACCACAGTGCTGACTGTGAAACGGACCATTCCCTTGTCGCCAGCAAGGTGCGCGTCATCCCTCTCAGGATCCACCACGCGAAGAGGAAAGCTCGGCCGCGCATTAACACTTGCCACACCGGGAACCCAATCAGGACTCAGCAGTTCCAGAAAGATCTCGACGAGACCCTCACCAGTGAGACATCTGGAGATGAAACCTCTGACTCAAGGTGGGCTCGTCTCCATGAATAAGTGTACAGCGCAGCCATCTCAGCCTACGGTAAGAAGGAGCGCAAGAACGCTGATTGGTTTGAGGCCCACTGGGAGGAGATAGAGCCTGTGACTGAGGGGAAGAAGCAAGCTCTGCTTGCCTACAAGGCTTCCCCTTGCCCCCGCATGCTCGCCGCACTAAGGGCTGCCAGGAAATTGTCTCAGCAGACTGCTCGCCACTGTGCCAATACCTACTGGCAAAATCTCTGTGGCAGCATTCAGAAAGCTACAGACACAGGAGACACAAGAGGCATGTACGAAGGCATCAAGAAAGCGACAGGCCCAGCCCCCAGAAAGTCTGCCCCCCTTAAGTCAAAGACAGGCAATGTGATCACGGATCAGGGAAAGCAGCTCGAACGTTGGGTGGAGCACTACCTCGAGCTGTACGCCACGCAGAACGTCATCACTGACATCGCCCTGGCCGCCATTCCCGACCTGCCAGTGATGGAAGAGCTGGACGACCCGCCCACTAAGGAGGAGCTCAGCAAAGCCATCGACTGCCTCACTAGTGGGAAGGCCCCGGGGAGCGACGGCATTCCAGCCGAGGCCTTGAAGAGTGGGAAGCTTGCGCTGCTTGAGCCCCTACACAAGCTGCTCTTCCGTTGCTGGGAGGAAGGACATATCCATCAGGATATGCGCGACGCGAACATCGTCACTTTGTATAAGAACAAGGGCGATAGAAGTGACTGCAATAGTTATCGTGGGATATTCCTTCTTAGCATCGTCGGGAAGGTCTTCGCCCGGGTGGCCCTAAACCGTTTGCAGACCCTCACCTCCCGCGTCTACCCAGAGTCCCAGTGTGGCTTCCGCGCTGGCTGATCGATGGTGGACATGGTGTTTTCACTGCGCCAACTCCAGGAGAAATGCCAGGAGAAGCAGATGCCACTTTTCATCGCCTTCATCGACCTTACAAAGGCATTTGACCTGGTCAGCAGGAGCGGACTCTTCATGCCTCTCCAGAAGATTGGCTGTCCCCCACACCTGCTTGCTGTCGTCACCTCCTTCCATGACAACATGCACAGTGTGAAATGCGCCGATGCTCTTCTGCATCTTCTTCTCGATGCTCCTCCAGTATGCCTTCAAGGACTGCAGTGACGGAGTATTTATCCACACCAGGGCGGATGGCAAGCTGTTCAACCTCGCTCGTCTCCGCGCCAAGACCAAGGTGTTCTTGGTGCTCATCCGTGAGCTTCGCTTTGCGGATGACGCTGCCCTAGTATCCCACATGGAGGAGGGCCTGCAGCAGCTTGTAGATTGCCTCTCCCACGCCTGCAAGGAGTTCGGTCTGACCATCAGTCTAAAGAAGACGAAAGTTATGGCGCAGGGCACGGACTAGCCCCCCGTGATCACCATTAATGGGCATGTGCTGGAGGCTGTGGACAACTTCACATACCTTGGGTCTACGATTTCCAGCTCGCTTTCCCTGGAAGCAGAAGTCAGTAGCAGGATCGCCAAAGCCGCGGCAGTCATGTTCAAGTTACACCTCAGGGTCTGGAACAACTCCAGCCTCACGAAGAAGACAAAGCTGTGCGTGTAACAAGCCTGTGTACTTGGCACTCTCCTCTATGGCAGTGAGGCTTGGACCCTCTACACAAGGCAGGAGAAGAGACTCAATAGCTTCCACCTGAGATGTCTGCACCGCCTTCTTCACATCCGCTGGCAGGACAGAGTACCAGATGTAGAGGTGCTGCAGCGCACTGGGATGTTGAGCTTGGTGGCCATCCTGCGAGAAAGATGCCGACGCTGGCTTGGCCACGTGCGAAGGATGGACCCTGGACGCATCCCAAAGGATCTCTTGTACGGTGAGCTGGCTGAGGGCGCACGACCAACTGGCCGCCCTCGCCTACGCTACAAAGACGTCTGCAAGAGAGACCTGAAGCAGTGCAGCATTGTTGTCACCAACTGGGAAAGCCTAGCTGAGGACCATGCATCTTGGCGATCAATTGTGAAGTGTGGGGTTCGCGAGGGGGAACTCCTGAGAAATGAAGCCATCGCCTCAAAACGTTCCAGGTGAAAGGAACGCCAGAGAAATCAGGAAGCAACATCCTTTGTCTGTGCCATATGCCACCGGGACTGCCACTCACGAGTGGGTCTCTACAGCCACTCACGCAAGTGCAGATAAACCGATACCTATTGGAACTACTCCATCGTCTCTTGAAGGCGGAAGGATGCCGACGACGGAAACAGATTTTTACATTGGAATTTTTTTAACAGTTCAACAGCTCTTTAGCTCTTTGCATTTACTCGAATTAAAAATAAAGCTAAACTCATTTAACTAATGCCATTTGTAAACTATTTTTTAAACAAAGGTTTTAGCAAACAATGGACTATTCTAATTCTAATTATGTAAATAAATATTTTAAACCAAATACACAGTAGGTATCAACAATAACACAAATTGCACCTTAGAATTTTTTACCCACACAACAATATTAACAAACAAACCAGGCAGTACAATTCAAACGTGTTCTCAACAACACAGCCAGAGAGCACACTTAAACAGAGTCCAGTCAGACACATGAGCTTACCGGTAGCCTCTTTTCAGTCCTTTTCCCCATGCGTTTTTAGTCTGAGGTTTCTTTCTTTGTCCCTGGTTCTGCTGCTGCTGCTCCGTTCGCCTGCCAGAATGACTGGTTCGCCGTTTATACTGCTGAGTTCTTGGCGTGTGCTGCTGATTGCCTCACATTGCGCTCCCCTGCTGAGGTGCAGCATGGAGCGGCACGCAGCAGTGCCCATGGCGCGATCTTTCCGTGGCACGACCCGAAAAAATCGTACCTCTCAGGTGAGCTGGTCTGCCTTGGATTGATCTGCTGGGATGAGGACGACGAGGCACCGGACATCCCGGTGTAGCACAGTACCCTGTAAATCCTTCGACCCGGACTCTTTGGCAACAGGCTTCTGGGTCCTCCCCAGAACACACCAACTCAGACAGACTTTCACGTGAACATCCCGGACGATGCCTTTGGAATCTGCGTTCACACTGACTGCTAGTTCGAACTGCCCCCTTATTGCGTTTTGGTCACAGAACCAAACTACATCTCCAATGGCAACATTTCTTTCAGCCGTATGCCACTTGCTGCGGATGAACAGGTTTGGACCTGCAAGTTGGCTCCAAGACTTCCAAAAGTTGCTAACTTGAGTTTGCATTTCTTTCAGCCTTTTGAAGGGGTAGATGCCGTAGTCGAATGTCTTGAAATCGCCACTCTGTGTGGCTCGACCAAGCAATAGGGTGTTCGGAGTGATGTAGTGGATGCGGTCTTCACGGCTCTGGATTCTAGCATTGATAGGCCTCTCGCTCGCAAGGTTGGCAGCCAATTTGAGCACTGTCAGGAATTCACTGAAAGTAAGGCCTTCCCCTCTGCCAAGACTTTGGAGAGCTCCTTTGGTGACCTTGACAGAAGCTTCGGCAGCACCATTTCGGTGAGGTAAATCGGCTGGGAGAATCTTCCATGTCCAGTAGGTCCCATTTTTGGCAGCATATTCTTCAAGCAATTCTTTGTTTTGCTGTCTCAGGAAGTTGTACATCTCTTCTAGGACAGATTTTGCTCCAATGAAGTTTGTACCTGGATCAGACCAGATCATCTGGGGATGGCCTCGGACAGAAGTGAACCTCTGGTAAGCAAGTAGAAAGCTTTCTGTTGTTAGCGTGTTTGCCAGCTCAACATGGATGGCTCGGCTTGACATACAGCAGAAAAGCACGCCCCACACTTTCATGCTTACTCTCCTCTTGACATCATCCTTCACCTGATATGGTCCGAACACGTCAACAGATGTGAACTGAAATGGTGTAGCCACACTTGACCTCTCTTCAGGCGGATCTCCCAATATTTGTTGGCAGGTTTTTGCCTTTGGCTTCTTGCAGATGACACACATATCAACTACTTTTTGGGCAATAATTCTTCCTTTGATGACCCATGCTTTCTTCCACATCTGCAGTAAAGTTCCTGCAACTCCATCATGCCCCTCATTGTGTGCTTCTCGGGCTAGGAGGGTGGAGAGCCAGGCCTGAAAAGGTAGCAGGGGAATGGCTCCACGGTCCTCTCTGAAGGTCTGGATCCTGCCACCACACATCAGGAGTCCACTTGTCTGGTCCTTGTAGACAACCAGCCTGTCCGTTGTTGAGCTTGGACAGTGCACACCTTCTTGAGCTGCCAGGCATAAGTCTCGGAACACATCCTCTCTTTCATTGACTGTGATGACACCAGATGCAGGTACCGCCTCCCACTTTACTTCTTCTCCAATCTTGCCACTCAGGAACTTCTTTGCTGCTCTCCAAGTCCAGGCCATTGCCCCAACCAACTGTCTTAACCTGCTGAAGTGCCTTTCGTCCAATAGCTTTTGGACTGCTGCTACTGCAGGTGGTCTCCTGGACTTGGACTCTGACTCTGTTTTCTGGACTCTGACTGGATCTTGAACTTTCAATTGATTTCGGGTGAGTACTGCCACAAATGTTTTCTTCTGTATTTTTGTGATATTGTCTCTTGCTTGTGTAGCAACATCTTTGGCTGATTTCTTCGGCCACTCACTTTCAGGAAGTCAAAGGAACTTTGGACCCAACTGCCACTCGGACTCCTCAGTTAGATCATCAGGACTGGCCCCTCCGGTGATAATATCTGCAATGTTCGCTGGCCCTGGAATCCACCACCAATCTCAGACGTCTGTGCAGTTCTGGATCTCGCCAACTCTGTTTGCAAAGAATGTCTGGTAGCCATAACTCTCACGCTGTATCACACCCAAGACGGTCTGGCTGTCAACAAGATGGTACCACCTCTCGGCTTTAATTCGGCAGTGTCTCTGGAAGTAATTCTTCAACTGGGCTGCAAAGACTGCTCTGCACATCTCTGCCTTCACAGGGTCACCCTTTTGGTCGAGAGGAGTCAGCTTTGCCTTGGACTCGACAAGCCTCACGTCGACACCATGGCTGCAGTTCCAGCGTAGGTACAACACAGCACCGTATGCTTATTCACTGCTGTCAGAGAAAGTGATGCCACTTGGCCTTGCACGTGCATCTGGCGGCGTCAGGGGTCTGGTGAATCTGAGTTGGCTCAGGTCAGCATACTCTTCAAGGAGCTTTATGGCGTCTTCTCTGAGCTCTTTCCACAAGGCAGCATCCCAGGTGTCTTCCATGCAGTATGTTGCCTTTGCTTCCTGAAAAGCTCTCTGGATTAGGATGGCTCCCTTCTGCTTTACAGGTGCCACAAGGCCGAGTGGATCATAGAGACCAGAGACTTGGCTTAACAGTTCTCTTCTGGTGAGTGGATCTGGGGTTTGTCCTCTTACTTCTTCTCTCAGCAAGTCTTGACCAAGGCACATTTTTTCTTCTTCTTGGAGAAGTTAACTGCAACCATGACGTGTAGTTTGTCATCTTCAGTGGTGTAACCAAGGCCAAAGGCTTTGTTATCCTCTTCAGTGAGCTGGTTTGTTAGGATCATGGTCCTAGACTCCACCTTCCCACCTCTAGGCTCTTTCCTCCCACTTTGATCAGAGTAGACCCAGGGCTTCATGAAGAATCCTCCAGCTTTAAGGATCTGCTCGATGTTGGATGTGAGGAGTTTCAGGTCGTCGAGGTTGTTGTGAGACGTCAGGATATCATCAACATAGGTATCTTCCTCCAGCACACGTCTCTCGTCTTTAAAGTGGCTGAATGGCAGTAAGTTGGCTGTCTCTCGCATGGGGACTTGGGCTATACAACCAGCAGGTTTGTCTCTGATGTTGACCCTTGTTATGGTGAGGTCTTCCATCTCAGCATCCTCGCTGTCGCGCCACAGGAACCTGTGTAGGTGGACCTCTCTCTCCTCCAACCAGATGGAGTTGTACATTTTACAGATGTCACCAAGGGCAGCAAAGACACCAGCACGGAACCTTAGCAGGACAGCTCTGATTGGGTTTAGGACATCAGGATCTTTAATAAGTATGTCATTCATGCTCAGGCCTCTGTACTTCTGGTTGCTGTTCCATACTAGCCTCACTGGGGTAGAGACTGAATGTGGATTTGATGCGATCAGGTGACTTATGTACCACACTGGCCCAGTTCAGCTTTGCAGGACTTCTTTGGACAGTTTCACTGCAGCTTTGCGATTAACCATTTCATGGACATGTGATGCATAGGCTATCTTCCATTCTGGTTCCTTTGCAAGCTGCTTCTTGGTTCTGAGGAATGTAGATTCAACTGCTCGCTTGTTGTTGGGTAGAGATGCTGGATCTTCCATCCATGGATACTTGGCATGCCAGTGTGGTTTCAGGACTGTGGTGATCTGCCTTCACATACATCAATCCATTTCTCACCATCTCCATCTCTCTTTCTTCAGCCAGTGCCACTTCTTTTCCAGGTTGGCAGGTCCCACAGCAACATCCTCCACATCTCGGCTCACAAGCGGCTCCGATACTTTCCCACTTCCACCACTTCAGAAAGTCTCTGCTGCTTGTGGCTGTATTGGACTGGGTACAGGAATAGTGGAGAGACTGGTAGGAGACTGGATCTCTGCAGGTGAGTTCACTGTATTTGACTGCTGCAGTTCTCATGGATCTTGCAAAGTGTGTCTTTGATGTATGGGCCATTAAGGTGACTTCTTTGAAGAGGTCTGGGTGCGTCCCTCCAACGGTCTTGCCAAGTGGGCCATCCCAGAGCACCAGGTCACCGATGGAATGAACTTTCTGGGGTACCAGCTGGCCTTCTTTGTGGCTGATCAGAAGTTCTATTTCTCTGGGTCTT
Source organism: Amphiprion clarkii (assembly GCA_027123335.1). Taxonomy (NCBI): domain Eukaryota; kingdom Metazoa; phylum Chordata; class Actinopteri; family Pomacentridae; genus Amphiprion; species Amphiprion clarkii. Next base: position 36,845,623 of record CM049569.1, on the reverse strand, counting down.
GTGAGGTCTTTGAGGGGAACATCTGGGAAGCGCTTCTGTAACTTGATGGCTGGAACATGTCTGTGAATCTGCGCAATTTCATCAAGTCCATAGCAGATCAGTTGATGTGACTTGAGTGTCTCTCTCAGAGTGATGACACGTATCTTGAGGAGGTAGTGCTTCGTTGCAACAGACACCTTCATCTCTCCGACACCGTGAACCACCAGTGTCACAACTTCACTTCTGAGGTTCAACTTGCTTGCAGCTCTAGGTGTTATATAGTTCGTGTCTGATGCCAGGTCGATGAGGGTCCCGATGTTTTGTCCATCGTTGGCAGAAACATTAAGGAGCATCAGGATCACTGGGTACTCTTTTAAGTCGTTCTCCTCCAGAAGGCCTCTCTCAGCTGCAGTTGAGTTGTATGCCCTGGATGTGACGTTGTAGAAAGCGTCCTGACACTACAGCGCCAGCTCAGGTGGAAGTTTGGAGAGGAACTCTTCTTGGGTTTTGGTATATCTTTTCCCCTCTCCCAGGTTTAGGTGCTCTTTGGGACTGGGGTCTGGCAGCTGGACAGAGAAGATAGTGGTGTTGGTCTTTGCACTCTGGCTTCCTGCACAGGTAAGCAGTATTTCTGTAGATGTGGATCTCGAGGCACCTCTTGCAGGCACTGAGCTGTTGTGCTGCATCCCTTTTTTCTCATGGCTTTAGGTTGGTCCTGAACTTTCTGCAGAAAAACAATTTCCTTCTGTGCGTTGGGTCACCACAGATAATGCAGCCAACTGTTACACTGCTGGACTTTGTTGACTTTGTTTTGGCATATTTTAGGAACTTTGTATTCTCCTTGGTGGGTTCGACAGGATCTCTCAGCCGATCTAGTTGTTTATACATCAATTCTTGTGACTTCAAGAACGTGATGAGCTTGTCGAACCAGTTCTGGTTGTTGACAGCATTTCCATGATCAGCAGCATAGATGAGCCAGTCTTTCTTCAGGGTTTCCGAGAGCTTGCTCTCGATGGATTTAATCACTAGTGGGTTCTTTATGGCATTTGCATTGTTCAGTTCATTTAAATCATAGAGGGCCTTTTCCACAGTTCGGATGAGCTCTGTGATTTTCCTTGGGTGGTGGTTGCTCCTTACTGGTGGAGTTTCTTGTAGCTCCTCGACGATCTCAAGTGCGATGGTGGCTTGGTTCCCAAACCGGTTCTCCAGGACTCTGAAGATCTCGTCTGCTGAACTGTAAGTTGACAGCTGCAAATCTCTGGCCACTTTCTTGTCAAGGCTGTCAAGGAGTTGGAATTTCTTCACCTCTCTAGAGCCAGTCGGTTCACCTTGCTTCTGCAAAGCCTCCCATTCTTTTCTCCATCTGTAATAGTCTCGCTGGTTGCCAGCAAACTTTGGTAGGGCTGTGGCTTTCAGCTTTATTGCTGCTACTGGGGCCAAGCTGTGGGCTGAGGTGGGTTCTTGTTCAGTGTCGTTCTTTATACTTGCTGCATTTATGAAGAAGGCTCTCTGCGACACCAGCTTGGGGAATTGCACCTCGAGCTCTCTTACTCTGTAATCACAATCTTTTTGCTCAGTAGGCGGAGCCCAGCGGTTCCAGTTTTGCTGCACTTCTTTTGCCTTGCACATCAACATCTCTAAGTGGGTCAGCATAAACTCATATGCCTCCAGAGTTGCATCTGGCTGAGTGGAGGAGATGTGCGCACACTCAGCCTCTGCGACTTGTAGAGCCAGGGACGGTTCTTTTTCTCCATATGCGGCCCAGAGTGTCTCTCGGATCATGAGTTTAATTTCCTTGGTCTTTTGCTCACATTCTTTCTCCGTCTTCTCTATGTCGGCTCTCAGTGGGTCGCTCAGCTCCTCTGCAGTAGCTGCGTTGCACTCTGCCATGTAAGCGGCCTTCACTTCCTCATTTGCCTCCATAACTCTGGAGCCCTCTAGTGCAAGCTTCTTGAAGTTCTCTTTTAACTCTTCCACAGACATCTCCATGTGGGTCCTTGTAATGTTATTGGCAGGACAGGAGAAAAGTCTTTTAACTGTGGTCCTAGGCAAATATAAATACATATGCTTCCCCAACTTAGTAAAGCAAGTATATTTTGCATAAACATAATCATTTTTTAAACCCATAATACTCAATCAGGTTTTACAAGCATTAAACAGATTGGTATTTTTTAACAGTTCTAACAGCTCTTTAGCTCTTTGCATTTACTCATGAATTAAAAATAAAGCAAAACTCATTAAACTAATGCCATTCGTAAACTATTTTTTAAACAAAGGTTTTAGCAAACAATGGACTACTCTAATCCTAATTATGTAAATAAATATTTTAAACCAAATACACAGTAGGTATCAAAAATAACACCTTAGAATTTTTTACCCACACAACAATATTAACAAACAAACCAGGCAGTACAATTCAAACGTGTTCTCAACAACACAGCCAGAGAGCACACTTAAACAGAGTCCAGTCAGACACATGAGCTTACCGGTAGACTCTTTTCAGTCCTTTGCCCATGCGTTTTTAGTCTGAGGTTTCTTTCTTTGTCCCTGGTTCTGCTGCTGTTGCTCCGTTCGCCAGCCAGAATGACTGGTTCGCCGTTTATACTGCTGAGTTCTTGGCGTGTGCTGCTGATTGCCTCAAATTGTGCTTCCCTGCTGAGGCGTGGCATGGGGCAGCATGGAGTGGCACACATGGCGCGTGTGCCGACACATTTGTTCTGCAGTCGGCTTCCATCGAGTGTAGCGCGCACAGCCACACCTCCAGGCAGATCGCCACAACAGTTGTGAACAACTACTATATAGCAATTGTGCCACTCAGTCTCATTTAGCACAGTGATCCCCAACCCCCGGGCCGTAGGTCATTTGGTACCGGGCCGCACAGAAAGAAAAAATCATTTCCATTGTTTTTTTTCCACATAATGTGTTTGATTTAATATCGGAGTCGTAATGATTTTTTATTTTGAAAAGTGGCCGGATTCTCTCTGTTACATCCGTCTCACTTGACGCACACCATAAGTCACGTGATACATCCCGCTAAATAAAACCCCAAGCTAGCAAAATGAGCAAAAAACAAACTTCTTTAGAAAGTTTCTTTGCGAAGGGGAAACGGTCCAATGAAGGGACAGAAGAGGAACCTGCACCTGCTAAAAAAGGGAAAGCTGCCTTTAACAGGCCGTATCAAGAATCCTATTTAAAATATGGATTCATTGCCACGGGCGATTCCCACGCACCAAGCCCGCTGTGCATAATATGCGGTGACCGGCTCTCTAATGAGGCGATGAAGCCTTCAAAACTGGTTCGCCACTTGGAGACCAAGCACCCCACAGTAAAAGACAAGCCTTTGGAGTATTTTCAAAGGAAAAAGCGTGAACATGAAGGGCAGAAGCAGTTACTGATGGCCACCACATCAACAAATGCGAGTGCACTGAGAGCATCATATTTGGTGGCTAACCGTATTGCTAAGGCCAAGAAGCCATTCACTATTGGTGAAGACCTTATCCTACCCGCCACCAAACGCATTTGCAGTGAACTTCTAGGAGAGGCTGCTGTTAAAAAGATTGCTCAGGTGCCTCTTTCAGCGAGCACTGTCACTCGGCGCATTGTGGAAATAGCAGAGGACATTGAGACACAGCTGTTGGAGAGAATTAATAATTCACCATGGTATGCGCTCCAGGTTGACGAGTCAACAGATATTGACAACAAGGCACTACTTCTTGTTTATGTGCGATATCTTTATCAGGAGGATACGCACGAAGATATGTTGTGTGCACTATCGTTGCCAACCAAAACTACAGCTGCCGAACTATTCAAGTCACTAGATGATTATATGTCAGGAAAACTGAAATGGTCCTTTTGTGTCGGCATATGCACGGACGGAGCTGCTGCCATGACTGGACGGCTGTCTGGTTTAACTGCTTGGATCAAGGAGGTTGCACCTGAATGCGAGTCTACGCATTGTGTCATTCACAGGGAAATGCTGGCTAGCCGAAAAATGCCACAGGAACTGAGCGGCATACTGAATGATGTGGTTAAAGTTATCAACCACATCAAAGCACACGCCCTTAACTCGCGCCTGTTCGAACAGCTTTGTGAAGAGATGGATACGGACCACAAACGCCTTCTCTTATACACGGAGATAAGATGGTTATCCCGAGGGAGATCGCTGGCCAGAGTATTTGAATTACGAGAGCCGCTGCAGAGATTTCTCTCTGAAAAAAAGTCACCGCTGGCACCACACTTCAGTGATGAGGAATGGATCGCAAAACTGGCTTACTTGTGCGACATATTCAACCTGCTCAATGAACTGAACTTGTCACTTCAAGGGAAAATGACAACTGTCTTCAAGTTAGCAGATAAAGTAGCTGCATTTAAAGCCAAACTAGATTTGTGGGGACGGCGTGTGAACAGAGGCGCATTTGACATGTTTCATACACTGGCGGGGATTTTGGAAGAGACTGAGCCTGCGCCTTCGTTCTCCTAGCTGGTGCACGAACACCTGTCCTTGCAGTCAGAAGAGTTCGAGCGCTACTTCCCACCCACAAAAGATCCACGAACTGCCAAGGAATGGATCCGCGACCCATTTGTCAACAAACCAGGTGAATCCAGCATGTCAATGTGTGAAGAAGATCAACTGCTGGAGATCGCAAATGACGGGGGCCTTAAACGTCTGTTCGAGACATCAACTCTGCCGTTGTTCTTGATTAAAGTCATGGCAGAATACCCCGAGATCGTCACAACAGCACTGAAAACCCTGTTGCCATTTCCAACATCTTATCTGTGTGAAGCAGGGTTTTCTGCAGTGACAGCAACCAAAACAAAATTACGGAGCAGACTGGACCTAAGTAGCACACTTCGGGTTTCATTGTCTCCCATAACCCCAAGATGGGACCGTCTCGTTGCAGCAAAACAAGCTCAGGGCTCCCACTGATTCAGTGCTGCTGTGAGTAGCGAGTATTTTCATGAGCTTTGTTTTTGTGTTGTGTCTTATTTTGAAGGTATGTTTAAACGTTACCATAGCGACCACTGTGTGTTGCATTGTGTTGGGGCAGAAAGGATGTTGCTCATGTCATGTTCTGTTGTTGGTACGACGTTACGAGGACGCCGCTAATAAAGTTGCACATGATTACACAGTGGATTTACGTTCATTATTATTATTATTATTATTATTATTATTATTATTATTATTATTATTATTATTATTATTATTATTATAGAGAAAATACCAGTTTTTAATGCCGATCTTATCATTTTATTTTGTTTTTATCTGCTACACCTTTAAATTGGGCCCTAAAAATATTGTCAGACATTAAACCGGTCCGTGGTACAGAAAAGGTTGGGGACCGCTGATTTAGCGGACCTATGAGATTGACAGCAATCTGCTCTTTTGGGCTACCTTCTTTTACAGTGCCCATGGCCGGCTCTGGAGTTTTCTTAAAGCAAGCCTTGGCTGTGCAACTGGTGCATTTTTGGCATGACATCAGTTTTCATATCATACCAAAGGTACCTGCCTGCCTGGGAAAGAGTCTTCCCTGCACCAAAGCGGCCACCTACTGGCCTTTCATGCATCTATGCTATTACAGATGTACGATATGAGCTTGGCAGAAGAATTTGGGGGTAGAACACCTTTCCCTCAGTGCAATCAAACTTTCTCAGTATGACCCCATCCCTCCAATAGAGCCGTTTCCACTACACCCAGTAAGCTTTGGTGGCAGGCCTGCATGGTGCTACATGCACAAAGGTGCCATGGCTGTGTGAGTCATTTGTGCTCCTTTCAGTTACTCTTCGGTCCAACCCTTGAACAGCTAAGTCTGAGATGACTCACTTACCCTGTTGACGCTTGGATGAGACAGAGGGTGTAGTTGCAGACATTGACCTCCCAGTGGAGCACCTGGAAGTCATACTCTGCTAGTTTCTCCAACCCGCAGGCAAGCTTTCCCTCTGGCTCTCTCAACGTGGTTAACCAGTGTCGTAGTTTCTCTTAGACCTCAAGGATGTGCAGATGTTGAAGAAAATGTCCGTTGACACTGTTGCTTTTATAATATAATTTATTACATAAATAAGACAGCATCTGAACAGGCTCCATGGTCTGCCTGTGGAGAGTTTCCCAGGAAAAATATGAATCTCCCATTTGAACAAAGGGCTGGTGGTCATTTTATATCCTCTGGTAAAGGATAGAATTACAACGTCTGGTCTCTGTTAGAAGTCAAAGTACAGGACACTTCCTCCAATCAAGGTCGTAGGCTCTGTGGGTATCAAAGAACCCCACTAGTCGAGCTCCTAGGCTCTGTTCCATACCATATAAAGAAGCAGGCAGCATCTTCAACCAACCCCCCTTAATTCTACGGCTCCTAAAGAGCTCCATCCATCAAGCTCCTGGAGTGGGAGCCCCTATCTAAACACTGCATTGGGTTTCTGGAACAGAATAACACATTCCATTGTGATGACCCACACATCCCAAGTTCCATATGATAAGCAACTCATATCAGATCAGATACTTCACCAGCACAGGTCACTGTGAGTGTTCCGGACAGTGAATGACCTTCCAAGCAGGTATTGTCTGAAGTGAGAAGTGAACTCCACCAGCCCCTGGAGTTCTCATATGGTTATGCAGTAGTTTTGCTCTACAGGGGACAGTCCTCCTGCTCCCATATGCCAGCACTTTCTCCTCGCCCTCTTTCGTTTGGGAAAGGATTTCAGCAATCCTCCAGTCACTAGTGTCAGTGTCTAAGACGAATTTGGCGTCCTCAAGGGGTAGGTGAGTAAAGGCACTGACCTAAACCGGACCTTCAGTCCCTCGAACACCTCCTGGGACTCAGCTGTCCAGTTAAAGCATGCCCATTCATGGAGTGGTTCAGTTCAATTCAATTCAGTACAATTCAATTTTATTTATATAGCACCAATTACAATTTAGTTTGCTTAATTGAACCCATGTGCCTGAAACCCCCAGGTCAAACCCCAAGGCAACAGTGGAAAGAAAAAACTCCCTTTTAATGGGAAGAAACCTTGAGCAGAACACGGCTCATATGGGGGGACCCATATGCCGCTGGCAAGCAGGTTGAGAGGGACAGAAGAGGTACCAGGGATTGAGGGAAGAGGAGGGGCAGGGGAATGGGGAGGGACGGCAGAAGAATCTTCACTCGTTTTGGGTTTTTCAGACACCGTTTCCATGAGTAATTTTCTAACTGCACACAAACTAATGAATCAGGATGAACTAGGAGCCAACCCGAAAAAAGCGTGGAGAGAAGTTGAAAGGTCAAGGTGTGGCCATCGAAGTAGCAAAGGATTTTTGAAGAAAGACCAAATAAATGTGTTTTTAAAATGTTTTATAGGTAGACTTGTGATGACACAGTGAGTCTGTTACTCTGATTTTATCCAGAATGTAAAAATCTATTTTTTATCATCACAGCCTCAGAGCAGACAAAGCTTCGCCCCACATTATCGGTCCTAAGACAGAACCCTGAGAAACTCCATGATTAATCTTGAGAAACTCCATGATTAATCTTAGTATGCTCAGAAGAGTCATTGTTGACATGCACAAACTGGAACCTGTCTGATAAGTAGGATTTAAACCAGTTTATTGCTGTCCCTTTCATGCCAATAGAATGTTCTAGTTGCAGCAATAAAAGTTTGTGATCAGTGGTATCAAATGCTGCACTAAGGTCCAACAAAACAAGCATAGACCAGTCCATTATCTGACGCTATGAGAAGATCATTAGTGACTTTCACCGGAGCGGTTTCTGTGCTATGATGCCCTCTAAATCCTCACTGAAATTCTTCAAATAAGCTATCGCTTTGTAAGTGTTCACATAATTGATTTGCAACAGTTCCCAGAAAATGGGAGGTTAGATATAGGCCTATAGTTAGCTAAAACACCTGGATCAAGAGTAGGCTTTTTAAGTAAAGGTTTGATTACAGCTACCTTAAAAGCCTGTGGTACATAGCCTGTTATTTGAGAGAGACTGATCAAATCTAACATTGAAGAATTAAAGGTAAAGCCTCCTGGAACAGTCTAGTTGGGATAGGATCTAAAAGACATGTTGATGATTTAGATGAAGAAACTGTTGAAATTTGTTCAGAGAGATGTACTGGAGTGAAGAATTCTAGATATCCATCAGGTCTTACGGCCAATTCCAAAGCAACCGTACTCGATGATACATCTGTCACAGTTGTAGGAAGGGCGAGATTATTTTTTTTCTCTGACCATACCAATTTTATCTGTAAAGATGCTCATGAAGTCATTACTGCTCAGAGCTAAAGCCTGAAGTGTTACAGTACTGAAGATAAACCTGGGGTTGTTCTTATTCTCCTCTATTAATGATGAATAATATGCTGTCCTGGCAATACAAAGAGCTTTTTTAAAATTAATTACTAGACAATTTTTCCTAGCTACATAAACTTGAATGCCACTTCCTTTCCAGCTTTCGCATTGCCATATTGTAACATTATAGTGTTGTCAGTTTTTTTCTAAATTAACACTAAGATAACTGTAGCATAGTGAAGCATAAAGAAAGACAACAGCGACCCACTACACTTACAGCAATGTTCAATATATCTCAATAAAAACAGTAAATTACACAATACAATGATGTACAATAATGTACAAAAATTCTACAATAATGTGGAACACAGAACACACTTATTTCACAAATATTCACAAAAACATCGTCAAAAATGTGCAAAACCAGCACATTAACTTTCCATGAAAAGCATTAAATGCATCCAGCTTTGTTTGTTTGCATACCTCAGTTCTTATCTTTGCATATATAAGTGGATCCAAAGAGAACCAACATCTTCTGAGCATGCCTCCTCAAGTTTGGAAAGCTCTCCTCTTTGAGAGAACAATAAAAAGTCAGCAGTGATACGGACTTAAAGTGCTCTGACAGTAGTTTATCAGACTGAAGATCAATGAGTTCAAGTTGCACATCACTGGGTGCAGTATTCACACTGCAGCTGAAGGGAGAGGAAACCATGTGCATTTCACTCTCAACTGTTTTGAAGTCTTCAAATTGTCTTGAAAATTCAGCATGCAGTGCCCCCAACATGGATGAGTTCCTGCAGAGGTGATCAGCTGATGGTGTGACTTCCTTCAGTGTGGGCATGTGGGTGAGAATGTTGCCCTCCAACTGGCTTGAGAGAAACTTCAGCTTTCTCATAAAAGCGGTCACCAAGCTGTATATTTCATGTGCAAATAGGCCCTTGCCTTGCAGCTTGGTATTTAGTTCATTCATTAGTGCAGTCACATCAACAGCAAAAGCAAGGTCTGCCATCCAGTCTGCATCTGAGAGCTCAGTGACGTCCCTGCATTTCTTCTCACGAAACTCTTGAATCTCTGCTCTCAGATCCCAAACTTGTTTAAATGCCTTGCCCAGACTGAGTCATCTGACAGCTGTCTGGTAACCAAGGTCACCCATATTCACTCTCATGCTCCTCCAAAAAGACAACAAACTGTCCGTGGTTTAGTGCTCTTGCCCTGATGAAGTGTTACGGGGGAACTGGAGAACCCAGGCGCAGACACAGAGAGACTGCCAGAAATGTGAATTAAGGAACGACTTTATTATGCCAGCAAACTAAAACAATACATAAAAGGAGAACTGAACTGGGAGGAAACAGAACTCAACCAAACCACTACTAACAAACACTATGACTTCAAAAACAGAAGATCACTAAACAAAAACTAAGCTAAAGAGGGGTACTTACAAGATGGGGGGAACTGATAACAGAAGGGGCAAGGAAGCAGGCTCAGGAAATCTGGGGCAAACGGAGATGAGACTGGAGCTACTGGTTGGAGACAAAAAACAGGGCTAGCGAGAATCCAAAAGAAGAACCGAGTCCAAGGGAGGGAAATCCAGTGGAGGGGAAAACAGAGTCCAAAAACAGAGTCCAAAAGCAGAGGGCATGTGGGTCAATGATCCGGCAGGGAGTGAATGAATGAGCAGGGTTTAAATAGTAAACAGGTGATATTGTGGGCAGGTGAGCTGATTACTGCAATGTGAGTCAGGTGTAGTAATCAGGTGAGTGTAGACAGGTGAGAAGGGAAAGCAAGAGACAGGGACGAGAGAGACAAGAGGGAAAGAGATGACAGACAGAGGGAGCCAAAGAGAGACAGGTCCAAACAAACAGATGAGGAACAATGGGAGAAAGAAGGAAAAAGAGAAAAGGAGGAAGAAGGGCAGAGGCTGGAGCAGGATCATAGCATGAAGTTAACTACTTTAATTACAACATCAGTCACGTGGCAGATTTTTTAGCACTGACTTACACAGCACCTCCTGATGTATAATGCAATGCAAAAATATCAGTTTGTATTCTGGGTTTATTTTCAGTCACTTTATCTTGCATCCATTTCAAAAGTCCAACATTTTTCCCTGTCAAATTTGGACAGCCATCAGTTGTAACACCAACCAAATTCTCCCATTTTAGTCCCAGCTTGTTCATACATGTATTTACCTCAGTGACCAAATCACTCCCCGTCGTGGTTCCCTTCATTGGCTGCACAGCTGCCAGCTCCTCCGTCATCTCAAAGTTTTTTATTAGTCCACGTACAAAGATGAGTAACTGGGCTGTGTCACGGACATCACAGCTCTCGTCCAGAGCCAAGGAGAAAACGTCAAAATCGTCCACTTTCTTGTGCAGCTGAAGCTCCAGATTTTCGGCGATGCTCTCCACCTTGTTACGGTTCATCTGGAAAGGGGCACATTAGCGAACGCTTCTTTTTTCTCCAGGCATATAAATGCTGCAGAGTCCACCAGACATTCTTTTACTAACTCTCCATCAGAGAATGGCTCACTGCTTTTGGCGATTTTGTAGGATATTACAAAACTTGGCTTTCCTGCTGCATCCCTTGATGTGTGAGCTTTGGTAAAAAAAAAATCCTTGCTGCTTTAGCAGTTTAGCTAGCAAACCTTCAGATATCATCGCCCACTCTGCATCAGTCAAATGTTTGGACTTCTCCGCATGTTTGGTCTCGTAATGTCGATTCAGATAATAATCCTTGAGCACTGCGATCTGTTCGCCACAAACTAGGCACACAGCTTTACCTCTGACTTCAGTGAAGAAATACATATGCCTTGCCATGCCTTGTTAAAAACTCTGCATTCAGAATCAATCTTTCTTTTTTGCCGTTAGCTGACATATTCCTGGGCTGACCAACAAACCAATCAGTGCATCAACCTTATGCTAAGTATGGAAAGCACGGGCGAAAAAACGTAAGGTCGTGCATGACCTCATGGCCTAAGGTCACGCGAAAAAAATGGTAAATTAGCAGATATTTCAAAATAAAAGCAGTGCAGCCGTATTGCTTGATGATATATATTTGCACTGACTTTCAATATTTTCCAGTTACCTCATACAGGCCAGTCAGGGTCATCCGGCAGGCCGGATGTGGCCCGCGGGCCGTACTATGCCCAGGTCTGATCTACTCACTGTTTAGAAGACCTGCTAAATTGATGTGCACCTGTATATCGTGTATAATTTTAATTTGATAGTCTCAACACTCTTAAGTAATTTCAGAACAAAAAAGAAAAGAAAAACTGAAAATTAATATAAAATTTGAGACATGGTTCTAGGCAATGTAATGTCATCACACTGCCAATTTCAGTTAAATTAAATTCAGTATGCTTTATGGTCAGGATATCAGGTTAACAATATTTCCAAAGCATCAAAGACAGTGCAAAACAGTGTGTTAAACGGATTCAAGAAGATGAAAAAGATAATAAAAAAGAACAAGAGAATGCGAAAAAAGAAAAAAAGTGTACCCACTGACCAACTACCGGATATGCTTAGTAACCTTCAGCATAAAATGAAAGGCTCATTTCATTTCATTTTATCTTTTGTGAATGTGCCAACGTTAATATGATTGTATGACTAGTATACGCGTTCTTCTTAAATCAGGACAGACGTGCTGGAAAGCTAAAGAGGAGTTTCATTTTGTTTGGATTGCGTGTATAAAACTTTTATTGTGAAGGACCTTGTACAGCAGCTATTTCGTTGCTGGCGTGGCGGTGGCTGTTGGGTGTGGAGGGAAACAGCGTCTCTGTGTTGCAGAGGCAGACTTCATTTCAGGCGAAAAATGTCTCGGTTTAGAAGAGTGGATAAGATGGACTCTCTAGCGGGCTTCAGGACGGAGAACACAGAACCGACTGTTCCTTACGGTCTACTGAAGGCAGCGAGGAAAAGCGGGCAGCTGAACCTATGTGGCCGAGGGCTGACTGAGGGTAACGTTCTCGTCTTACTAGCTCACAGCAGCAACTCGTATTGTGTCTGTACAGGTACTATTCGCCTCCAACAAAAACCCAAAGGTCAAACGCTTGGTTAGTGCCATTCAATAGGAATTCTGTCGTGTAGCGTTTGAAAACTATTTCTGTATGGGAGTTGAAGATCCCATATGACGAAAAGCCATTTCCATCGTGTTTTGTGGTTGTTATAAACAACCAATACTTAACTAACCTGTAGTTATTTAGTTCAAACGCTTTATAATCCTGCCCTCTCATTGCCACTGCTTCCAGATGAGCCATTTCTAGAGCTGCCTCTGCTAACCATAGACTGTTTAAGAAAGATAGACGTAGCAATCGGCCCTGAAAAATGAAGCCATCCTGTCAAAATCCAGCAGTACGTCTATGTCCGACAGGGGCTGGCTCCAAAAAAGCTCTGGCTCCATAGACCCCAACTTTACACAGCAAAAACTAAATCATGAAAGACAGCTTTTCTCCTGCTCAGATTTTTTTTTACGTTTTAGTTTTCATGGTCAAATCCAGAGATCAGGTGGCCAATCTGTAAATAATTCGATATTAAAATTTTTATAAAACATCAAAGTTTTAGTCACGTGAGGGGGCGATCCTACTTAATTGACAGTCTGGTCTGGAGTGACTGACAGGTAGTCTGGGGGGATCAGACGCTGTGTAGTCCACGGGTGTCTCCAAAGAGAGAGAGCTGCTCACGTTTATGCACAGAACAACAGTATTAACTTAATGATTTAGGTTTAACTATAAGTGATCCCTACATGGAGAAAGGGCCAACTGCAGCTGTGAACTATTATGAACTGTTTTGGTAACCCTGACCCTCAAACAGATGAACTGTCACACTGAGTCACAGTTTATCAGCTGAAGTTTAATATTTTGTCACATGTCTGCCATCCTCAGGTTGAACGCAGAACTTTCAGTTTCACCGTTTAAGAAGTCACAAATAAACTGGGCTGTTATTATTTGAATGCTTTGATCAGCTGCTCTTTCTTTAGTTTTAGTCTGTTATTGCATTATTATGTTTTGTACATCACCTGGTGTATTGACAAGTATCATATGAATGACAAACATCGTGTACCCTGGTGTTCTCCAGCAATATGGGTCTTCTGTGTGAATGCAGCAGTGAGGAACACTAACGGATAAGTGACCTATGTGTACAAAGGGCTAAATGACAGAATGCTGTCATTCTAATGGATTGAATAATCCACCAGTGTTCCATGTTGCATGTCTGGAAGGGGCTAGAGTGTGTTGGATTAGTATTAGTGACTCTACCTTAAAGAGCTAGACTTAGCAGGTGGCATCTCATGTAATGCAATATTGTCAGCTGGTAGTTGTCACTTTGCCAGTTGTAGTCTCAAGTGATCAAAAAGGGAACCTCAATTCCATCTGTTTCTGTCTTGAATTTTATGGCTAGAATGATATGTAAAGTAAGTAAGTAAGTAAGTAAAATTTATTTCTTAAGCGCTTCTCACAGATAAAAATCACAAAGTGCTTTACAATTAAATACTAGAAAATAAAACAAACAATAAAATACATATACATGACAGAGGAAGAAATTGTCAACCAAATGCTTTCCTGAACAGCAGTGTCTTCAAGCCCTTCTTAAAAGAGTCCACAGATTCAGCAAAACGGAGAGACATTGGTAAAGCATTCCACAAAGTTGGGGCCACAAACTGAAATGATCGCTCTCCTGGAGTTTTATAGTTAGTCTTAGGAACCTCAAGCAGATTCTGTCCAGCAGAACGAAGAGCACGATCAGGGGAGTATGGAGTCAACATCTCCAATATATAATGAGGAGCCTGACCATGCAAGGCTCTGAAGGTGAGAACTAAAATCTTAAAATCAATCCTGAATTTCACAGGGAGCCAGTGTAACTCTGATAACACGGGAGTGATGTGTGATCTCTTTGAGGTTCTTGTCAAAAGTCAAGCTGCCGAGTTTTGGACTAATTGCAATTTTCCAAGGACAGTCTGATTCAGACAAGCAAAAACAGAATTACAATAGTCCAGCCGCGATGATATAAATGCATGAATGACTGTTTCTAAGTCTTTCCTGCACAGCATTTTCCGAATTTTAGAAATGTTTCTTAGATGGTAAAAGCAATTTCTGACAACCTGTTTGCAGTGTGTTTCAAAGGACATGGCCTGGTCAAACACAACCCCCAGGTTTCTGAGGCTGGGTTTGACAGTGGGGCCAAGTGAGCCAAGATGCTGCTTAATCAGTGCAATTTTATCATCAGGAGCAAAGATAAGTGTCTCTGTCTTATTTGAATTTATCTGCAAGCAGTTTGATGCAAGCCAGTCCTTGATAGCAGATACACACTCAAGAAACAATGTCAAACGGTGGTTTGGTATGGTTTAGATTACTCACAAAATTCTTAAGCATGATCCCCTGGCCCTTTCCACAACAGATCAACATGTGCAATGTACACCAACCATCTGCAATATTGAAATCACCTACCTAATATTGTGTAGATCCCCCCCAAACAGTTATGACTTGGGACATCTGAAGGTGTCCTGTAACATCTGTCACCAAGACGTTGACAGCAGACTCTTTGGGCCCTATGGGTTGTAGGGTGGGACCTCAGTGATGTCCTGCTGAATGAGGCTTGTGGAGTTGATTGGTGTATACACAGGAATATTTGCTTGACAAAGGGATTATTGGGAGAAATATTGGAAAATTGGAGTTACCATATCTCCCAATAATCATAAATGCTGACACCATGCAACCCCCCTTTATGTGTAGGTACAAATCTTCACCAAAGAGAAAGAAGTTAATTTGTTGATTGCAGCAAGTTCTTTTGCAAGGTTTAGGTATATTTCTGCGATACAAGAAAAATTCAGCTGCCTCCAATCCCAAATCATGAGGAATTCTTCTGCAACGCAAAACCATGCCCGCAGTTGCCAGATGTACCTGCTTTGAGGGAATTGGAATGATTTTTTTTCCCCCTTGAAGATTTGTTTTCTAAGTTACATTGCATCTTTTAGGTAGGAATCACAGTTGATGTTAATGTTTGTTGGACCTTTTTTCCCCCTTTTTTTTTTTAACCCCTGTGTGTGTGTGTGTGTGTGTGTGTGTGTGTGTGTGTGTGTGTGTGTGTGTGTGTGTGTGTGTGTGTGTGTGTGTGTGTGTGTGTGTGTGTGTGTGTGTGTGTGCGTGCGCGTGCGCGTGCGTGTGTGCCTGCCTGTGTTATGGTTATTGTTGGGATATGTTCAGTCCCTCAGAACGTGTATCGTCTCAATATTGACACACCAGAGGAGGCCCAGCAGAATGTGTCCTTCGGAGCATCAGATCGCTGGTGGGAACAGACTGACCTCACAAAACTGCTGCTCTCATCCAATCAGCTTACACACTTGTCAGAAGATATCAGACTACTGCCTGGACTGATCACACTCGATGTAAATAACATTGTGCATGTAGTTTATTGTTACATTTCAACACTTTGTTTCAATTACAACTATAGTATAGTTGTTGCAAAGATAATGTTATGATTGTGTCTAAAAGGAAAATTCAGAAATACTTGACAGATTTATCATCCCCCACCTTCTTCTTACCCCTCGTTTATTTGTTCACAACCTGGAATGGGATGTCTTTTTCCAGTTCATGTATACTGATTTTTGTTGATTCAGTTCCGTCTATCCTTTTTGTATACACCACTTTGTCTTCATTAGGATCACAGAGGGGCTGGAGCCTATCCCAGCTGACTTAAGCCTGGGTTATGCTTTCTGCACGAATGTGACGCGCGGAAATGAGACGCTCGGAATCCACACGAGAGAATGCGTGTAGCTTTTATACTCCGTGCTGCGTGTGCTCCCAAACTGCAAAAAGTAGTCATCCAAAAAATTACTCAAGTAAGAGTAGAAAAGTATTTGGTGAAAAGACTACTCAAGTACTGAATAACTGTTTGATTGTAATGTCAGATTGTGATTTAGAAGTATTAATTTCTGCCTGAATTGTAATGTTTTTCACAACATAAAGCTTTTGAAACAAATACCTGTAGTAAGGTAACGTTTGTATGTTTGAACAGTGCAAACTACTTCCAGTGACAAGATATACTGTATTTTACTTCCCTCCAAATGGCACAGGCTACGTAGATAGAAAATGACAATACAACTGGGGCTGGACCTGAATATCCGAATATTCGGTGGTTGTATCCCCGCCCCCTGCTGTATCACGCGGACCTACCAGCCTGACGTCACGCTTCACTTCGCCCATGTTAGTAGCCGTCTTCGACTTTTGTGAAAGACAAAAGCCGAAGACGGAGATATCCACGCTAATGCTATGCCAATGTTGTCGGACTCAAGACAGCAAGATCAAATTTCTCGAAAATGCCCTGTTTTTTTTTTTTCATTCTCTGTCTGCTACGCATGTAGAGTTTGTGCCGCTATGCCGCTCGTACGTGGTCATGTGACCGCAGGGCGACGTCTGGTGAAACACAGTCACGTGATTATTGTTTCTTCGTCTGATTGGTGAAACACAGTCATGTGGTAGATCCACTGGTGCACCTCTCTGGCAAAATAAAGCAGCTCTAATGTGGTAAATAAAAAAGTAATGAGTCGAGCGTAGCCCAGTGTAACGGAGTAAGAGTAGCGGTTCTTCTTCACAGATCTACTCAAGTAAAACTAAAAAGTATGGCAGAGTAAAACTGCTCTCAGAAGTACATTTTTTTTTTGAAAAGTTACTCAAATGAATGTAATAGAGTAAATATAACTCGTTACTACCCACCTCTGTCTATAACATAGTCTTAACCTAATCTTACAGTAAGGAAGTGCTATGTACGAATTCACTAACTAACTGAGTAAACCAGATTTAAACAGAGTACTTTTAATTACATCTAGATATGGATGAAAATAGACCAAGGGATCTTTTAATTTACCACTTTTTTTTTTTTTTGCTCTAATCAGGTGCTAAACAATAATGCCTTTTTTTTGCAGCTCCATGACAACCACTTGAGCAATTTACCCGGTACTTTAGGAGAACTGCAGGAACTGCAGCAACTGCGACTCAGGTAGAGACACATTGCATTTCCTTACCATTAAACACATTTTTGCTTTACACGTAAATCAAATTGATGAAAGAAAAACTTTGTTGAGAATTCCCTGATGCTTAGGGAGAGAAAGGTTTTCATCAAAAGCCAGACATGTGTTTGAGTTTCAAAGAACCCACTGTTGCCATGTGCTCCATAGACTGAAAACACACGTGTGTGAGAGGAGACTATCAGTTTTATAAAACCTATTTTGTGTTTGTTCCATGTGGCCAGCCATAATCAACTGTTGTCACTGCCAGTGGAAATATGTACTCTGAAGAACCTTTGTAGCCTCACATTGCAGCATAATCTCCTGGAGAGCCTGCCAGAGGAACTTGGACAACTGGAGAAACTGACAGAGCTGGTAACTAACACATAATTTATGCAGTGTAGGGTTTTATACTAGTGATTACACTACTGTGCAGTATCATTTAAATGTCAAGTGCTGCTGAACTGTGTCACTTAAAGTAATTATATTGCTAGTTAAACAGTGATGACAGACTCAATTCTCCAGTGTCCACATATTTCTGGAGAGATGTTGTGTCATTCTTCAGAGATAATTATTTTTCAGCTGCTCTTCTCTGGAGTGGTTGTGTTATTCTACCTTTCTCTATAACATACCCCAAAGGTGTTATATTGGATTCAAATCATAGAACATGCTCTACTCTTCTGGGTCATAGTTTTAACTTTATTCTTCTGAAGAAATTCTTGTGTGATTTTGTGCTTTGAATGGTTATCATACTATAATATTCTGCTTCTGCAGGCAGGGAGTTATCTTGTCTCTCTATCTCTACCCCTCTACCTCTTCCCCTCTACCTCTATATCTCTACCTCTTCTGTCCCTCTCAACCCGCCCAGCCAGCAGGCAGATGGGTCCCCCCACATTAGAGCCGGGTTCTGCTCGAGGTTTTTTTTTCCCTGTTAAAAGGGTGTTTTCCTGCCACTGTCGCTTTTTGGCTTGCTCTGGGGTTCAGGCATATGGGTTCTGTAAAGCGTCTCGAGACAATTTGACTGTAATTGGCGCTATATAATTAAAATTGAAAATTGAAATTGAATTGTCAACCGGTATTTAGGTATATCCACAGGCATTCATGGTGCCATCTATTAAGCTCACTGTCATTGATCCAAAGACAACCACTATAGCTCTGATTAATGGTACTATGGCTCCCTCTGTTCCTCCTGATAACTGCTCCAGCTGTATTTAGATGGATTTTAGTTGGTCACCACTCTTCCTGCATCCTTTTTTATCTTTGTGAGAAAAAAAATCAGATTTTTAAATTCCTTACTTTCCCACGTGGAGACATGATGCAGACATGCAGACATATACAGCCCAAAGATCAAAACCAAGACAGTTGTGATGTTCACATGTAATTTTTTTAACCATGTTCATGCAGTTAGACTAATGTGTACTCAATTTAGTTTCAATGATCACAGGTTTTTTTAAACTTGTGTGTCAGTGACTACAGGTGTATTCACTTATGCTGTAACAGATTTCTACTTTGGAACCTGTGTTTTCCATTTGGACTTTCCAAAGCATTTGTTTTTGGTTGTTCTGAAGATGAAGATGTTTCACTTATAACTAATTCAGTTATTGAGAGAAGATACAGTGTGAATCATTCGACATTCATGTAATTTTTCATGGGGTCTCCTCACTTCTGTGATATACTGTAAATATGTGGAGCTTTCTACTGTGTTGTGTGATTGACTGATTAAGGTTTCCTATCTGTTGTGATTGACTGAAGGACCTGTCCAGCAACCATCTAAAGGGCCTGCCCTCCACTCTTGGCTGTCTCACCAGTCTGCAGAAAGTAATCCTGTGTCACAACAAGCTTACTTCTCTGCCTGACAGCCTAGCACAGCTCACAAGTAAGACCAGCTATACTGTGCATTAGTCTCCCTGCGTCTTTACATGGCCACTTTTCCACAGTAGTTGTACTGTAAATAATTAAATAAGGGCCTTTATTTACCTCAACAGTAGAAAGAAGAAGGCGTCATATGAAACAGGCTTTTATTAAAGACATGGCTTTATTTCAGTTCTTCCTTAAGCATATGTACCTGTATACAACTCAGTTCAATTCAATTGTATTTATGTTATGTCCATTCACAACACATGTCATCTCATAGCAGCTCACATCATAAGACGACCTTACACATTTGAAGCAAAGATAAAGTATTCATTTGTTGATAGAACTTTTTGCTGTTAATGAAAACAAATGAAATATGTTCCATTTTATTGGCAATTGTCCGTTTCCTCTTAGTCAGAGTGGAAACAAATGTTTAAAATGATATTTGTCAAACTCTGCTTTCTTTTGAATGCTGTATTGAACTCATGCTAATTGCCCTGCAAAATGTTGTCCACAAGCTGTTTTACATGACTCCTTATTTCCCTGATTGTCTACTAACCTTAGTTTGACCCACTGAGACAGAATAGTGACATGGGAATGGCTATTGAAAGAATGAATACTTGCACAGTCTTTGCCTATATTTGACACTGAATCAAAATCTTCAGCTAGAATATTTGGATGATGTTCATTTTGTCGTTAACTATCAGAGGAAAATGTTATTCCTTTTACACCGACAAATCAAAATAAAGCTGATTTTACCTTAGCTGACATGTTTCAACTGCAACTGCAGTCTTCGTCAGAGCGTCATCCGATGTGTGCTGACTTGTCCTTTTTTATCAGGTGTCTGACAGATCTGTCAGAATCTGTCAGACCGGCCACGCCCCCTCTCTGGAGGATGGAATCCCAGGTATGCGAGAGGGTATAGGTCCCCTCGTCCCTGTTCATGGAGCAGAAACCACCGGATGGCAGGGGGCGTGGCCGGTCTGACAGATTCTGACAGATCTGTCAGACACCTGATAAAAAAGGACACGTCAGCACACGTCGGATGATGCTCTGAAGAAGACTGCAGTTGCAGTTGAAACATGTCAGCTAAGGTAAAACCATTTTTACTTTGGTTTGTCGGTGTAAAAGAAATAACGTTATTCAGCTAGAATAATTTGGCTATTCTTTTGAGATTAGATAACAGTCTGGTTTTTCTCCAAAGTTGCCACATGGCCATTGGAAACATGCACTACTTCATCATAAGAAAAATGTAAACATATCACAAACTCTCACCTGCTGCCTGTATGTTGAACTGAATTCTTATTGAACCATCTTGGTTTGGCAGATGTTACGCTATTGGATTGCAGCAATAACCAGCTGACTGATGTTTCTGCTAGCCTATCAAAGATGCTCAAACTGGAGCAACTTTACCTTAGACACAACAGGCTATGCCACTTCCCACAGCTCCCTGCACCTGCACTGAAGGTAATCACAGCAGCATTTGGGTTTCCCCTGATGCAATGCTCATTTGTGGTGTGGGTAATGCTGATAGTATTCCAGTCATGACCATATTTCCTGATCTTTGTGTTGTTTTTCACACACTTTCCTCTGAGAATAATATATTTCAATTAAGCATGTACAGCACCCAGGCAGTGTAGTTATGTGAGATGTAATGTAAAATGACAAAATCTAATTTTTGTATTGTGTGTGTGTGTCTGTGTGCGCATGTTTAGGAACTGTATGTTGGGAACAACCAGATTGAGAAGTTGGAGACCGAGCAGCTGGCCAGCCTGACAGCATTATCACTGCTAGAACTCAGAGACAACAAGATCAAAATCCTCCCTGAACAGATCACTTTACTGAGCACACTCACACGCCTCGACCTCACTAACAATGACATTAACATGTAGGTCATCATGACAACATGATCCTCTATAGCAGTAAACTGTTTATGCCCATGAGCACTCAACACATGATTGAACTATCCAGTCAATGCAAGCATAACCTCTATTTGCACACTCTGGTCTTCACTGTTCACAGGGATTGTCCCAGGAGCATATTTATATGCCCTGACACTTTTTTTTCCTAATTATCTTAATTTAAAATATTTGTCTATGCAAAGTGATATATTTCTAAATTTTTTTGTACTTTCAGTTTAAACTAACATTTAACACTGTTGAGTCTTCCAGAAGAGATCTTAGCAGGTGAGACTTGATATGATACATACCAGCAGATTTTCAAATTAATTGGGATTTATCTCTGTCAGTCTTCCAGCATCTCTCAGTCTGCTACCCAATCTGAAGGTGTTGCTGTTAGAGGGAAACCCCCTGCGAGGGATCAGGAGAGACCTTCTCACCGTAGGTGACACACTGGAAATACGAACACAAGTGTGCATAGCAAAATAGATGGAAGAAGCAAGGATGATATCAAACATGGATGCTTAGCCTGTACGAACACTACATCTGAAATCACAGTATTCTCAAACATTGAACACAGATGCTGCCTTGGAAAGTTCATAAATGGTACTATGTATAATAATCTTAGTGACATGTTGCCATAGTAATCTTTACCTACAGTTGATTAGAAGAGATCATTCATATTAACTGCTTAGTAATCTTGTCTCTTGTCTGCATCACAGAAAGGAACCAATGAACTTCTGAAATATTTAAAAGGAAGAATTAAAGGTAGAGTGCACTTTTTGTGCTTACTGGAAACGATTTGAAATGCTGTACCGAAAGGGCTGAAACGGTTCCATTAAAAACATGTCGACTGCAGTTCACTATCACTGACACAGTGACAACAAATTTTCACTGCCTTGCAATGAACTGTAAGGTTAGTCTGATTGCAACTGTTTTAGCAGAGATAGGCTTAAAGCTTTTTTTTCTCTGTGCAAGTTAGCGGCATTGAAAGGGGGCACCGTATTAGAACGGTATCCGCATCTCTTCATTCATAGCCTAACCCAGTGGTTCCCAACCTGGAGTCCGCGCCCCCCCTAGGAGGGGCGCCAGAGAAGGGGTGCATCTCAGGGGTGCTCCAAGCCAAACAGGTTGGGAACCACTGGGTTAGGCTATGAATGAACCACTGGCCTAACCCATAGCCTTTTTTTTTTAAATTCCAAGAATTAGGGAAGAGATTTGGCTGTTGGAGACTTATAACATGTTGATTCTATCAAAAACTTAATTATTTCCATCAAATTGTAATGCTAATCTGAGTCCAGACATGGATTAAACAAGTCACAAGGGCCCCCCTGGGCATCATATGTAAAGTAAAAGTAAATACACCTAACAGACATCTTCACCATATCTTATTTGTCTAATTTGGAGCTTAAAATCGTTTCAGCCCTGAAGTCTGCAGACTATACAGACTGCACTCTACTACTAGTCTGCATGAATCTCTTGACTGTACTGCTTTCATCTTGTGGTCTGAATACTGTGCATGTGTGGTGCGTGCGTGCATCTGTGGTGCGTGTGTTGTTTGTGCTTGTGTGTGTGTGTCTCTGTCTGTGTCGTGTGTGCATGAGTATGTATAGTCTGAATTTTGACTTGTAATTTTCTCTTGCTGTGTGTGTGTTGTAGAGGAACCTGAGAGCGCAGAGGAAGAACATACAACTATGACATTACCCAGCCAGGCCATGGTCAATGTACATAACATTAAAAGTCTCAAGGTATTGGCGTACAGGTTAGTATTTCCGAAACATAATGTCAAGTTAAGCATGCAGAGGTAACAAATAGTCCTGTTAATCTTTTGGATCAATGTATTTACAGTCAATGGGCAGACAAATGTGATGAATGGAAGGCAGGGTCATACACTTGCCAGTTATGTAGTTGAGCATAATGTACAGTGCTTAACAAATTTATCAGACAAGCTGTCATAAAAATGAGAAAACACAAATATTTTAGGGTGCTCCAGTAGCTCAACTGGTTGAGCGGACGACCTATGAGCAGGGGCTATAGTCCCCGACGCAGCGTTCATGGGGTCAGACCCATGGCCATTTGCTGCACGTCTTTCTCTCAGTCTTTTCCCCACGTTTCCTGTTTGTCTCTCCACTGTATTCTATACTAAAGGCTAAAAAAGCCCCCCCCCCCCCCAAAAGAAAAAAAAAACACAAAAATTTTAGAAATCTGTCAAAAACTTGTCTGTATAGAGTACCGTCTTCCAGTCATCTACAGTCCAGTGTTTGTGCTCCCAGGCAAATTTTATGCGTTTCTGGATGTTTGCAGGCATCAATAATGGCTTCTTAGCAGCTAATCTTCCCTTTAAGCCTTGTTCCTTCAGTCGTCTGCTTATGGTCATTCTGGAGACTTTGTCAGATTGTGATTTAGAAGCATTAATCTTTGCCTGAATATCAGCAGTGGTCTTCCTTCTGTCTCTAGTACACTATATTGCCAAAAGTATTCGCTCACCTGCCTTGACTCGCATATGAACGTAAGTGACATCCCATTCCTAATCCATAGGGTTCAATATGACGTCAGTCCACCCTTTACAGCTATAACAGCTTCAACTCTTCTGGGAAGGCTGTCCACAAGGTTTAGGAATGTGTTTATGGGAATTTTTGACCATTCTTCCAGAAGCGCATTTGTGAGGTCACACACTGATGTTGGACCAGAAGGCCTGGCTCTCAGTCGCCGCTCTAATTCATCCCAAAGGTGTTCTATCAGGTTGAGGTCAGGACTCTGTGCAGGCCAGTCAAGTTCATCAACACCAGACTCTGTCATCCATGTCTTTATGGACCTTGCTTTGTGCAGTGGTGCACAGTCATTTTGGAAGAGGAAGGGGCCAGCTCCAAACTGTTCCCACAAAGTTGGGAGCATGGAATTGTCCAAAATGTCTTGGTATGCTGAAGCATTCATAGTTCCTTTCACTGGAGCTAAGGGGCCAAGCCCAGCTCCTGAAAAACAACCCCACACCATAATCCCCCTTCCACCAAACTTTACACAATGCAGTCCGACAAGTATCGTTCTCCTGGCAACCGCCAAACCCAGACTCATCCATCAGATTGCCAGATGGAGAAGCGTGATTGGTCACTCCAGAGAACGTGTCTCCATTGCTCTAGAGTACAGTGACGACGTGCTTTACACCACTGCATCCGACGCTTTGCATTGCACTTGGTGATGTATAACTTCGATGCAGCTGCTCGGCCATGGAAACCCATTCCATGAAGCTCTCTGGTGAAGCACTGTTCTTGAGCTAATCTGAAGACCACATCAAGTTTGAAGGTCTGTAGCGATTGACTCAGCAGAAAGTTGGCGACCTCTTCGCACTATGCGCCTCAGCATTTGCTGACCCCGCTCCATCAGTTTACGTGGCCTACCACTTCATGGCTGAGTTGCTGTCGTTCCCACACACTTCCACTTTCTTATAATACAGCTGACAGTTGACTGTGGAATATTTAGGAGTGAGGAAATGTCACGACTGGATTTGTTGCACAGGTGGCATCCTATCACAGTTCCACGCTGGAATTCATTGAGGTCCTGAGAGCAACCCATTCTTTCACAAATATTTGTAAAAGCAGTCTGCATGCCGAGGTGCTTGATTTTATACGCCTGTGGCCATGGAAATGATTGGAACACCTGATTCTGATTATTTGGATGGGTGAGCGAATACTTTTGGCAATATAGTACTCGGCCCTTCCAGAGAGGTATGACGTAAACCAGTCCAAGGCAGTATCAGAAAGTCCTATGTCAAAGTGGAAGCGTTTTCACTGTGGACTGAAAACATTTCATCTAACGAATATGAGACAAGACCTCTTATTTCCAGGTATTTACATCTGGATCTGATGCACAACTTAGAAGATGGCACCTTTTGTTTGAATCCACCCATTTTTCATGTTTGCAAGAATATTGGAACATCTAACTGACAGGTGTGTTTTGCTGCCCCAGTGTGTCCTATTACATGGATTATTCAAACAATAAATAGCACTCAATTTCTACGTTCAGTTTCAGATTTGGGTTTTGCCTGTGCAGATTGCATCTAAAGTTAAAAGTGTAACCAACATGAAAATCGGAGAGTTGTCCATGGGTGAAAAACAAGCAATTGTAAAACTGAGAGAAGATGGAAAATCAATCACAGCCATTGCACAAACATTGTCCAGAGCCAGTATGACCATTTGGAATGTCCTGAAGAAGAAAGAAAGCACTGGTGTACTAAGTAACAGACATGGAACAAGTAGACCAAGGAAAACAGCAGCAGTTAATGACAGAAACATTGTGACAGCTGTAAAGAAAGACCCTAAAACAACTGTTAGTGACATCAGCAACAACCTACAGAGAGCAGGAGTGAAGGAATCACAATCTACTGTTCATAGAAGACTTTATGAACAAAGTACAGAGGCTAAACCAGAAGATGCAAACCACTCATTAGCAAGAAAAATAGGAAGGGCAGCCTGGAATTTGCCAAAAACTACAGAGATGAGTCTCAAAAATTCTGGAACAAAGTTTTATGGACTTTTTTTCAATTCAGTTCAATTTCATTTATATAGTGCCAATTACAGTCAAATTGTTTCAAGACGCTTTACAGAACCCATATGCCTAGACTGATGGGGGTTCAGGCCATTTGGGTTCTATAAAGCGTCTTGAGACAATCTGGATTGTAATTGGCATTATATAAATACAATTTATTTGAATTAAATTGATCAGATGAAGAAGAACATTTACCAAAGAAATGGAAAGGCTCAAGTTTGGAGAAAGAAAGGATCTGCTCATAATTCCAAATATAAAAGCTCATCTGTGAAACACAGTGGAGGTAATGCCATGGAAGCTTGCATGGCTTCTTCTGGGACGGGCTCATTAATCTGCACTGATGGTGGGACACATGACAGCAGCAGCAAAATGAACTCAGAAGTCTACAGAAACATTTTGTCTGCCAACTTAAAGAAAGATGCAACCAAACTGAGTAGGAGATCCATCATTGTGCAGCAAGATAATGACCCAAAACACTGCCAAAACAAAAAAAGGAGTTGATCAGGGGCCAGAAGTGGAAGGTTTTAGACTGGCCAAGTCAATCTCCAGATTTCAACCCTATAGAGCCCCATTTTACCTGCTAAAGAGGAGACTGATGGGAGTAACCCCCCAAAGCAAACAACAATTGAAAGCCTGGAAAAGTATCACAATAGAAGAATGCAAAAGTTCAGTGATGTCAGTGACAGGCTTGATGCAGTTATTGCAAGCAGATAACAAATAATGCTATCTTCTAAGTTGTGTATCAGATCCAGATATAAATACCTGGAAAGAAAAGCTGAAATGTTGATCTCTTGTCTCCTATTCATTGTTTGATGCCAAACACAAATGTTTTCAGTCTACAGCAAAAATAAATGAATTGGCCTCACTGTTCCAATTATTTTGGAGGGTGTAGAGTGAGAGTGTATAAATATAGATACACCAATCAGACATAACGTGACCACTGACAGGGGATGTGAATAACACTGATTGTCTTTTCATCATGGCACCTGTTACTGGGTTGGATATATTAGGTAGCAAGTAAACATTTTGTCCTCAAAGTTGATGTGGTGGAAAGCATAATTATTTGAGCCAGTTTGACATGGGCCACATTGTGATGGCTAGACCGCTCGGTCAGAGCATCTCCAAAATCCAAAACTGCAGCTCTTGTGGGGTGTTCCTGGTCTGCAGTAGTCGGTATCTATCAAAAGTGGTCCCAGGAAAGAACAGCGGAAGAAGTTAATGCTAGCTCTGATAGAAAGGTGTCTGAAATCACAGTAGATCTTAGTTTGTTGCGTGTGGGGCTTCATAGCTGCAGAGCAGTCAGGGTGCTGACCCCTGTGCACCACTGAAAGCACAACAATGGGCACATAAACATCAGAACTGGACCATGAGGCAATGGAAGAAGGTGGCCTGGTCTGATGAATCACTTTTTCATCACGTGGATGGCTGGGTGCGTGTGCGTCACGTACTGGGGGAACACATGGCAGCAGGATGCACTATAGGAAGAAGGCAAGCCGCCATAGGCAGTGTGATGCTTTGTGCAATGTTCTGCTGGGAAACTTTGGGTCAAGCCATCGATGTGGATGAATCTATGACACGTACCACCTATCTAAGTATTGTGGCAGACAATGTACACCCTTTCATGCAAACGGTATTCCCTGATGGATACTAAAAACTCCACATCCTGCCTGGACCCCATCCCCACTGCCCTCCTCAAAAACTGCCTCCCTGTTATCTCCCCCCTCATCTCTAACATCATCAACACTTCCCTCAGTACTGGCTGTGTCCCCTCACCCCTCAAGCTCGCCTCTGTCTCCCCCATCCTCAAAAAACCTGGTTTGGATCCAACCTCCCCTCACAACTTCCGGCCCATCTCCAACCTCCCCTTCATATCCAAAACATTAGAACGTGTCGGTCGCTGCCCAGTTGAAAACTCATCTCACCTCCAACAACCTGTATGAAACCTTTCAATCCGGATTCCGCTCTCATCACAGCACTGAAACTGCTCTCCTCAAGGTCACCAACGATCTCCTCCTCTCCTCAGACTCTGGACAAGTCACCATCCTCATTCTTCTCGACCTCTCTGCAGCATTTGACACAATCAATCACTCCATCCTCCTGTCCCGCCTTCAATCCTCCATTAACATCACCGGCACCGCCCTCACCTGGTTCACATCATATCTCACTAATCGACAACAATTCATCAAGGTCAACAACTGCACATCCCCCACCGCCCCCCTGTCCCATGGTGTCCCTCAAGGATCAGTCCTTGGCCCCCTCCTCTTTATCCTGTACCTCCTCCCCCTCGGCAACATCATCCGCCGCCACAGCCTACACTTCCATTGCTACGCCGACGATATCCAACTCTACATCTCCACCAACACCACCGCCACCACCACCCTCCCCTCTCTCTCCAGCTGCTTGGCCGACATTAAATCCTGGATGAGGAAAAATTTTCTCCTGTTAAACTGCGACAAGACTGATCTCATCTTTATTGGACCTAAATCACTCACACCATTTCCCCACTCCCGCATTACCATTGATAACACCACCCTATCTCCTTCCGCTCACATCCGCAACCTTGGTGTGATATTTGACAGCAACCTCACTTTTGAACCCCACATTAATCAGATCACCAAAACTGCCTATTTCCATCTCCGCAACATCGCCCGTCTCCGCCCCTTCCTCTCCTTCTCAGCCGCTGAAACCCTCATTCATGCCTTCGTCACTTCCCGCCTTGACTACTGCAATAGCATTCTCTTCGGCTTCACCTCCAAAGTTCTCAATAAACTTCAACACATTCAAAACTCTGCTGCCCGACTCCTCACCCGAACCTGTTCTCATGACCATATCACCCCCGTCCTGCAGAACCTCCATTGGCTCCCCATCTCACACCGCATCCAGTACAAACTGCTTCTCCTCACCTTCAAGTCCATCCATAATCTTGCCCCTTCTTACCTTACCGATCTGCTCCTTCCTTACACCCCCCCCAGGAATCTCCGTTCATCCCACGCAAACCTCCTTTCCATCCCGTACAGGACCAGCCGGCGACATTGGGGGGGACAGAGCCTTCGCCATTGCCGCCCCCACACTCTGGAACTCACTCCCCCATGCCCTCCGTGACTGCACCAACCTCACCACATTTAAATCCCTTTTAAAGACTCACCTTTTTAGATCCGCTTTCCCTAAGTGATTCTGTATTTTATCTTGAACTTGTTTTACTATTTATTGATTTTAATTAACTGCTTTTGTTTTATCTTGTTGTATTTTATGTACAGCGTCTTTGAGTTATTGGAAAAGCGCTTTATAAATTATTATTATTATTATTATTATTATTATTATTATTATTATTATTATTATTATTATTATTATTATTATTATTATTATTATTATTATTATTATATGACCTCTTTCAGCAGGATAATGTGCCATGCGCACAGCAAAAATGGTTCAGGAATGGTTTGAGGAGGACAATAGCAATTTTACCTAGTTCTTCTTTGTCTTGTTTTTCCTTGCCTGGAAGTAGTCCTGAAGGAAAACGAGATCGTTCAAACCCTTACCCCCAAGCCTTGATCGGATTTTGGTCACAAAATTCCCTTCAGAGGAGAATCTTCGCTCTGATTTAACTGCAGTCGGTGGTGCATTTAGCAGTGCCTGGTATAGGAATTCCAAATTGGGAATGTGTTTCTTGTTGCTGTTAAAAAGTTTGAACTCAGCATTGATATTGGGTCTTACGAATCTTTTGAGGTTGATGCTTTGGGCTCCTTGCTTGATCGTTTTATGTCTACATCATGCCCTCCTGTTGAGCCACCTGTCGTCAGCAAGATCTTGGAACATTTCTTGCACTTAGCTTTATCCCTGCCTTTGCGAATGAAGTAGGCCCAAGCGGGTGACTCATTCTGTTCAAAGGTCATTTCTTACAAGGCTGGCCAAATGTATACGGGATATAACAGAGTGTGTATTTGCAACTTATCGCAAGTGATTTGTTTTAGCAACTGAATATAATGGTGGCACATTGATGTTACTTCAAGGTCAGAAATAGAATCTAACAATTCCACAATCGGGAAGCAACTTACAGGACATCCCTGGGAAAGTGTTTGATTGTACTTGAAACATTCAGAGAATTGAGGCTGAATGACCTCCATCCATTCCCCACACTGTCTCCCCTGTTCAGGATTGAGCTGTTGGAAGGTTTTATGCACTTGGCTTCTATGAATTTGTGAACTATTATTATGATCTTATGTTTAATGATCAGATCGGACAAATCTACTTTTACAGTTATTAGGTTAATTTCAGGTGCGCTCGCCTACTGTGTGACCTTTAATGTGGCTTTAATGATCTGCATAAACTGTTTTACCTTGTCTGACCTTGTGACTGCACATATTTCTTGACTGAGATTGAGATTGAATTTTCTTAGAGGTGTCATTGTGTTCTCATCTCAGTAGAAGTTGTGGAGCCGTGTTATCTTGACTGATTTAAAATAAAAATCCATTGTAATTGACGTTCCCATTACAGTACTTTGATTCAGTACTTACAAAATGTCGCTTTACTTTTAAGAGGTTAAACTTGTTTTCTATACTCTAGTTATGTAAAATGTAAAATCACTCCAGTCTAAAATTGCGTGTTTGTGTTTAGTGACAAGCAGGCAGGTAGTATTCCAGATGAGCTGTTTGATGCTGCAGCAGATCAAGGTGTTACCACTGCCAACTTCAGCAAGAACCAGCTGACTTCCATTCCTCCCAGGTACACACAATCACACATTATCCCTGTGTGACAGTGGTTACAAACTGTATAATTTTCGTAAAGATTGTTCCCAGACTAACCGTACTGTTTGCTGTGTGCAGACTGGTGGAGCTCCACTCTTCGCTATCAGACATCAATCTGGGTTTCAACAGACTGACCTACTGTTCTCCTGACATCACCAAATTACTGCAACTGACACACATTGATCTCAGGTATACACACAGATACAGATCAGCAAATCTAGACTTCAGTATATTTCCATTTGAAGACGTATTCATATATTCATTAATCTATCCATTATTAATTTGAATAATCAAATTCACAGTAAAATGCCGAAAAATAGTCTAAACAAATAGCTGTCACAGTTTTCCAAAGTCAAGAGTGACACTTTCAGATATTTTGTGTGTCAAACCGTCCGAAACCCAAAGTTTTTTAGTCTGTAGTGACAGTCCAGACCATATCACTATTTGGATTGTTGTGCTTCAGCACATTGACTTTGAAACACAATCACAGATGCTACATTAAAGTATGAAGCCTCAGCTTTAAATATGAGCGGGTTTAAATCAGTTAGACAGACTGTGTGGGACCTTATTGCCCTATTAACACACTGTGCCCAAAGTTTAGAATTTCAAAAACAAATGTACAGATAGACAAAGTTAAGCAAAAATTTTTTGGTATTTTGTGAAAAATCCTGAGCAGCCAATGACTATATAAATTCTTTGACCAACAGATATTGCCAGGTGCTTTGTATCATCTCTGAAGATGCGCCACCAGGTGTTTACTTGCAGCTACATTCAGCTCTTTCTTGCTGGGGGTCAGCAAGTGTAGCGCACTCAGAGTGACAGGAGTTCTTTACCATGAAAAGCTCTTTGACTGCTTTTGCCATTTGTTCAGGGTCATGCGAAATGACATGCAGTAATCATCAATCCTGAAATGACGCCAGTTCTATTGACAAACATGCCCAAGCCATAACAATGTGACAGATTAGGCAGTGCTTTACTTTACCCTTATTTGCATCCTATTGACTTCCATGACCACATAGTTACTCCTCTTATTTACAACAACTTCACCAGAACCTAAACAGCAACTCTTATGCAAGTGTAAGCTCTCGTGTGAATGAGCTGATATTAAAATGATAGAGAATGGCTCAAGAAACATCTAGTATACATCCATCCATTATCTATACACCGCTTAATCCTCACTAGGGTCGCGGGGGGGGGGGGGGGGGGGCTGGAGCCTAGAGCCTAGAGCCTAGAGCCTAGAGCCTAGAGCCTAGAGCCTAGAGCCTAGAGCCTAGAGCCTAGAGCCTAGAGCCTAGAGCCTATCCCAGCTGACTCGGGCGAAGGCAGGGGACACCCTAGACAGGTTGCCAGTCTGTCGCAGGGCTACATATACAGACAAACAATCACTCTCACAATCACACCTACGGGCAATTTAGAATAATCAATTAACCTCAGCATATTTTTGGACTGTGGGAGGAAGCCGGAGTACCCGGAGAAAACCCACGCATGCACAGGGAGAACATGCAAACTCCATGCAGAAAGATCCCGGGAAAGCCGGGACGCGAACCAGGGACCTTCTCGCTGCAAGGCGAAAGTGCTAACCACTACGCAACTGTGCAGCCCTCTAGTATACATGAATGTTCAATTACCTTTGAACTTTTGCAGTTTGGACACTGTGTGTTAAATGGGCTACACTGATCAGCCACAACATTAAAGCCACCTGCCTTATATTGCATAGGTCCCCCTTGTGCCACCAAAATCTTAACCATCAGGACATGGAAACAGGTGGAAACAGGACTGTTTCGGGTGTCCTGTGCTGTCTGGCACACTGACAGCATATCTTAGCTTTTATTTGTGATCGCTGCTTGCGATCTTTAGATGCATAAAATAAGAATCAAATGAATGCCAACCTAATGTTTTGCCGTTTGTAACTCTGCTTGGATCTTGTCAGTTTGGAAAGGAAAATACCCACAGAATCCCACACTTTACCTAGTAAATTGTAATATATGACCTTCAGAGTTTACAAGATTAGTGAGAAGGTGATAGTGACTTGTGCCCTCTTTGCACTCATCGTCCTAATCAATTCAACCAACAAGAAACTGTAAAATAAGTTGTGAAACCCATCACATCACTCAATATTGTCATCACCCCGACAGTACCACAGATCGTTTGCAGACACCAAGTCTCAAATACCATGCAAGCATTGCAATCCTAGCTGTACTGGTCTTATGTTTAAATAAAGCCATTTCAAAACATTTACATAAAGGATGATATACTTTGAATGCCAGTATGTCATTACTTTAAAAGATTAAGCCAATGGTCCAGATTCTGTTTCTGAAAAGGACTTGGGAACAGGACAGGTGTTAATCTTTCATGTGTCCCTTTTTTTCCAGGAATAACCAACTAAGGGATCTACCATCTGAGATGAAGAACTTAACTAAACTGCACTCCATTATCCTTAATTACAACAGGTAACTCAGTATTCCAGGTACCACTCATCTCCACATTAATTCCTCATTGTTTTTTGCAATCTGTTTTAAAGGACCAGAAGTTTGTGAAAAGTCCCCTTTTTACAAGTCACATGCAGTATATGAACATACTGAAATCACACCCACGTGTGCCTAGTGCAGCCACCTAATGGGTCATTCCAAAAAAATCTAAAGGTCATTTGCATTGTTTTCTTTTCCCCAATCTGTTGAGAAATGTTTGAAAGGACATAACTTGAAAAATAATGTAATTAGAGTCCTGAAATTGTGCAGGCTTATTGATATGTACATATGGGCTTTAATGGTACAATCCTGCTTTGATAGAATAGAAACCAATTACTTGACGATGTAAATTTTGTCAAAAAACCCTTTTTTTTTTGCAATAATCCACCAACCATAAAGTCTTTACTTTTCACCATAACAGGCTGATTTCTTTTTCTCTGATAGGCACCAATAGGAGCTTTAAAAATGTAGAGTATGGTACCAGTCAGAGGCATGCTTTGTGAGAAAAACATATTGAAATTAAGTTTTTTGCATTTATGGCCGATATTTGACCATGTATTGAACAGGTATGACAGGTAAAACAGCTCTAATATGTACTGGAAGAGTTAAATAATATTGTTACTGAGCTAAAAGAAAAATCATACAGTTGGACTTTTCTGGATATTCCAAAAGATGCTGATGCCATACAGTTTGTGTGTATATTTTGTGGATGCCTGTCGTTAGGCAAAATGGCTTTGGCACACGAAGTTCTAAGAACATGTTCCGTTGGTAATAAACTCAGTTGTGGTGACTATTACCTCAGCCGGGATTACACCAAAAATTTAAATAGTGAGACCAACTGTTTGTGATGGTGTAAACACTGCTTTATTAGGACAGTTGCGCAAAAAACATGATCATGGGTTGACAAGGAATGTTTCACTTGATATTACAAGCATAAAATACATCTAATTGAACATGGATATAATCACTTATCATACATTATTTAAAACACTATGAATTGGAAAACCATGATTTTTCTTTTAGTCTAGTAACAATATCATATAACTCTTCCAGTTGGGACAACTA
Source organism: Amphiprion clarkii (assembly GCA_027123335.1). NCBI lineage: Eukaryota > Metazoa > Chordata > Actinopteri > Pomacentridae > Amphiprion > Amphiprion clarkii. Next base: position 36,811,824 of record CM049569.1, on the reverse strand, counting down.
TTGGAGTCATTTGACCTATCATAACTGCTCTATGATGGTCCTACTACTGGCCATAAATGCAAAAATCTTACTGCAACAATTTTTTTCTCATAAAGCATTCCTCTGACTGGACAGACACATTATAATGTTTGCAGAAGGCTCCGTCATCGCCTCTCTTCTCAGTGATGATGTCATCGACTATGGTCCAGTGATTTCAGAGATTGGTGTAAACAGTCTTTTCTGAATATAAATGTGTTAAAAACAGAAGAAATGCTTATCGATTTTAGAAAGAACCTTGACCTGTTCCCTCTATTTTATTCACGGCCAGGCTGTTGAAGCTGTCCAGCAATATAAATACTTGGGAGCTGTAATCGACAACAAACTAACCTTTGATTCCAACACCAATTTTGTCTGTAAAAAGGCTCACCAATGCTTGTATTTTTATCGCAGACTTACAAAGGTCATTGTCGACACCTCTTTTATGAAAACGTTTTATTCTTCTTTTATTGAATCTGTTTTAACTTTTGTTTTTATCTGCTGGTTTGGGTCACTTACCCTGATAAACAAGAACAGGTTGGAAGGAATTGTAAAAGTTAGTAGAAAAGTCAGTGGGACTGACCTGACCTCATCGCTTTACAAAGACAGACCTTTTAAAACTTTCCAGTCAGTCCTGGCTGACAGCGGCCTTCCGCTATGTGGCGAGTTTAAGTTGCTCCCTTCTGGTCATAGGTACAGTCTCTACAGGTGTAGGTCAAACTATAAACTAATTTGTCCATTGTCCTTTTAAACAGCATCGTTTAATTTTAGATTATTTTATTTAATTTAATTTAGTTCTGTATTTATTTTTTAACATCATTCTTTTGTGTATGACTGATTATGGTTTTATTATTTTAATCTATTTGTTTTTATTACATCTTATTTCATTTTATTGTCACATCTTTGGTCTATTTTGTGAAGACTGCAGGACAAATTGCCCCTCAGGGATAATAAAGATTAACTTGACCTTGACTAGCACCGTACTCTACATTTTTAAAGCCTGTATTGGTGCAATACAGGACAAAATCAGCCTCCTATGGTGAACAATGCAGGTTTTATGATTGATGGAATATTGGACTAGACAGAAACATTGAAATTTTTTGACCAGAAGCAAAGTTTTACTATGAGTGTACTATATGTACATATCAATGAGCCTACGAAATGGACTCTAGATACATTATTTTCCAAGTTCTGGCACTTCAAACATTGGTCTACAGAGTGGTGCAAAGAAAATGGTGCAAAAATTGACACGACCTCACCCTTCTTTAAGAATTTCAAACTCAAAAACTAATGTTACCTATGACCCCAGATTTTACACATGGTCAACTCAATCAATATTCACCACTTTAAAAATATCTGCCAAATCGAAAACTGTCAGGTGTGGGACATTGGTGAATTGAGGCAGAATTACCCTAATGAGAGTGGTTGGATGTTTACATGAAAATGCTACAGCTGAAGCTTCAGTCACATCAACTGGCCACACCTTCCTTTATCTCACAGCCTACAGTTAAGTTCTGACACCTGGTGTTCAACTGGCCCTGGAAGTATAATTATTGAGGTGTGATGTTATCAGTTCTGCTATCGAACTGGATAATTACAATAATAGGAAATTCCTCTTTATTATCACTACGTCAACATTATATTTAGCATTTTGTTTCACCATCTTGGTTTTTCATTTGTCTTTGGTGCATTTTATTTATGTAGTGCCAATTCACAACATCTCAAAGCACTTCACGTAGAAGGTCAAGACCTTAAAAAATTTAGACAAAGAACCCAACAAATCTGAAGTTTCCTTTGGATTCCCTTTTAGCAACACTTGATGACAATGGGAAGGAACAAAATACCTCCCCTTTACTGGGAAGGACAAAAAACCTCTGACAGAACCGGGGTGAGAGTGGGGATGAGGGGGGTGGGGATAGCAGGTGAAAACAGACAAATGCATAGGAGAGCAATAACCAGTTTGGAGGTCGATGAGGCCAGTGAATACAGATCAAAGCACCAGATACAGACACACCTGCAGAGAAAAAAAACACAAACTATGGGAGAGAGAAGACACAAAGTTAGTGACATGTAATGGTGATATCTACCGGTAACTATGAAAGAAAGAGAGTTGAGGAGAGGAGCCCAGTGCATCATGGGAATCATCCGGCAGTCCAAACCTATAGCAGTATAACTATAAGCTTTATCAAAGAGGAAAGTTTTAGAGTGTCTGCCTCCTGCCTCTTTTTCAGCATCACTCTGAGACAGGATGATCTTAATTTTGAAGATATTACGTAGGTAAAAGAAGGCAGACTTGCCTTATATGTCCGTTAAACGACATATCCTGGTCAAAAATACCTCCAAGGTTCTTACAGTATATCGTGACTTCAGCTTTTTCAGAATTTAGGAGGAGAAATTTGTAAGTCATCCAGGCCCTTATGTCCTTCAGACATGCCTGGAGTTTGACTAACTGACAATTTTTATCTTGCTTCACAGTGAAAATGTATGCAGCATGTCCTAATGATGTTTAAGAGAAGCATGTACAAGGTAAATAGTATGGTCCTAGCATGGAACCATTTCATTTCTGTGCAGATGGTCACATCATTGGCTTGCAACAGCTTTTTCAAGAATTTTAGAAATTACCGTATTGGCCCGAATATAAGACGGCCCTGATTATAAGACGACCCCCTCTTTTTCAAGACTCAAGTTTGAGAAAAGACTTTTTGAACACCAAATTAATTTTCATACAGAAAATAATTACAGTACATTTGAAACAAATGATTATAACAATATATTTGAGAGAAAAAGCATGTTATTTTGCCTCATTCAAATCTTAATATCTGGGGAGTCAAGTTCAGCATTCGCTTCAATGATATCTGGCGCCATCTAGCGTCGTGAATGGGTATAATGTTTAGACCCCGAATATAAGACGACCCCCACTTTTTCAGTCTTATTTCAATGCAAAAAACACCGTCTTATATTCGGGCCAATACGGTAAAGAAAGGTTGGATATGGGCCACTGTAGAGTGGGTAAAACACCTCGATCCAGAGTAGGCTTTGTGAAAAGAGATTTTATTATAGCAACCTATGCCTATGTTGTTCAGCCTGTTAATAAAGAGGAGCTGATGATGTCTAATACTGGATTTTCATTTAAAGAAAAAATGTCCTTAAACAGTCTAGTATGATTGGGTCAAACAGACATGTTGCTGGCTTAGTAAAAATGACAATCAACATGAGCCCAGAGATTTACAGCAGAGAAGCCAAGTAATCCAAATATACAGTCCAAGTATAAATCTGGTAACATAGACACCTCCAGAGCCACCGCATCTAAAAACATGTTCATGATTTTTCTGTGATGATCAAAACTATGCTCAGAAAGAGGGTCATGAAGTTATCACTATTGAGTTCCAAAAAAGATGCAAGGCTTCACAGAGCCATGTCTTTTGTCAGTTTCGCCACGGTGCTGAAAAAAAAACATGGGGTTGTTCCTGTTTTCCTCTAGTAGAGATGAAGCAATTTTCATTCTATAGAGTGCTGTTTTATACATCATAAAACTGCCATTCCAAGCTAAGTGAAATTCTTCTGAATTTGTGTAACACCTCCATCTTTTCAGTCTTTGTGAAGTCTGCTACAAGATGAGAATTTTTGAATTATATCATTAGGGTACTCTACAAACAGCAGGTTTTTTTTGTGCTTTACAATTTGAATGTGAAAGACTAAATGTTCTTTCAAACAAGTTAAAACTAACTTTTGGTCTTTAGTTGATTAATAAGTATGAGTGGAAGATTGCTGCCACTCCTCCCCCTCTGCCTGTACCTCTCAGGATATGAAAATTGTAATTTATCTCCACAAGCAGGTATGTTATGATGTGGTATGTTTTGCTTACATGGGGCTAACAAAATTAGCAAGCATGAGGTAAACTACCCTAAAATCACTTTGTGCTGGCATTGCTGGCTAACTCTGTACTTGCATTTGAAGGATTTTTCTCCTACTAAAAAGTAATAATGAACCAGCTGTATATCTATCAACTCACTGAAAATGTATTGGTAGTTCAGAAATGTACTTGCACTTGAATTAATAAAGATTTCCTCCGACAATTTCCACCGACAATCTTTATATCGAACCATAGCACACGGTGCATTGAAAATAAGGCAACAGCGCCCTCTTCTGGACATGTACAAGCAAATAACATGTATTCTCCATGAAAGCGCGCCACTATCAATAATGGGTCATGAGCTGAAAGAGTGGGAATGTATGAAGCAGAATTACTTGAATAGAAAGCAGTTGGACTGTCCATCTTATGGTTTATGCTTTGTGTTATTGTACTGATCACAGGTTCGAGTCCTTCCCTGAAGTCCTTTATCAGGTCTTTTCCCTAGAGACCATTTTGCTTGGTAATAACCAGGTGAGTGGAGTGGACCCTTGTCGTCTGATAAAATTGGTTCATCTGTCAACACTGGATCTGTCAAACAACGACCTGCTGAACGTCCCTCCCAAACTGGGCCTGTGTACTAGCCTTAGGTAAGGAGTGCAGGTTGCACATGCTCTTCTTTCTCATCCCGAAGTGTGTTTGTGCCTGAACTCCATCACTGCAGCACATCACCAGTTGCTGTCTACAGTGTTCATATTCAACTGACGTACTTGATTTAGTTTCCTTCAGATTGCATCATTCATTTGTTCTTAGGTTGATAGTTCAACTTTCCCCTCAGAGTGAAGTCATTCAACTGAGTTTTATGTGCAGTTTGAGTGCCTATTCAAAGCACAGTGAATATAGTTAGGCTCAATACAATTCTTTTTTTCTTTTTTAAATATAGGAATGTATGTGTTTTTATTCTGAGCTTTTTTTTAATCATTGTGAAATGCCCCCAACACAATAATTGAAAGTCTGTCTTGTCCTTCAGGTGTCTCAGTCTTGAGGGGAATCCTTTCCGCACACCTAGAACAGCCATTGTGGCCAGAGGAACGGATGCAGTGTTGGAGTACCTGCGCAGCCGCATACCTACATGACCCAGACCTTACCTGAGAGAGCTCCACCATCATGATGAAGATGCATCCCTTTTGGGCTGGCCAATCATCATTTTTAGCAATTTTAAACATGTATGCAATTAAATGTTCACATTTTTTTCTTGAAATTGGAATGCCAAAGAAAGTTAAAGGAAAACAAGAGAATTCCAGTTTCAGCTGCAGGAATCGGGTTTGTATTAGATGGATATGAGTTGAAACTTGATTAATATTTTTGAGTAATCATATTTCAACTGCAGTTGTGATTGAAACCACTGCCAAAGGCACCTCTCCTAATAAAGCTGTGTCTATTAATTATAAACGATGTGAATTTATTAATGGTGCACAGTTTATGTTCCAGTTTAAATTTGTAGGCCATTTTTACTACCTCAGTTAAGTGTGTCTCAGAACACAAAGACATTGAAACTTTGAAACCTAAAATCAGTTGTCTGCTTATTAACAATCAACTTTATACTGTTTGCTCTCATAGAGCCATGTTTTATACAAATAGTATTTTTAAAAAAAAAAAAAAAGAGCAAGAGAAATACATATAAGTCGTCTCCACTGTGTGTGAATTGAAGTTTGCTGCACTCAAGCACTTTTTGTCAGATTTGAATCGGACTGGAAGATTAGCACTATTCTGCAGTATGGTTTATGAGCCAGCACCTTCTCTGACTGTTTGTCTTTCTCCATTAACCTACAGTTGTGAACAGAAGTTTGTATACACCTGTAGAGGTCAAATATATCATGGCAGTGGTGGCACAACGGTCAGGACTACTGATCCGAAGGTCAGAGGTTCAAACCCTGATGCGGCCACTGTTGGGCCCTTGGCCGTTCTGCTCCAGGGGTGCCGTACCATGGCTGACCCTGCACGCTGACCCTGTCCTCTGACACCCCCCCACCCCCCAAATGAGGGGGATATGCGAAAAACAGAATTTCACTCTCAGGATTAATAAAAGGTAGGAAAAAAAATATGGTCTCTACAGGTAGTCTATGCACTCATCAGAATCAGCCACATACACTACATCAGCATAGCCAGATGAGCTCAGAAAAGACTGGAAAAACAAATCATTCACTTGAAGTCAGGAAGGTAGAATAGCGTTACTTTTAAAAACCACCAAAAAGCAGGTCTGCAACGAATTAGAAGCTGCTGGAACAGGTGTCATTATTCACAGTCATGCGTGTTTTACATCACCATGGTCTGAGATGCTGTTGTGCAAGAAGGAAGCCCCGTCTCAAGAAGAAGCACCTTAAGGCTCAACTGTTGGGTGCTCCTGTTTACATGGATAAAGAAAAGGCCTATTTAGGAGAAAGCTCTGTTCAGCAAAAATTTAGCTATTTGGCGACCTTGACCGGAAACCTATTTGGAGAAGAAAATATAGTGCCCTTAACCCCAAGAACAACCTAGCTAGCAAGCAAGTATGGTAGCGTTGTGCTTTGGGGTCGTTTTGCTGCCAGTGGAACTGGTGTTTTACAAAAAGTAGATAGAATCGTAATAGGACTGCTACATCCTCATTCTTCAGGAAAACCATTTGCCAAAAGATTGGGTCTTGGATGCAGTTGGGCGTTCCAACAAGACAATAAACCCAAAAGCACCTAGTTCCTAGTTGAGGTGAAAATGGCCAAGGAACATACAAACAAATATTAAGGTTCTGAGTAAGTATGAACAATGACACTGACTGACTTTACACACGTGGACAAAATTGTTGGTACCCCCTAGTTAATGAAAGAAAAACCCACAATGGTCACAGAAATAATTTGTATCTGACAAAAGTAATAATAATAAAAAAATAAATCTGTGAAAATTAACCAATGAAAATCAGATATTGCTTTTGAACCGTTGTTGAACAGAATTATTTGCAAAAATAAACTCATGAAACAGTCCTGGACAAAAATGATGGTACCCCCAGAAAAGACTGAAAATAATGTGACCATAAACATGTTCAATCAAGGTGCGTCCTCTAATTAGCATCACAGGTGTCTACAAACTTGTAATCAGTCAGTCGGCCTATTTATAGGGTTACAGTAGTCACTGTGCTGTTTGGTGACATGGTGTGTACCACACTAAACATGGACCAGAGGAAGCAAAGGAGGGAGTTGTCTCAGGAGAAGAGAAAGAAAATTATATACAAGCATGTTAAAGGTAAAGGCTAGAAGACCATCTCCAAGCAGCTTGATGTTCCTGTGACTACAGTGGCACATATTATTCAGAAATTTAAGATCCATGGGACTGTAGCCAACCTCCCTGGACATGGCTGCAGGAGGAAAATTGATGACAAATGGAAGAGACGGATAATACGAATGGTAAGAAAAGAGCCCAGAACAACCTCTAAAGACATTAAAGGTGAACTCCAAGGTCAAGATACATCAGTGTCAGATCGCACTATCCATCGTTGTTTGAGCCAAAGTGGACTTCATGGGAGACGACCAAGGAGGACACCATTGTTGAAAACAAATCGTAAAAAAGCCAGACTGGAATTTGCCAAACTGCATGTCGACAAGCCACAAAGCTTCTGGGAGAATATCCTATGGACAGACGAGACAAAACTGGAACTTTTTGGCACATCAGCTCTATGTTCACAGACGCAAAAATGAAGCATATCAAGAAAAGAACACTGTCCCTACTGTGGAACATGGAGAAGGCTCTGTTATGTTCTGGGGCTGCTTTGCTGCATCTGGTACAGGGTGTCTTGAATCTGTGTAGGGTACAATGAAATCTCATGACTATCAAGGTATTCTAGAGAGAAATGTGCTGCCCATTGTCAGAAAGCTTGGTCTCAGTTGCAGGTCATGGGTCTTGCAACAGTATAATGACCCAAAACACACAGCTAAAAACAGCCAAGAATGGTTAAGAGGAAAACATTGGACTATTCTGAAGTGGCCTTCTATGAGCCTGATCTAAATCCTATTGAATATCTGTGGAAGGAGCTGAAACATGCCGTCTGGAGAAGGAACCCTTCAAACCTGTGATAACTGGAGCAGTCTGCTCATGAGGAGTGGACCAAAATACCTGCTAAGAGGTGCAGAAGTCTCATTGACAGTTACAGAAATCGTTTGATTGCAGTGATTGCCTCAAAAGGTTGTGTATTAAGTTAAGGGTGCCATCATTTTGTCCAGGCCTGTTTCATGAGTTTATTTATGAAAATAATTCTGGGGGGCAGTGGTGGCGCAACGGTTAAGTCTCTGGACTACTGATCATAAGGTCAGAGGTTCAAGCTCCGATGTGGTCACTGTTGGGCCCTTGAGCAAGGCCCTTAACCCTTCCTGCTCCAGGGGCGCTGTACTGTGGCTGACTCCCCCAAATGGGGAGATATGCGTGGGATTAATAAGGGATAATAAAATAAAATAAAATAAATACCGTGGTTCAAAAGCAATGTCTGATTTCCATTGGTTAATTTTCATAGAATTTTTATTATTATTTTTGTCTCATTCAAATTATTTCTGTGACCACTGTGGGTTTTTCTTTCATTAACCGAGGGGTACCAACAATTTTGTCCACGTGTGTAAATGTTACTGTGATGTAATTTCAGTAAAATTTGTCACCAAAAGACGTGGTAGATAATTTGGTCAAAATCCTCATTCTGTACCACTTGCAGCTCTGTATGGGATACACAGGGACAAACAATGAACAATGGATGCATGGTTAGGAAAGCATAGACATCAGTCTCAAAACAAAGTGTTTAAAAAGAGTTTAGCCTATGTTTAATGGAAATTAGCATTTTTCATTTGTCTCTCTACAAATGAAAACTTTGTAAATAACAGCAATAACAGTCACTTCTGTAGTGTGTTAGAAATTATAGAGCGGGTATGAAATACACAGCCTACAATGGGCTGTAAATCAGAATGGGGAGGTAGTTAAGCTGCATATTTAAGGAAAATATTCAACAAATTTATTTTGAAATTCTCAGACATGTGACATATAAACCAGTTATCTAAAAAAAACATCTATACCAGGAGCACAATAGACATTGTTTCCTGGCAGTCCAAACATCTCATTTTTATTTTCAAAATGGACGTGCAGCAGTTGGAGTCACATCTGGGCAAATCTCCCATGTTCACACATCACTGATTTGTATCATTGTTTTTCTGGCAAGTAGACACAATCCCTGATAGGTAGAAACTAACACAGTTAGAAACAAACATAACCAAATGATTGTTTATTGTATAACTTAATTGCACAGACATAAAAACATTATAATCTGGCCATGACATATACACGTATAAAGACATACTGACAACAGAAGCTACAATGTTGAAATTTCATACAAAATACCATAAATACATACTCAGGACTCAAAGAAGTGCTGAATCATTTTAACACTCCATGCAACTCCAGGTCAATACACAACTTGTTCCTACTGACCTTAGAATCCATCCATCCATCCATTATCTATATACCGCTTAATCCTCACTAGGGTCGCGGGGGGGGGTGGAGCCTATCCCAGCTGACTAGGGCGAAGGCAGGGGACACCCTAGACAGGTCGCCAGTCTGTTGCAGGGCTACATACAAGGACACACAATCACTCTCACATTCACACCTACGGGCAATTTAGAATGATCAATTAACCTCAGCATGTTTTTGGACTGTGGGAGGAAGCCGGAGTACCCGGAGAAAACCCACGCATGCACAGGGAGAACATGCAAACTCCATGCAGAAAGATCCCCGGAAAGGCGGGACGCGAACCAGGGATCTTCTCGGTGCAAGGCGAAAGTGCTAACCACTACGCCACTGTGCAGCCCCTAGAATCCTTAAATTAAAATAATTAAAATAAGCATTTATGTGTGTGTTGGACATGCTGCAATGTGTGTGTGTGTGTGTGTGTGTGTGTGTGTGTGTGTGTGTGTGTGTGTGTGTGTGTGTGTGTGTGTGTGTGTGTGTGTGTGTAATGACAGGCTGCATGTTTCTGGCATGTTCATACAGAATGTGGACAGCTAATGACCTTGACCCAGATCCTTGTTGCAAAACGGCCAACCTCCTCACAATATTTACAAAAATATAAAATGTAAATAAAAATACAAACAAGTTCTATTTTTAAACTAATTTTTGTTAAGAAAGGAGGACTGAGGTGTTGAAGGTTTGCTGGAAAACTAGTTGTCTCTCAATGGTATTGTCCTCCAAACAGTGGGCCCTGGTGACATTACTTGTCTGTCTTCTGTTTTTTGCTAGCAACTTCGTCCTGAAAATGAAAGAAGAACAAGGTGAGAGGTGACACCTCACATAAATAACAATAACAACAATAGTAGTGACATATTCCTCTTCCTCTTTAGAAGTGGGGAGAAATGAAGCCAGTCAGCTTGTTAGAAAAAGGCAAGGTCAATGATATTTGTTGTGCTGGTGGATTCTGAGTTATTCAAAAAAAATAAGACAAAATAAATACAGCTCCATGCTCACTAATATTAGGAAAAAGGCTACAAAAGCTAAATGTGGGTAATATTTCATCATATTTGTTAATGGGTTCGGGTTTCTCATGTTAAATTTTTGATCATACAATTTAAATCATACAGTGATATACATGATAAGTTATACCTACAGAAGGTCATTGCATAGTGAAGGGTGTTTCCGTTACACATTGAGCTTTTAGAAACAGTAAACATTCTCCCAACTCTTTCTAAATAATATCTACTCATTGTTTTTCAGCTTTGGCAGACACTGAAATAAATTTTTTCCACAAGTATCCATCACTCTTTTGAGGACCCGTATTGTGAAACTACAAATGATTCTCTACACGTGTTGTTTTGATTGGAAACCAGTCTATATATGAGTCGTTTACTATAGTTATGTATTAAGTAGTGCATCTGGTGTGAGCTTAAATTATTTTAAAGGTTGCAACCTTTCCAAGCACTACCATCTTAGCCCAAAACAAACAGGTACAGTGTGTTTATAAATGAAGGGAGAGCAACAGTTTGAAGGGAGGGACTCACATGCACTAGCATTACTTCACTACATCTTTATATAGCTGATAGTTGTTTGCTGCTATGTTAATTGTTTATTAATGTGCATAATGTTTCATGCTACATCTTTAAGGTGCTATTAGTGAACCAGCTTTTTTAGGCTGGAGGTTGTGGCCCTTTCCTTTCATGCATGCATTCTGTTCCATAAATCGGATGGCTACGAAATCGGTTGCTGACCGGTAAAAGTTGTGCTGGCAGTCATACTAGGTCAGACCTACTAACGATTCTGTATAACTTTCAGCATAGCACAAGTGTGAACTCAGCCTTCACATTAATGAACAGGTAAGGTACTTTACAAAGTCATTAAAGGAAAGATTTTTCCACATTTCAGGACCAAGATGACAGAGACAGTTTATATGCACATCGCAACACATCTTTTTCACACACTTTGCTCTACAATTTCAAATCAATTAGGCAACATAATGTAATAATAGTCCTTAAAAAAACATTAAAAGAAAACCTTACTGCGATGAAACAGACACAAACAGTTTTAAGATAAATAATACTCACCAACCCACAAGATGTTACAAGAAACTGGAGTGTGTTTCTTCCAGCTGTTTGGAACTATTGGTCTGATTTTGTTTAATACCTACAGCATCAGACAGCAGTAGGATGCATGTGTGCATCTCTAAAAAGCACATATTCGGGTGTCCCAGGGTTTCTTCAGCAAGAAATGGCCGCATCCTGATTTGCATGTGCAGGGAAAACCGTCAAATGACATCACCAGGAGCTTCAGCAGCAGTGGTCAAACCAAACTTCTGTCCAGTGTTCCACCCGTACTGTACGTGGCAGACTTTTAGATCATGGCTTAAGGTCCTACAAGGCTGTCAACAGGCCCCTGATCAATGAGAGACAGAGGCTAGCCCAGGGGCATGGGGCCCAAGCACACAAGAACTGGACAACCAGGAATTGGAAGAAGATTCTGTGTCCAGTTTCCAGCTTTATCTTCCTCCTGACGGTACGCAGAAGGCCAGACGAAGCATTATCTCCAGCATGTACAGTACCTACTGTCAAGCATGGTGGAGGCAGTATCATGGTTTGGGGATACATGAGTGCTGCTGGTGTTGATCATCTCACTGTCTATGATGGCACAGTAGAACTGTGCCAAGCATTGTGCCATTCTCCAAACCCACATGCTCCCTTCTGCACATGCTATGTTCCGTCAAGGTCAAAATTGAATGCTTCAACAAGATAATGCCCCTTGAACACATCCAGGGCCAGTAGAACGTGGCTACAGGAGCACAGTATCCAGGTCTTAGTGGTCAGTTCAATCCCTGGACATGAGCCCCATTGAAAATCTTTGGTGGATTATCAAAAGGTCTGTTTCAAAGCGTAAACCAAAGAATTTAGATGAATTAAAAGCAGTAATTCAAAAAGAATGGGACAAGATCACCCCTCAACAGTGTGAAAGGCTTGTGGGGAACATCCAGCCAGGATTAGAGCTCTACTGCTGCTAATGGCAGGACTGCTAAACATTAATTTGATGATGTGATTGTTTATTTTTTGTTCAGTTTTGAACACATTCTCTGTGATCTGTTGACTTTGATACTGACAATGTTGAGAACTGACATATTGAAACTGTCAAGAATTTAGTTTTGTTTTCTTGTAAACAATAAACAAACAAGAAATCTATTGTATTTGTTTGTGTCTGTCTAATGTAGTCACCTTTTGAAACACAAAAAAGATTTTTCCACAAATATTTCATGATAAGAGTTGAGATTGTGTAAAATTTTAAGGGTGTCCGAAAACTTTTTGTGTGAAAGGGGCTAAATGACAGAATGCTGTCATTCCAATGGATTTAATAATCCACCAGTGTTGCATGGGATATCATGTCAACTCATCCTTACCTCTTCATCATCATCATCCTCAGCGGCTCTCTTTCCCACTGGCCCATCAAGGTTATCATCCTCATCCTCTTCATCACCTAAATACACATCGATAATTAGAGGCTGTTAGACTGATAAAGTGGGAAAAACCCTGGCATCACTTTGATTGCATTGCTCCCTGTATCATTTCTGTTCTTCTCAATCTAAAGTCTGCACTAAACTTCTCACAAAATAACCAGTGTAAAATGCTGTGAACATGGAAGCTTGTGGGGAGAGCACGAAGCAGCTCTTTTGGGGCCAAGATACTCCTCCAACTATACTGACAAATTAGATTCACATGGTTCTCTCTCTCTCTCTCTCTCACACACACACACACACACACACACACACACACACACACACACACACACACACACACAAAAGTTACAAAAAATAAAATAAGAAAAGCTACCTTGACTCATGCCATATACAACATATAATAAAAGAGAATACTGTTTTGAGTTTCTTCAAGGATCATTTACAACCACCAAGTGTTATGTTATGTACCTGTATGTGTTTCTAAATACACTGATGTCAGTAGACTGAAGTAAATTGTACAGTTTTAGAAACTGGCCACCAGATGGCAGATCAAGCCTTCTAATAAATCAGTGTACAATACATTATTAGCAGGTTTAGCTTATACATGGAATGTGTTGTTCTGTTTTTGTAACTTCACAAGGTCTTTATTACATACACAATTTGTGCTGGGAAAAGGTAGTTTGATTTGTGCACAAAACAATTCTGAAAGGAGGTTGTAAATAAAATCTTCATTCTGGCTTCTCATTTGGGGGTCCATTTATTTTCCAATGAAACATTCCCTTGGGACCAAGAGCATTCTAAATGATTTTCTGAATTTCTAGCAACCACAAAAGCTGAAGTAAACTGGGAGGCTGGCATTAATTAGTGCTAATGCTTTATGATTAAAATTCAATCCATGGCTGACTGCACTGAACCTGCAGGTGACACCTGCTGGATTCTGCTAGCCATGTGATTATGAAATAAGTATCATGAAAGTATTTATTTGGATTCTTGTTAAAATATGCAGTTGCTTCCACACATAGTGAAAAATAAATTTAGCGTACCTTACAAGAAAAAAAAGTAGTGTTAAAGCATGGTATGCATGGTATTCGACACTCTACTTTTGGTCTGTCTAAGATGATACATACCAGTATAGCGCATACCCTACCAATACGCTCACAATATAAAAAAAGCAGAGTCAGTCATGGCTAGGGTGGTACAACAGGTTGTACACTAAGCATAAGGTTGGTGGTTGTATCTCTGGTTCCTCCATGTGCTGAAGTGTCCTTGGGCAAGACACTAAACTCCAAGTTGCTCCCAATGGTAGGTGAGCCCTTGCATGGCAGGTCTGTCACCATTTTAATGTGCTTTGCAAAAACCTAGCTCATTTAAAAAAAAAAAAAAAAAAGAAAGTGCTATATAAGTGCTATTTTTTATCATGATGTTTACTGTCTCTGTTGTTTTTCAGTATGGTAAAAAAACACCAACCTTCTCCATCCTCCTCTTCCTCCTCACCCACATCTTCGTCATCTTCCTCTACCTCATTCTCCTGCTCACCATTCTCATCGTCCTGACAGGGTGAGATATTTACATTCACCAGCAGAGATACAAGGACCATTTATGTTCGACAAGCTGTGCAAGGTACATGAACTGTTTCTTACATTTTTTCCATTGGCTGCAGAATTCTCTCCATTCTCTGTCTCTTCAGCCTGATTCTTCTCCTTCAACTCCTAAAAGCAAACATATATATTCAGACGCATGTCTAGTTTTATGGACACAGTGTAAGAAACACAGTGACAAAAGACATAACCAATGACCAAATCTGACAATGCACACTAGCTTTATGTTTTCATAGGAATGTTAGAAATGGGTGTGAAAGCTCAATATATTCAAAATATGCACACACTTTCTTTTCCGGAGCTTTTTTTTTGTTGATATGTACAGTTTGAGAGGCAAATAGGCAGAAGAGTAGTGGGAAGACATGCAGTAAAGGGCCGTGAGCGGGAATCGAAACCAGATCATCGGGGATTAGCCCCTGTTCATGGGTCGTCTGCTCAACCAGTTGATTGGACAATGACTGAGCAGCCTTAGCGGAGTACTGTGCTCTGAGGTCCTTTCCTGTTTTGATTGTTCTTGTCATTTTAGTTAATTATTATGAATCACAGACGATTCATTTCTACAACCGTAGTGCATGAAACTTATGTTTCTGTATTCTTTACAATAACCTGTTTGTATTGATAATGGCGGAATTTACCTGTCTGCAACATTTGAAAAATTATCTGAAAATCTGTAGTTACTACACAGTATCACCAAATAAGGTCAAAGTATAACAACAAAATAAAAGACAACCAATTGGGAATGGCTATAATAATTGTTGAACTCAGTCTGTACTCAATTTTATTTTCATGTATCCCAAACACCCAATACTCAAAGAGGTAGGGTTCTCTAGTTCCACTTGGAAACAGTTTGGGTTGTAGCTCCAGTTCTCCTCAAAAGTTGGTTCAACTTGACTTCCTAATTGGCAGAAGACACAAAAATTGACTGCTAAAAGAGGAGAGAAGCTCTCAAACGGGGCTCCCTTCATCCTCCTAACCTTCATGGAACACAGCTGCTCATTGGTCAGTTCCTCCAAGGTCCCTCCCACTTCTTCCTGGCTAGCTGAAACCCATCACCGTCTGTCACTGCTGCAGTTTGATCAGAGCACAGCCACACACGTAACAGTGCAAAGACTACAACTCCCAGCATAGCATTACTCCGTGTCAGCTAATAAATAACAGCAGGTTCCAAAGCAACATGATTTTCCTCTGACAAAACTCCCACAACAAGCACAGTAGTGATAAGCTTCAGATAAATGTTACCGAAACAGCACACTATATACACTATATATATATAAATGTATATATATATATATATATATATATATATATATATATATATATATATATATATATATATATATATATATATATATATATATATATATATATATATATATATATATATACGACTGTATGATGCTATTCTGTGAACACGTTTTCTTGCTGCTGTCAGTGTCTTCCATTCCAGCTTGAGTCACCTTGCAGTGGCACAAGAAGGATGGCTCACTATGAGCAGCTCTGTCAGCCTCCCTCCTCGTGTTAAATGGATGGGAGACATCAGCCTGTGTGGCCGCTCGAGGGTTGATATTGGTTAGTTAGTAGTTAATTAGTTAGTTAGGTAGGTAGGTAGGTAGGTAGGTAGCTTTTTTTAGTTAAGGACAGTCATATGCAACACGGACCCTTTCCACCAGAGTAGTAGCACCGAACTGTGCTCCAGCCAGTCTTTCTATCTTGGACACTCTACAGCTGTGTGTATTTGCATCGCGCCCTGCTGCGGCTCACACACACGCCGCGCACTCACACGCACCGTACGATGACTCTACGCCTCGCGCACCAGCTGCTAGTGAACGCGCGAGAGATCTATAGAATCAACTCGTCTTTCTGGGAGACTCACTTTTTTTGAACGACGGCATCATTCCTTCACTAGAAGAAAAAAAGGCGGGAACTTTGTAAATTTAAGATAAACACACGAACAAGCAAGAAAGAGGCCGGGAGGGGCGAGATTAACGACGGATGGCACAGTACTTCTGCCGTGATTAACTGGGAGAGAACAGCACCGTGCTCGCTCCCAGCGACTTACCGAAGGTGTTCGCTGGTAGGAGCTCGACGAACAAACTAAGATTATTGATGAGTCGCGTCACCGATTGTACACCGGCAACATTAAACTGGATAGTAATTACGCCTAACATGCCGGGTATTAACAGGTTGCCCCATACAGTTCTACTCGATCTCAAAATGAAACTCATTACAACTATTTATTCAGTTGCCCGTACAATTCAGTTTGGTCAATTCAGTCTGTAAATAGCCTGTGCACGACCACATTATAACCTCGCTCAAAACCCATTCTTAAAACGGCACCTCTTCATAGAACCTTTACCAGACCATTATTTGATAGTCATATATTGAGTAAACAACAGTTGTTCAACAGCCAGCTGTCTGTTTTAGTAGGTTTGTTGTTATTCCCACAGTCCTGCACCCAAATATTCGGCGCGGAGCTGAGGTCTCCGTACCTCACAAATGATGAAAATATCTTAGTTAAATCACTGCTTTGGTTCTCACTTGCTGTAAATGCTTCATAAATCGCATCAAGTCACAACTTCGCACTGAGACATCGCACTGCGTTTGGCGACAGATTGGGACGGGCAACCCCTTTAAAAAGCAACCTGGATGGACTAGCCGAACTATGGAGCCTCAATGTAGTTTCTAAGATGACAGATGAGTTTGCTGCGACCTCTTCGTGTCTTATTTCGAGGAAATGAAAGCAGGAGTTGGTAAAAGCTCTGGACAAGCGTATGTCTTTTCTTTCTCCGAAATTGGTACGTTCACCAGCCTGTCCTCACTCCCCATCTATTCACACAGATGCTTTACCGACACATTTCAGTGGACTACAGCATTCTAGGCGGGCTTAACACCAGAACTGACTGCATGTATAAGCTAAAGATACTGCGTAGTATGTATTCTTTTATGTCGACATTGTGCTTAAAATAGGTAAATTGGTAACAGAGTTATAAATGGAAGCAGGAGTTAGGAAAAGCGTTGTCTCATTTCTTTTGTCCTTACCTTGGCGCTCAGCTCTCCGCTGCTTTCCACCTTACTGTCCGCCATGCTAGGTATAGAATAAGAAATTAATGTTTTCTTCGAATATTGCAAAATTTTAAAAACAGATAAGTATTTTTTCCGGGATTAGGGAGTGCTGAAGAAGCAGTTGTGCTGTCAGCTGCGTGCCCACCAGCCGGAGCAGCTGGTTTATAGAAGGTGGGAGGGGCCCGGTGTCGACGAGCGAACTGTGATTGGACAGCTTTGAAAATATTCAGCCTGTAATTTGGTCGGAGAGAAACAATAGTCAGGTCTCCTTTTGTGTGTGTTCTTTGATATTTCAGAATTTTCGTTTTTGAATCTTTAAGTGTCACTCCCGCTCTCTGAGACAAGCACACAACACACATTGTAGTTACATATACTTTTTCAGGCCCTCAGTAAGTTTGACAGTTTGTCTGTATCAGTATAGCCAAAATAACAGTTGCTTTAATAAAAGTATTAATCCCAAGATAATAAACCTTGAGAAAAATTGAAACGTTAAATCATTGTTGTTTGTATAGCATATCAAAGAAGAAGTATTATCCAGAAGAATAATAACCTTTGCAGTACCAACCAACTTATGTTCGTTGTAATGTTATGTGTCTGAACATCTTTAAACACATTCTACAGCTTTAAATATAACTGAGATCCAGTTATATCTAAAGCTGTAGAATGTGGGTCTATTGTAAATTCATTAATATATCATTGCAAGTTTATCATATCCTACATATGGAATTTTTATTTGGATCTTTAGCTACATTCCAGTAACGTCACCGAACAAGCAAAAAGAGCAAGAAGTTCTTGTGAAATTAGCGAGCTTCAATTAAAGAGTGCAAGTGCTTCAAAATTATTGTGCCTGCATTCAAGCACAGTGCAGAACCATTATAACGAGCACTACTGTGGGTTAAGTGTTCCGCTTGGATAGAATATCACTACTGCACATTGCTGAACTCTGAGTTCATATTGAATGATCCTTGTATTCGGGCACAGTGTGACAGAAGCTGGGAGAAAGGATCTGAGGAGGGGGAGGGAGGCAGAGGGGATAAAGGGAGTGAGGAATTGTGGAGGGAGTAAGAAAAAAAATGGGATAGGAGTGGTCGACAAGGAGACTGTAGACAGAAGCATGATATGATACTCTGTAGCATGCAATAATGTTAAGACAAACTCAGGTACAGCAATGTATGCTGTAATTTCATTGTTAATGTTCTTCATGACAACTATCACGATAAGAGCAAAATTCGAAAGATGCATTTAACTCCACCGAAGTGTCTCTTATTAAACATCACATACCACTTTTGTCAGATTCCGGCAAATTATCGAAAACCACACTGTCTATAGTCCCTCACCAACATGGCGTCCTGGAGAGTCCATATTGCGTCGCGATTGTTGAACAGTTCCACTGATTGGGTAAGTGAACCGCAGTGAATATAAAACTGACGCTTTGTGCTCTGTGATTGGCTGATAGAGGTGGCAGTCATTTAGACGAGGATAAGGAAAGTGGGTGCGGTCTTTGGCAGCAGGTAACGGCAGGAGCAAGTCAGAGGCAACACGGAGTGGATGTGACTGAGCAAAGCTGAAACTCTCCAAACTTTTGCTGGCTCTTAAAATAATCTAATAATATAAAATTAACTTAAGCGTTCCTAAACATATGATGTAAACTTATGTGATACAACATGTCACTATTAATTGCGTTTAAACAACGAATTCATGGATACAATATACAAAAGAAGAGAGGCAGAGGTGACTCTTGGCCTTCCTTTCCTGGGGCAGTCCTCATATGCGCCAGTTTCGTTGTAGCGCTTGATGGTTTTGGTGACTGCATTCAAAGTTTTTGCAATTTTCCATACTGATTGACCTTCAGTTGTTAAAGTAATGATGGACTGTTGTTTCTCTTTAGTTAGCTGATTGGTTCTTGCCATAATATGAATTCTAACAGCTGTCAAATAGGGCTGTGTACCAATCTGACTTCTGCACAACCCAACTCATGGTCATAACCCCATTAAGAAGGCACACCTGTAAAGTGAAAAAAAATTCAGATGACTACCTCATGAAGCTCATGGAGAGAAGGCCAAGATTGTCCAAAGCACTAATCAAAGCAAAGGGTGACTACTTTGAGGAATCTAAAATATAAAACATGTTTTGACTTCTTTCACACTTTTTTGTTTACTACATAATTCCATATGTGTCCATTCATAGTGGTGAAAAAAAAGTTTTTGGATACACCATGCATTTGTGAAATACTGCATTAAGAATCACTCATAGGTCTTCAAGTGCAATATGCAAGATATATATTTATATATACAATATTGAATTTCCCTTCGGGGATGAAAAAAGTTATTGTATTGTATTTCTTTTAGTACAGTCACAGCCAAAATACTTAACAAATCCTTCAACAAAAAAAAAAAGCTATTAAAAACTTAAAATTAATCAGTTCCATAAAAATAAATAAGGAATTTTGAAACATGCCTGAAGATTCAGATTCTCAACCAGGAAGTTGCTGCCAGATAGCCAGGAAGTGCAGATGCAGTCCTTCAGCAGTTGGGTACACTCTGCAGAAATACAGACAAACCAACAACTTGGAAGACAAACCAAGATCTGGGCGTCCAAGGGTTTCTTCAGCAAGAAATGACTGCATCCTGATCCTGCAGGGAAAACCGCCAAATGACATCACAGGAGCTTCAGCAGCAGTGGTCAAACCAAACTTGTGTCCAGTGTTTCATCCGCACTGTACATGGCCGACTTTTAGATCATGGCTTAAGGTCTTACAAGGCTGTCAAGAAGCCTCTGATCAATAAGAGACAAAGGCTAGCCCGGCGTCGTTGGGACCAAGCACACAAGAACTGGACACCCAGGAACTGGAAGAAGATTCTGTGGTCAGATAAATCCAGTTTCCAGCTTTATCTTCCTCCTGCTAATGTGAGGGTACGCAGAAGGCAAGACGAAGCATTATCTCCAGCATGTACAGTACCAACTGTCAAGCATGGTGGAGGCAGTATCATGGTTTAGGGATGCATGAGTGCTGCTGGTGTTGATCATCTCACTGTCTATGATGGCACAGTAGAACTTGACTGCAGGAGCACAGTATCCAGGTCTTAGAGTGGCCAACTCAATCCCTGGACATGAGCCCCATTGAAAATCTGTGGTGGATTATCAAAAGGTCTGTTTCAAAGCATAAACCAAAGAATTTAGATGAATTAAAAGCAGTAATTCAAAAAGAATGGGACAAGATCACCCCTCAACAGTGTGAAAAGCTTGTGGGGAACATCCAGCCAGGATTAGAGTTCTACTGTGTACTAATGGCAGGACTGCTAAACATTAATCTGATCATGTGATGGTTTATTTATTTTTTTGTTCAGTTTTGAACACATTCTCTGTGATCTGTTGACTTTGATACTGACAATGTTGAGAACTGACATATTGAAACTGTCAAGAATTTAGTTTTGTTTTCTTGTAAACAATAAACAAATACAAATATCATTTGTATTTGTTTGTGTCTGTCTAATGCAGCCACACCTTTTGAAACACAAGAAAGATTTTTCCACAAGTATTTCATGCTAATATTTAAGATTGTGTAAAATTTTAAGGGTGTCCACCACTGTATATAGTAAATGAAAGGTGTGCTGACTTTTGCTGCATATGGGGCTTTATTTATTTATTTGTTTATTTCCTTCTTTCTTTCTTTCTTTGTGGGTAGTTGTGAGAGCTCGACAGCAGGGGGCAGCAGTGGATCATGCAAACAGTGGATAGTATCTGGAACACACTGATCTGTACTTTCTATGGAAAGTACGTTCTTCATAATAATAATAACTGATAATCTCAAAGACAAAAAACAAAAGGTACATAGTGCTTTACAAAAAAGTTAAATTATGCAAATAACGAAATGAAAAGGATTAAAAAGGATTATGATTGGTGTTACCAAAGTAACCTAAAAAGTGTAAATATTGGGGTCAAGACCTCACAGTGTTATTTATGGTGTGATTTTACCTGAGTAATATTAGGGAACAAGCCTACAGAAGTTACATTGAATACTATTTTACTTGACTTGCTAATTATAGTGTGATAGTTTAGTTACTTATTAAACACAAAGGGTTAAATTCATGGAGAAAGAATAAAAGAATATGTGTCCATTGAATGTTCATGCCAAACTAATGTAGTCTCCTTGCGTTTCAATTCAATAACCATTTTTAAAAATAATTTAGCTCAAATCTATATTTAACAGGTTGAGTGCTTGTTGTGCAGTGTAGTGTGTATAGGTATTTTTTAAATCACTCCAAATTATGCTCATGAAATTGAAGGTGTCAGTTTTGTCACTGGTGTTTGTCAGATGGTGGCTGCAACAAACAACCCTGTAGTTACTTAAGTGTAAATTGTGTGTTTGTAGACTTTTGGGTGCATGTACTGCTGTCAAGTGTTAATAGTGTAGCTGTTGTGATTGTGTTTTAGGAATTATGTGCATGGCCACCATACACCACCAGTCAAAAATTTAGACACACCTTCTCATTGAATGGTTTTTCTTTATTTTCATGACTATTTACACTGTAGATTCTAACTGAAGGCAGCAAAGCTATGAATGAACACATGAAATTATGTAGTAAAGAAAAAAAATGTGAAATAAGTCAAAACGTCTTGTATTTTAGATTCTTCAAAATAGTCACCCTTTGCTTTGATTACTTCTTTGCACACTCTTGGCATTCTCTCTATGAGCTTCATGAGGTAGTCATTTGAAATGATTTTCAACAGTCTTGAAGGAGTTCCCAGAGATACTGAGCACTTGTTGGCTCCTTCGCCTTCACTCTGCAGTCCATCTCATCCCAAACCATCTGGATTGGGTTTAGGTCAGGTGACTGTGGAGGCCAGGTCATCTGACACAGCGTTTTTGAATAAATCCCAAACAGTGTCACAAGCAAAGCACCCCCACACCATCACACCTCCTCCTCCATGCTTCACGGTGGAAGCCTGCATGTAGAGACCCATCCGTTCACCTTTTCTGCGTCACACAAAGACACGACGGGTGGAACCAAAAATCTCAAATTTGGACTCATCAGACCAAAACACAAATTTCCACTGGTCTAATGTCCATTCCTGTTACGGTTTGGTGTAATTTTAGAACTCAAAGTGAGAACTCACAGACAGGTACACAGGTAGGTACGATCAGGATTTCTTTATTTGATAATCTAATCAATAATCTGCCACAAAGGCCAAAACTCACACGAGTGGGGAGAGGGAGGAGGAGAGGGCAGCGGGCTCTGGGGCTCGGCAGTGGAGAGGCACACGTCGGCGCTGGCAGCGGCATGAGTCGGATCCGGAGTCCGGCAACTGGGGCGGGGCTGGTCGGTGCAGTCCGTGAGTGGAGGGGCACATCCTCTGTCCGGAGGCCTGTGCGGGTCCAATACCTCTATTGGGAGGTTCCACAGGAGGAGGCTGGCAGCTCTGTCGTTCAGTACTGTAGGCCGGCTCATAAAGGCTCACAGTCACTCTAGCTCTCAGTCTCTTGCTCCACACCGATGGTACTCTCTTGGACTGCTGGTCCAACAGTACGATCCCACACCGCAGTCCATGACAATTCCTTGTGTTTCTTGGTCCAAACAAATCTCTTCTGCTTGTTGCTTTTCCTTGGTAGTGGTTTCTTAGTAACTTTTTGACCATTGTCGTGGTTTCTCTTAGACATCAAGGATGTGCAGATGTTGAAGAAAATGTCCATTGACACTGTTGCTTAATATAAATATGATTTTATAATAAAAAGACGGGCTGCACAGTGGCATAGTGGTTAGCACTTTCGTCTTGCAGCGAGAAGATCCCTGGTTCGCGTCCCGGCTTTCCCGGGATCTTTCTGCATGGAGTTTGCATGTTCTCCCTGTGCATGCGTGGGTTTTCTCCGGGTACTCCGGCTTCCTCCCACAGTCCAAAAATATGCGGAGGTTAATTGATTATTCTAAATTGCCCGTAGGTGTGAATGTGAGAGTGATTGTTTGTCTATATATGTAGCCCTGTGACAGACTGGCGACGTGTCTAGGGTGTCCCCTGCCTTCGCCCGAGTCAGCTGGGATAGACTCCAGCCCCCGCCGCGACCCTAATGAGGATTAAGCGGTGTATAGATAATGGATGGATGGAATAAAAAGACAGCATCTGATCAGGCACCATGGTCTGCCTGAGGAGACTTCCAGAGCCGATACGAAATCCCACAGAATAACAGTATGCACTCACTTATATAGGTTCGTGTATGGTAACACAAGATGATGTATGGCTTCCTGCAATGACAAGCCCCACTTCACTGTGCAAAGTTCCCACTCACAGAAGCCTCTTCAACATAAGCATTCCCAGAACCAAAACAGAAAAACATATATCTCATGTCAGAGACTACTTGTTTATGTAGGGAAAGAGGAAGCGTATGTTTCCCCACAAATCGCTGGTCAGATACTACAACAGGCAAAACAGATTCCATTCTACTAACTTATTAAATAATACATGTCTCAGATCAGATACTACACCATAAATTCTTGATTCGTGTGGTCTTCTCTGAACAGTTGTTGTAGAGATGTGTCTGCTACTAGAACTCTGTGTGGCATTTATCTGTGCTCTATTCTGAGGTTCTGTGAACTTGTAATTTCTGAGGCTGGTGACTCAGATGAACTTATCCTCAGCAGCAGAGGAGACTCTTGGTCTTCCTTTCCTGGGGCGGTCCTCATGTGAGCCAGTTTCGTCACAACGCTTGATGGTTTTCACAACTGCACTTGGGGTTAACTTCAAAGTTTTCGCAGTTTTCCAGACTGACTGACCTTCAGTTCTTAAAGTAATGATGGATTGTCATTAAAGTAATGATGGATTGTCATCGCCACCTTATCACGGTGGAGGGGTTTGAATGTCCCTGTGATCCTGGGAGCTATGTTGTCCGGGGCAATAGCCCCTGGTAGGGTCTCCCAAGACAAATTGGTCCTGGGGGAGGGACCAGACAAAGAGCGATTGATAAAACCCTGATGACAACACACAGAAGGCAAGCCGCTACTTCGCCCGGACCAGGGAAACCAGGGCCTCTCCCTGGAGCCAGGTCTTGGGGGGGAGCTCATCAGAGAGCACCTGGTGGCTGAGCCTTGGGGCCCCGTGGGGCTCGGTCGGGCACAACCCAAAAAAGTAACACGGGGTCGCCGCCCGGTGGGCCACCACCCACCAGGCAGGAGTGGGCGTCTAGGTGCACCACCCCCTGGTGGCGTAGACTAGCTCTGGGGACGTGGAACATCACCTCACTGGTGGGGAAGGAACCCGAACTGGTGCGGGAGGTGGAGCGATACCGGCTAGATATAGTTGGGCTCACCTCCACACACAGCAAGGGTTCCGGAACCAGAACCCTGTAGAGGGTTGGACTCTCTCCTTTTCCGGAGTTGCCCAGGGTGAGAGACACCGGGCGGGTGTGGGGATCCTCACGAGCCCCCGGCTGAGCGCCGCTTTGTTGGAGTTCTCCCCGGAGAACGAGAGGGTCGCCTCTCTGCGACTTCCTGTTGCGGAGGGGAAAACTCTGACTGTTGTTTGTGCTTATGCACCGAACAGCAGTTTGGTGTACTTGGCCTTTTTGGAGTGTCTGGGTGTTGTCCTGGTAGGAGTACCACCTGGGGACTCCATAGTTCTCTTGGGGGACTTCAACGCTCACGTGGGCAATGACGGAGAAACCTGGAGGGGGGTGACTGGGAGGAACGGCCTGCCCGATCTGAACTCGAGCGGTGTTCTGTTATTGGACTTCTGTGCTGGTCATGGACTGGCCATAACAAACACCATGTTCGAGCATAAGTGTACTTGGTACTGTAAATGTCAGATAAATTGTATTGTTATTCTCCTGCACAGTGTTGTTTGTGTGTTGGGAAGACGTTGTGGTCCTGCAGTGCCACCTTGTGGTCTGTTCCGCTTTTATTTTGTTAAGCGAGCGTTTCTTCTTCTTCTGCGGTTTTTGTGGCGCCGTACTTCCTGTTTCTTTGTCTGGGCAACGCTGTGCTCACGCATCGTTGGAGAACGGTAAAAAACCTGTCTAGAACAGTAGTTATACATCACGTTTATCTATGTGAATTGTATTCAAGAAGGGTTTGCATTGTGATTTACCTCATTGTACTGTATTCGTAGCTCCAAGCGGCGGCGTGTGTGTGTGTGTGTATGTCGAGCTGGAGAGCATGCTAGCGGATGGCTAACACTTAAATTAGCGCCCTTGGAACGGCGGAATGAGGTATGAAAATGTTTACTATGCGTTATTATCAGATGAGTTGCGTTTGTTTGTATTTGATGTAAACATGATTTATACATGAATTCTTTGTGATACTGCAGTGAAGCATTTTGTATTCTGTTTCATTCTGTAGTTTTCACGGTGCTTATGGTACACGTGCTGGTCGAGAGTGAAAATAAATCAACACCCGTTTGAAACTCTCTGCGTCTAACTGAATGAATCCAAGGGGCCGCTACAGTGAAAACTCAACCCTACACCAGTCCTGCCATCCCTGGTGAGAAGTCCAACTGCCAACCTGGTTACAGCCGGTTTACTTCGCTTGCATTCAACTCCTGCATCCAGGCGAGATTTAAAATGGACAGCATGCTTAAGGTACAACTACATGCAAAAGAGACTCTGGATAGCAAGAAGCAAAGAAGCTGAAAAGGGACTATTTACACACGCCAGCTTACAGCATAACTGAAGTGCCTTATAACATGGTATTGTGAGGTCAAAATACTTGTGAGCTAATTCCCAGTTCCTAACAGTTCTGAAATTGGTGAATATTTCAAGGTACATGTGTTCGTGGAATAATAATAATTGATAACGTGTATTTTTGAAAAGGTCTGAAGGGTGAAGTGCTTTAGCTGTTAATGCTTGCAGCGCTTATTTCTGACATTTTGTTGTTGCTGTTCTAGGCTAAAAATCCTTTTGAATGTCCATAATCTGTTAATGCTTGACATAAATATTACTCTGTGGTAAAAGATAACTACAGCTTACAAGTGTAAATTCAGGCATAAGACAATCAAAGGCTACACTCGACTTAAAGCAGCTGAAGAAACAAACAAGATGTCACTCCTGTCAGAGAGGACAGACAATCTTACAGACACTCATCTCAGATCCAGCTCACGTGAAAGAAAGTTAACAGAGAAAGGCCAAGAGATGCATGACCAAGACACTAAGAAACGTAAGAAGACGTTCAACAAGACCTATGACTCTTGGAAACTGGTAGCAAGGGAGACTAGGACAAAACTAAAAACCCTCTGCTCATCAGAAGACCTCAATAAATTACAACAGCACATTCAAGCAAAGCATGATGATGTAAGCCAGCAGTATGAACCTATCCTACGCAACAGTAACACCACGCCAGAGATCGTCAACAAAATGGACGCCTGTGTTACGTTAACAAAAGAAATTTGTGACCTCATTAGTAACCGTCTAGAGACTATTAATCAAGATTATAATGACCAACTTGAGAAAGAAAGAGTAAGAGAAAGATTAAACAAAAAGGAATATGGGTCTGTCTTTGGCCACACCATAACCGAAACTGTAGGCTCATTAGAGTCATCTGAGAGCTCAAGCGACCATTCCAGCTCAGCCAGTTCCCACAGCAATAGAGTAGATGCACAAGCAGAGCTTGCTGCTAAGCTGGAACAAGCAAAGGCCATGAAAGAAATTCAAGCACAGCAAGCACATCTTCACAAGTTAGAGAGTGAATGGAAACTTAAAGAGGCAAAAATGTTGTCAGAAATGAAACAAAAAGAAGTGGAAATGCAACAACAGTTGGAACAAGAGAGAACAAAATTGCAGCAGTTACAAGCAGCAACAGATGTAGCTATAGCAGCAGCTCGTGTAAGAGCATATAGCGATTTTGAAGGTTTTGAGAACCACGATGAAGAGATTAATGACCAAACTAACTCTGCTTGCTACAGAATTGAAACCAAACCTCGATTGAATCCAGATGCTGCATCATTCCAACCTTGTCAAACATCTCCTCCTGAAGTGACAATGACCCAGGAATCTGTCAGTCTAGCTCAAGCAATCGCTAGTTCATTAAGCTTGAACCGCTTGCCGGTCCCTGAACCAACCGTGTTCAGTGGTGACCCTTTAAGGTTTACTGACTGGAGAATGTCATTCATTGCTCTTATTGATAGAAAACCCCTCCCACCAAGTGAGAAGATGTTTTATCTCAAAAATTATCTTGCTGGAGAGGCACGTAAAGCTGTAGAAAGTTTCTTTTATCGAGATTCAGAGACTGCATACAATGGAGCGTGGAACGTCTTACAGGACAGATATGGGAACCCATTTATCATACAAAAGGCTTTCCGAGATAAGCTCATGAGATGGCCAAAGATCAACACAAATGATCCACTAGCACTACGGGAGTTTGCTGACTTCCTCCAAGGCTGCACTGAAGCGATCCAGCACGTCAAAGGACTAGCTATCCTTAACGATTGTGAGGAAAACCACAAGTTGCTCAAAAAACTACCAGACTGGATCGTGCGCAAGTGGAGTCGAATTGTTGTAGAGGAACTTGACACTTCTGGAAACTATCCAGATCTTGCCTGCTTCACAGAGTTCCTGAGCAAAGAGGCACGGATTGCTTGTAACCCCATTGCTTCTCCATTGTTGATAAATTTCAAGGCCACAGATGAAAGGTCACCAAAGAGAACCAAAGCTCTCAACACAAATACACAAAGAAAGAGCTTTGCTCAAGAAAAACAAGAAACATACAGTAGCAAACCAAAGTCACCTTGCTCTGTCTGTAAAAGTGAAGTTCATGGCATTGCGAAGTGTCCCACCTTCGCAGCGAAGAGTGGTGAAGACAAAAAGGCATTCATACATGAAAATAGGCTCTGTTTTGGGTGCCTAAGAAAGGGTCACATGACCAAAGAGTGTAAGAGGCGACACACATGCAACATATGTAGCCGTCGTCACCCAACCTGTTTGCACGAAGACAGGAAACAAAGACCTGTGGAAGCAGCAGGGAATAGGTCCACTTCCACAGAAGAACCTGCGAACCAGGAAATGCATAAGGCTGTATCTCATACATCAACACAACGTGCTTCTGCTACCTCGAGTATCGTCCCAGTCTTTGTGTCTTCAATACAAGAGCCACACAGAGAAATACTTACATATGCAATACTAGACACACAGAGTGACTCAACGTTTGTCTTAGAAGATTTACTGAACAAACTGAATGTTGATGCCCATCCAGTAAAATTGAAACTTAGTACTATGACAGCCATTGACACAATCATATCTAGCAAAAACATCCATAGTCTTCAAGTTCGAGGAATACATTCAAAGAACCACATCAAACTAGAGCAAGCCTACAGCCGTGACTTTATCCCAGTGGACAAGTCTTACGTCCCAACAAAGGAAACAGCGTTACTGTGGCCTCATCTCAGACACTTAGCAGATAAGCTACCACCCCTTCAAGACTGTGATGTAGGGCTCCTAATTGGATATGATTGTCCAGCAGCATTAGCTCCTCTCGAGGTTATCCTTGGTGACAAAAATCAACCGTTTGCACAGAGATCAGAACTAGGATGGAGTATCGTTGGCTCATCAAACCCCCACCTCGACAGGCAAGGAAGTCAGAGGTTTGTGCATCGGCTCACAGTTAAAGAACTGCCAATTCCACCAGTAACAGATGTTCTAAAAGCCCTAGAATCAGACTTCACCGAGAGAACATATGAAGATAAATATGTGTCACAGGATGATGTTCATTTCATACAGTTTCTCAGTGACCACATCACACAGAGGAAAGATGGACATTATGAGATGCCCCTCCCTTTCAAGGGCAACAGTCCACCCCACCTTCCAAACAACAAGAGGCTAGCCACAGTTCGCCTGCAGTGTCTGAAGAAGAAATTAAAAGCCAATAAACAATATTATGATCAATACGTTACATTTATGGAAGAAACAATTAACAAGGGTGATGCAGAACCTGCCCCTACAACATCTGAGAGAGAAACTGAGTGGTACCTTCCACATCACGGCATCTTTCACCCTAGAAAACCGGACAAGCTAAGAGTTGTATTTGATTGTTCGGCCAAATTCCATGGTGTTTCTCTGAACGACACTCTACTAACTGGGCCTGATCTAATCAACCCCCTGGTAGGAGTTCTTTGCCGCTTCAGGAAGGAGGCTGTAGCAATTATCTGTGATATTGAAAGAATGTTTTATCAGTTCTCTGTCACTCCTGAATCCCGGAATTATCTGAAATTCCTCTGGTGGAAAGGTGGAGACTTGGAGAAGGAACCACAGGAGTACAGGATGGCGGTTCATCTCTTCGGAGCCGCTTCGTCTCCAGGATGTGCCAATTTTGGCTTGAAGCATCTGGCACGGCAACACAAAGCCATCTATCCCCTGGCATCAGGATTTGTGGAGAAAAACTTTTATGTTGATGACGGGTTAGTCAGCGTCCCATCAATCGAGGAAGCCAAGAAACTGATCGCTGAGTCACAGGAGTTGTGCAAAAGGGGTAACTTGCGCCTTCATAAATTCAACTCGAATGAAGAGGAAGCCTTGGTCTGCTTAGATCCCTCAGAAAGAGCAGCAACTGTCGAACCTCTGGAACTGGATCCAACCCCATCAGAGCGTGCACTTGGCATTCAATGGTCAATAAAAATGGACACTTTCAGCTTCAACATCAGCTTGTTAGGTCAGCCTTCCACCCGGCGTGGTTGCCTGTCTGTCATTGCCTCTCTTTATGACCCACTCGGATTCATCGCTCCATTCAGTTTAATGGGAAAACGTATCCTCCAAGAGCTGTGTCACAGAGGCATCGAATGGGATGATCCACTTCCAGAAGATATGAAGCCACGGTGGGAGGAGTGGATAAATGGTCTTCATAAGTTGAAAGAAGTTTCAATTCCACGGTGTTACCACCCATATGACTTCCATAACATTGTCAGAGTAGAGTTGCACCATTTTTCGGATGCCAGCTGTGTGGGATATGGTGCATGCTCTTACCTCAGGTACAAAAACGACAAGGATGAGGTCCATTGCAGTCTTGTGATGGCGAAAGCAAGGGTCGCACCCTCAAAGGTCACAAGTATCCCAAGGCTAGAACTCGCAGCTGCTGTGGTTTCTACAAAGGTCAGTGTCATGTTAAAAGGTGAACTTGACATGAAGATTGATGAAGAGGTTTTTTGGACAGATTCCCAAGTTGTGCTTGGCTATATTAACAATGATGCCCGGAGGTTCCACATATTTGTTGCGAACCGTGTTCAGCTGATAAGGGATAACAGTGATCCCAGTCAGTGGCACTATGTGGACACCGCAGAAAACCCGGCCGATCACGCATCCCGAGGTCTTTGTGCCTCAGACATTCATTCAACAAACTGGCTGCGAGGGCCAAAGTTTCTCTGGGAGCGTGAATTACATCTAACACCCAGCACTCCAACAGAATTACTTGTTGGTGATCCTGAAGTCAAGACAATTCAGGTGTTTGCAACCGAAACTGAAACCTGCAATGACATCCTCAGACAGTTTTCTTCCTGGACAGCGATTCTTAAAGTGGTTGCTAGAATCAAGAGGCTAGGGTCTAAACAGAAACAACACAGTGAACATGTGACTGTTGAGGAGCGTGAGAAGGCTGCAAAGGAGGTGATTAAGATTGTACAGCAGCAAGCCTTCCTCCATGAGATAAAGATGCTTCAGGATGAAAAGGACCTTCCAAACTCAAGTGCTCTTTTCAGTCTCGACCCAATCTGGTCTGAAGAACTTCTCTGTGTTGGTGGAAGATTGAAACAGTCATCACTCTGTCACAAAGTCAAGCACCCAGTCATCTTACCAACTAATAGCCACATCACCAAGCTGATTGTGTCCCACTTCCACACCAAGACATGCCATCAGGGTCGAAGCCAGACTTTAATGGAGCTTCGAGCAAATGGATTCTGGGTAATTGGTGGGAGCAAGTTGGTTGCTAAGTTGATACACGCTTGTGTGTTTTGCCGAAAACTTAGACGGCCGACAGAAAGCCAGCGAATGGCTGAACTACCCAAAGAACGCGTTGAGGCTTCAGCACCCTTCACGTACTGTGGCATGGATTGTTTCGGACCGTTCATTGTTAAGAAAGCCCGCAAGGAATACAAACGATACGGCTTGATCTTCACATGTCTGTACTCTAGAGCCGTTCATATTGAAATGCTTGAAGATTTGTCAACAGACTCATTCATTAACTCACTGAGATGCTTCATCAGCCTGAGAGGAACTGTTCGACAACTGTACTGTGACCAAGGCTCTAATTTTGTTGGCGCCAGAAATGAGTTCAAAGAAGCACTTAAACAATGTGACACAAAGCTACTAGAAATCTTTCTGACAGAGAAACAGTGTGAATTTGTCTTCAATGCCCCCTCTGCCAGTCATGCAGGTGGTGTCTGGGAACGGCAGATTAGAACCGTCAGAAATGTGCTGAACGCCACCTTTGCACAGTGCCCAGGTCGACTTGATGACGCCTCCCTCCGAACACTGCTATATGAGGCCATGGCAATTGTTAACAGCCGCCCATTAACAGTGGATGGAATCAGTGATCCTCAAGCACTGGAGCCTATAACACCAAATCACCTCATTATGATGAAATCTAAAGTAGCTCTTCCTCCCCCTGGAGTATTTGTCAAGGAGGACCTGTACGCGACAAAGAGGTGGAGAAGAGTTCAGTATCTTATTGAACAGTTCTGGAGCCGCTGGAAAAAAGAATATCTGCTGAATATATCCACAAGGCAGAAGTGGCACTTACCTCAGCGCAACCTCAAAGTGAATGATGTTGTCATTATCAAGGACGATAACCTCCCAAGAAATCAGTGGCAACTTGGACGAGTGATTGAGACTGTTCAAAGCAGTGATGGCTTAGTTCGTCGAGTTAAAGTGCAACTTGGGGAGCGAAAACCTTACAAAAAACAAGACCCTCCCTCCAAGCCTTCAGTTATTGAGAGACCAATCCAAAAATTGGTGCTTCTCCTTGGCAACTGATTAGAACAAAAGATTGTCAATGCTGCATACACTGCATTATGTATAATGCTATAGTGACACATCTGATTGCTTAACTTGATGCTTTTCATTTGTTAGTCAAGAAATCCTGTACAGTTCATTCACTATTTGTGTATTTGTTCATTCATTGTACGAGGATTTGGTGGGAGTGTAAATGTCAGATAAATTGTTTTGTTATTCTCCTGCACAGTGTTGTTTGTGTGTTGGGAAGACGTTGTGGTCCTGCAGTGCCACCTTGTGGTCTGTTCCGCTTTTATTTTGTTAAGCGAGCGTTTCTTCTTCTTCTGCGGTTTTTGTGGCGCCGTACTTCCTGTTTCTTTGTCTGGGCAACGCTGTGCTCACGCATCGTTGGAGAACGGTAAAAAACCTGTCTAGAACAGTAGTTATACATCACGTTTATCTATGTGAATTATATTCAAGAAGGGTTTGCATTGTGATTTACCTCATTGTACTGTATTCGTAGCTCCAAGCGGCGGCGTGTGTGTGTGTGTGTATGTCGAGCTGGAGAGCATGCTAGCGGATGGCTAACACTTAAATTAGCGCCCTTGGAACGGCGGAATGAGGTATGAAAATGTTTACTATGCGTTATTATCAGATGAGTTGCGTTTGTTTGTATTTGATGTAAACATGATTTATACATGAATTCTTTGTGATACTGCAGTGAAGCATTTTGTATTCTGTTTCATTCTGTAGTTTTCACGGTGCTTATGGTACACGTGCTGGTCGAGAGTGAAAATAAATCAACACCCGTTTGAAACTCTCTGCGTCTAACTGAATGAATCCAAGGGGCCGCTACAGGTACCAGAGCACCTTCGGTCAAAGGTCGATGATCGACTTAATAGTCATTTCATCAGACCTGCGGCCGTATGTCTTGGACACTCGGGTGAAGAGAGGTGCAGAGCTGTCAACTGATCACCACCTGGTAGTAAGTTGGATCCGGTGGCGGGGAAGGCTGCCGGACAGACCTGGTAAACCCAAACATGTAGTGAGGGTGAACTGGGAACGTCTGGCAGAGGATCCTGTCCGTGGGGTTTTCAATTCCCACCTCTGGAAGAGTTTCTCCTGCATCCCGTGGGAGGTTGGGGACGTGGAGTCTGAGTGGTCCATGTTCAAAGCCTCCATTGCAGAGGCAGCTGTTAGGAGCTGTGGCCTGAAGGTCACTGGTGCCTGTCATGGCAGCAACCCAAGAACCCGCTGGTGGACACCAGCGGGTGAGGGAAGCCGTCGGGCTGAAGAAAGAGGCTTTTCAGGCTTGGCTTGCTCGGGGGTCTCCTGAAGCAGCCAACGGATACCGGTTGGCCAAAAGGGCGGCAGCTGCGGCAGTTGCGGAAGCAAAAACTCGGGTGTGGGAGGAGTTCAGGGAGGCTATGGAGAAGGACTTTCGGTTGGCCTCAAGGAGGTTCTGGCAAACCGTCCGGCACCTCAGGAAGGGGAGGCAGGGCTTTGCTCAGGCTGTGTACAGTCGGGGTGGAGAACTGAGCACTTTGAGGAACTCCTGAACCCGGTAAACATGTCCTATGTGGAGGAGGCAAGAGCCTGAAGACTCGGGGGAATCTTCGTCAATATCTGTGGCAGAGGTCGCCGAGGTAGTTAAAAAGCTCCTCGGTGGCAAGGCGCCAGGTGTGGACGAGATCTGCCCTGAGATGCTGAAGGCTCTGGACATTGTTGGACTGTCTTGGCTGACACGTCTCTACAATGTCGTGTGGGCATCGGGTACGGTACCTGGGGAGTGGCAGACCGGGGTGGTGGTCCCCATTTTCAAAAAGGGGGACCAGAGAGTGTGTGCCAACTACAGGGGTATCACACTTCTCAGCCTCCCCGGGAAAGTTTACTCTCGGGTGCTGGAAGGGAGGCTCCGACCGACTGTCCAACCTCGGATTCAGGAGGAACAATGTGGATTCCGTCCCGGTTGTGGAACAGTGGGCGAGCTCTTTACTCTTGCAGAGCTGCTGAGGGGGTCATGGGAGTTCGACCTGCCAGTCTACATGTGTTTTGTGGATCTGGAGAGGGCCTACGACCGTGTCCCCTGAGCGGCTCTGTGGGAGGCACTGCGGGAGTATGGGGTACCGGGCTCGCTGATACGAGCCATTCGGTCCCTGTACAACGAAAGTGAGAGCTGTGTCCGCATACTCGGCACAAAGTCAAACACGTTTCCAGTGGGTGTTGGACTCCGCCAGGGCTGTCCCTTGTCTCCGATCCTGTTCGGGATTTTCATGGACAGGATCTCAAGGCGCAGTCGGGGTGAGGAGGGTGTCTGGATTGGGGGCCTCAGGATCGCATCTCTGCTTTTTTGCAGATGATGTGGTTCTGTTGGCTTCCTCACATCATGACCTTCAGCACGCACTGGAGTGGTTTGCAGCCGAGTGTGAAGCGGCGGGGATGTGGGTCAGCACCTCCAAGTCCGACGCCATGGTTCTCTGCCGGAAACCAGTGGATTGCTCCCTCTGGGTTGGGGGGGAGTTGCTTCCCCAAGCGAAGGAGTTCAAGTATCTTGGGATCTTGTTCACAAGTGATGGGAAAATGGAACGTGAGATGGGCAGGCAGATTGGTGCAGCATCAGCAGTAATGCAGGCGTTGTATCGAACTGTCATGGTGAAGAGGGAACTAAGCCGTAAGGCGAAGCTCTCAATTTACCAGTCCATCTACGTCCCAACCCTCACCTATGGTCATGAACTCTGGGTAGTGACCGAAAGAACGAGATCGCAGATACAAGCGCCTGAAATGGGCTTCCTCTGCAGGGTGACTGGGCTCAGTCTTAGAGATAGGGTGAGGAGCTCAGACATCCGGAGGGAGCTTGGAGTAGAGCTGCTGGTCCTTCGCGTCGAAAGGAGCCAGTTGAGGTGGTCTGGCCATCTGATTCGGATGCCTCCGGGGAGACTTCCTCTGGAGGTTTTCCGAGCACGTCTGTCTGGGAGGAGACCCCGGAGCAGACCCAGAACTCGCTGGAGGGATTATATATCTTGTCTGGCCTGGG
The DNA here is from genome assembly GCA_027123335.1 of Amphiprion clarkii. Classification (NCBI taxonomy): domain Eukaryota; kingdom Metazoa; phylum Chordata; class Actinopteri; family Pomacentridae; genus Amphiprion; species Amphiprion clarkii. The sequence goes on along the minus strand of CM049569.1, from coordinate 36,776,385 downwards.
AACGCCTCAGGATCCCCCAGGAAGAGCTGGAAAGCATCGCTGGGGGGAGGGATGTCTGGAGCAATGTTCCCTCTAATTTTTCATGTGTCTGGGCAGACACACAAGCTCCTTGAGCACACTGAGGACCACTGTGAGCAACATCAGATGTGCACGCTGTGGCCACACACCAGTATCACACCTGTTCAAAACCTTGGATCACAGCAAGTTACATGGCTTATTAAAAGAATCAAATTACAGCAGGAATTTTCATTAGTTTACTTTTAATATAATTGATTTGGCCCACTTAAAATGAAAAAGACAAAATCTTGTTCATGAGATGTGTAGTATGTTATATGTGAGAGTCCTGCTTTAACCATAGGAAGAGTCCTGCTTTGGCCTGGGTGAGGTCCAGTTGTGGCCTGGGTGAGGGTCATGTTCTGGAAGAAATGACACATATACACCTTTCAGACATAAAATTTTGTTCACATTGAAACATTCACATTTTGCACAATGACGTCTTAATAAATGTCACTAGAATATGCACAAATCTGACTTAAATTTTACCTTATTGTTCACGTCTGTCCTTCTCGCTTCTCCAATGCTTGTACACTTTGTCCAGGTCGATGACTTCCTCTGCTTCTTGCTTTGACTTTATGCGCATCAGCTGGTCCAAATGTGCCACTTCAAGACGATTTCTGGATGCTGTTTTGATATGATTCATTAAACTAAATCCTCTTTCACAATCTGCACTGGAAGCTTGAAATGTAGCACAAATATCCACAAGCTGTGAGATCTCCTTTAGCTCCTCACATCTAAGTGCTGCAGCAACCATATCTGAGAATGTGCTGATTGACCCGTTTAAGTTTTTGCTTCATTATGTACTTGAATTCAGCATATTGACTGTTAATGGCCTCCATAGACTGTGGGTGGTGGAGAATGGCCTCATACTTCTTTGCCAGTGTGGCAATCTCTGCTGATCCATAGTCAAAACTGATGTCTGAGCTCAATGCTTCAATGTCAAATGCAGACCACTCCTTTAATTCATTCTCTGGAAAACGAGCATCCATGTGATCACAGAGCTTAGTTATGAAAAGAGTAATCTCACCAGTATTTAGACAATCAGCTGATGAGGTCCCCATTGCCTCTTTGACACGGTCACTCCACTGTACATCCTTCTCCCTCAAGTATTGGGAACGCAACTTCTCAATCTTTGCTCTAGCAAAGCAGTGTCCTTCCATCACAGTCAGGTTGCGTCTTTGTAAAGTGAGGCAGAGTTGTGCCAGCTCACCCAAAACATCTCCCAGAGCAGTGACAGTAACCTTGAACTTTGAATCACTCAGCTTTTTGTAGCAGTACTTTGCCACTGGATCTCGGTTATCGGTGAATTCTCTTTTGCAGAATTCTTGAAGCACAGTGTAGTTCCTCAGAACAGCATTGACAGCTTGGTGCCGTGACAGCCATCGCACTTCGTTCAGAGGCCTGAATGACAGTGTATCTTCTTCATCAAGAATCTTTGCTAGGTCCTCCATTTTGCCCCTCTTCACAGTGGACCGAGAGAAAGTGGAATACACAGTTCTAAGAAGAGTTTCCACATCTCGCACCAAAGGTACATTTTTCCAGGCATCATCAATGCCCAAGTCCTCTCTATGGGCCACACAATGTTGTTCAGTTAGGTGTGGTATTTGGCGCTTTAACAAAGCTGCAACTCCGTTGTGTTTTCCTAGCATTACTGAGGCACCATCGGAGGTCAGCATCACCATTCTCTGCATGTCCAGTCCTTGTTTGGAGTAAAACTGAGTTATTGCCTGCACAATATCCTGAGCAGTGCATGCTGTCAGCTGGATGATGCCACCAGACACAGTTTTATAGTTAACATCTTTTTCCTCCCTGTATTTAATATATAGGACTAGCATTTTGTGTACTGATATGTCTGTGCTCTCATCTACTATCAGGGTATGCCAGGGTGCATTTTTAACACTGCACATAGTCTCATTCTGCACTATTTCATTGATTGAGTTCACAAATTCAAAGGCATAGTTTTTGCTTCGCCAGCTTTCTGGTATACTCACATACTTTGCCATGTGATCGTGGATTTGTTTAACTGACAGCATTGATGCATTCATTTTGATAGCAAGTAAAATATTGTGAATGAGAACTTTAACTTGCTCGGGGTCAGAGTTTGTTTTGTGTGACAGCTCATTCTTTTTCTCTCGGTCTTTTGCGCTCTCTCGCAATAATGTACCGATCCCCTGTCCCATCTTGAGTCTTTGTACAATTCCAACAGCTTTCAAATGATATTTCTGCTGAATGTGACGCTTGAGGTAGTCCAACTTCCATTCAGTCCACATTTTTCCCTCTGAAAACTCACTTGCTACTTTGGCTTCGCTGCATGTTTTGCAGAGTACACCTTTCTCACTCGAAAAGGAAAAAATCTCACCCAGTTTCACCGCTTGTTCTTCTATTTGCACATGCTCCGACAGCCATTCCATCTTAAAAGAACCGCATTTCTTTTTTACTTTGGCTTGATGAGTGGATGTATCGCTGCCCGTTCGTTTCGCCATGATAATGGGTTAGCATTTGCGTCTCTTAACTCCGCCGCACTGTTGTTAGCTAGCTAACCTGCACGGCGCGTATGGGCAGGGCACATATGCAAGCATTGTCAATGCTATGATTGGCTGCGTAGCGTAAGTGAACCGTATCGTATCATTGGCTGGACACCTGTCGCTCACTGAGTTACATTGCAAAATGGTACAGAAAACAATATTATTGGTCTAATTAATTAGATTATATCAGGTGAGGTCTAAAATTAGATATTAATACGTTTCTGTTGAATTTTATTTTATGCGTTGCATAGATTTTCTTGTGCGCTGAGTATGTGCAAGCAGTGCGCGATTGCGCAAGCGCGCAGCTTAGAGGGAACATTGGTCTGGAGTGACCTGCTTCACCTGCTGCCTCCGCGACCCGGCCCCAGATAAGTGGTAGACAATGGATAGATGGATGGACAAAGGACAAAGGCTGTCACTAGTTAGAGAAATGCTCAGTGCATCAAGAGAGGTCCCCCAGCAGCCTAGGCCTATAGCACCATAACTAGGTGCAAAACCAAGGGACGCCAAAGAGGAAATCAGTTGTGCAAATGATGACCCCAGCTGACCCCCTCAGGGTCACCCAAGTCAGCTCTAACTATCAGATTTGTCAAAAAGGAAGGTTTTAAGCCTGGTCTTAAAAATAAAGAGGGTGTCTGCCTCCCGAACCCAAACTGGGAGCTGGTTCCACAGGAGAGGGCCTGATAACGGAAGGCTCTGCCTCCCATTTTACTCTTAGAAATTCTAGAAACAACAAGTAAGCCTGCAGTCTGAGAGTGAAGAGTTCTGCTAGGATACTGTCAGGTCTTTAAGGTATGATGGAGATTGGTTGTTAAGAGCTTTATGTGTCAGAAGAAGGATTTTGAATTCTATTCTAGATTTAACAGGAATCCAATGAAGAGAAACCAGTACAGGAGAAATATGATCTCTCTTGCTAAATCCTGTCAGTACTCTGGCTGCAGCATTTTTGATCAGCTGTAGATGTCTGAGAGGGCTATTGGGACATCCTGATAGTAAGGAATTGCAATAGTCAAGCCTGAAAGTAACAAATGCATGGACTAGTTTTTCTGCATCACTCTGAGATAGGATGTTCCTGATTTTTCAGTATTTCTCAGGTGAAAAAAGGAAGTCCTACAGATTTCTTTTATGTGTGAGTTAAAGGACATGTCCTGGTAAAAGATAACTCCGAGGTTCGTCACAGTAATACTGGAGGCCAATGTAATGCCATCCATAGTAACTATATGCCTTGTAAACAAGTTTCTAAGATGTTTGGGGCCAAATACCATGACTTCAGTCTTGTCTGAATTCAGCAGTAGGAAATTACAGGTCATCCAGGTCTTTATGTCCTTAAGACAATCTTGCAGTCTGGCTAGCTGGTTAGTTTCATCTGCCTTCATAGATAAATACCACTGAGTGTCGTCAGCGTAACAATGGAAATTAATACAGTGCTTCCTAATAATATTGCCTAAAGGAAGCATGCATAATGTGAACAGTATCAATCTTAAGACAGAACCCTGAGGAACTCCATGATCAACCTTAGAAGCTTAGAAGAGTCATTGTTGACATGCACAAACTGGAACCTGTCTGATAAGTAGGATTTAAACCAGTCCAGTGCTGTCCCTTTAATGCCAATAGAATGTTCTAGTCGCTGTAATAAAAGTTTGTGGTCGATGGTGTCAAATGCTGCACTGAGGTCCAACAAAACAAGCATAGAGATCAGTCCATTATCTGACGCTATGAGAAGGTCATTAAGAACTTTCACCAGAGCTGTTTCTGTGCTGTGATGCACTCTGAAGCCTGACTGAAACTCTTCAAACAAGCTATTCCTTTGCAAATGTTTATATAGTTAAATTGCAACTGTTCTCTCCAGAATTTTAGAGAGAAATGGATATCGATCTATAGATAGCTAAAACATCTGGATCAAGAGTAGGCTTTTTAAGTAAAGGTTTGATTATAGCAACCTTAAAAGCCTGTGGTACATAGCCTGTTACTAGAGATAGATTAATCAGATCTAACATCGAAGAATTAATTAAAGGTAAAGCCTCCTTGAACAGTCTAGTTGGGATAGGCTCTAAAAGACATGTCGATTCTTTGGATGTAGAAACTGTTGAAATGAGTTCAGAGTGATGTATAGGAGTAAAAAATTCTAAATATCCATCAGGTCTTACAGCCAATTTTAAAGCAACTGTACTCAATGATGCATCTACAACAGTTATAGGAAGGGCCAGATTTTTTTTTTTCTAATAACAATTTTATCTGTAAAGAAGCTCATGAAGTCGTTACTGCTCAGAGCTAAAGGAATACAAGGTTCAACAGAGCTCAGACTCTTTGTCCATTTTATCAGTAAATGGTGCTGAAGTAAACAGAGGGTATTACTTCTTTAAATTTAGTTACCGAACTGTCCGACAGACATCTACTGTAATGATATTTATTCTCAACTCCTATACAACCCATTGTTGTAAATTGAAATGTTATCAAAAAATGGTCAAAAAGAAGCGGGTTCTGGGGAAACACTGTTAACTGTTCAGTTTCTATGTCATAAGTCAGAGCAAGGTCAAGGATGTGATTAAAACTATGAATTGGTTTATTCACATGTGGAGAAAACCCAATTGAGTCTAATAATGAATTAAAAGCAGTCATAAGGCTGTCACTGTCAACATCAACATGAATGTTATTCACCCACAATAATGACTTTATCTGAACTGAGCACTAAGTGTGACAAAGTAGGTGAGAAATCTCACTCCACCACACCTCTTGTTCCTTCATACTTTCATCTTTAGCTTGTTTTATGCTTGCCACGTCCGTAAGGTCCGTGCGGCTCCATGCGGAAAAATTACGTCATTTTCACACCCTTCGAGCGGCCTTTCCTTCCGTGTCGTGGACCTCCAAATTTTTCTAACTACACGGACGGAGCCGCGTGGAAAAACATGGCGGAGGACCAGGACCTACTCGTAGCTGAAGTCTAGAAATACGTGAACTTATACGACTCATCGCACAGAGATCACTGTGACAACCGGGTTATGAACAATTCATGGTGTGAAATTAAAACTCACTTCTGAAATGCTTTTATTCGGTAAAATGCCGTGTTGTACATGGTGTAAACAATGGCAAACTTCTTCTTCTCTAGTTTAGTACCAGAGTAGACCAGGTAGACACGTGTTTGCGATACACTGCCCCCTGCAATTTGGGAGCAGATGCAGACACGTTCTCTCGCATGGATTTCCGTGCGGCTCGTTCGTGCAGAAAGTATAACCCAGCCTTTACACATTACACAACACAAAACATCCTTCTGTGTATTTTGCTTTAATTTACCATGCTAGTGTAACATTGTAGCACTTACTATCCTGGGTTTGTTTGTGTTAATAATTTGTTACAGTTTAAATCCACGGGTTAAAGGAAAACACACAGCCATAATTAGTTTCAGCTATCCTTTAGTAAGTTACAGGTCAAATGTTGTTGAATTGTTTGTTCCTTTGTTCATACTTACTAGTGATGTTATGAGATGTGCCGAGGCTTCGAAGCGTGTGTCAAGTAATGGAGGGGGCGTTTCCACAAAGTGCGTATTGAGGCTTGCTTCATTTAGGGGAGGAGCCAAAAATGATGACGTTCGAAGCCTCACAAGCCGGTCATACTGCGTGACTGGTTCAGGAACTGGTTCGCAGGTTTGACGTGCAATTCAAAATATAAGGGGCAGCGAAATGCAATGGATTCCCCATTCACATTTGTTGGATTTTTACCTGCTGTATCTTTGCATTCAATCAGTTTGAGACTCTTTTTTTTAATAGAACCAGCCAGAAAGAGAAGATTCTCCCGTCTGAGAACACTTTGACCTGATTTCTCCTAATAAAGTAGGCACATGACAAGTGAAGTGTAATATGAATAACTGTTTATATACTTGTTTTTTGGCACCACACACTGCTTGTTCTAATTTCTTTTTTTTCTGGTATTTTAAAAGGTGAAGTGTCTGTTGTGTTCCAAGGAGCTAGAGAAATATTGTCCAAAAAAAAGAAGCCGCCTGAATACCAGCACTGTGGAAAAATTTATATTTTTGAATAAAAACAAATAAAATGTTGTCCCTACTTTTGTTTTATAGGTTGTCACTGGTACCACACGCACAGTCACAAAACAACAAGTAGCAAAAGCACAATAAATTTTATTTATATAGCCCTTATTACAATTAAAAGTATCTAAGCCAGGGGTCTCAAGCTCGCGGCCCGCGGGCCAACTGCGGCCCGCGGAATGATAGTTTGTGGCCCCTGTCTTAATATGAAAGATTAATGTTAGTACAGCTTGCAAGTTTGATACGAATGACACTTTACAGTGTTGTGTGCGGAGCTGAACGAACCGACCAATCACGGTGGGGTATATAGCTCTCGAGGGCGGGACATCGACCGGGCTTGTTGCGAACTCGCGACATTAGCTGTTGAATTGCTGCTGAGTGGGACAGAAAAAGAAGCGGAAATTACGGTGGCCCATAAGGCCAAACACAACAGAAAAGTGCGGCACACGAATGCAAAACTCACAACACATTAACTCTCAACGGAAGTGCGCAGTGGTCAGAAGAACCAGGGACAATATTTTCTGACCGCTGCGCACTTCCGTTGAGAGTTAATGTGTTGTGAGTTTTGCATTCGTGTGCCGCACTTTTCTGTTGTGTTGTGAGTTTTTGCATTCGTGTGCCGCACTTTTCTGTTGTGTTTGGCCTTATGGGCCACGGTAGGAAATGACACACTTGCGGAAATTGAGTTCTCCGCGCGTCGGCGAAACACTGAAACTGAAATTTCAACGCGACACTGACACCAAGTGGAATTATATATAGTACACAGCCCCAAACATGTCTTTTTCAAAGCCCACAGTGAAGAGAAAGGTTTGTGATGAGCACAGACAATTTTCAATTCATGTTCAGAAAGTTAAAAATTAAAGAACTGTTAATACAGACAATTGAATCTGAATAAAAATAATTAGATTTCTCTAGTCAGCAACTATATGTGGTTTCTTCAGTCGTCTATATCTGCTGTATTATCATTATTATTATTTTATTTATTTATTTATTACTGATTGATTTATTTTCTTATTAATTCTTAATTTGTTTATTTATTTTTTCATCTTATTTTGTGTTAAAAAAATAAAGATATTTGAGAACATTGGAATGTTTTTATCAGAGCTTTTCTTGTGGAAAACCTGATGCGGCCCAGCCTCACCCAGACTCTGCCTCCAGTGGCCCCCAGGTAAATTGAGTTTGAGACCCCTGATCTAAGCACTTTACAGAAAGCCAGAACCTGACATCAATCAAGCAGTCAAGCTACAAATCTCAAATCTCTCCCAAATTTGTTTCCATTTCCCCCTCTGTCCCTGCTATCAGGAAAAGCAGACACTATATTAAGTATATTACTTGTTTATTGGCATTATCATTTAAGTACAATTCAAAGCTTCACATAGCAAAGCTAGTGTGTCATTATAGGCACTGTGCCTGTTTTACTTTTATTTGTCCAGTTGATGGCGCGGTAGAGCAAATGAAGCACCATGAAGCTTTGAACCCTGAGTAAACCAATTGGATGGAAAGCCTCAATGCTTCATGAAGCTTCATCTCGCCATCACTAACCATCACTAATACTTACCTTTCTTTGTTCCTTTGTTCTGGTTCACCATGCAGGATGAGTGTTTGGGAGGAGGCCGGCCCAGCACTTCCTGAATTTATGGTGGTTGCTGATGTCAACGTGACATCACTGGACCAGACCAAGTGGAGGGTTTTTTTCCCCTTTGGATTAATGTTTCTTTTGTATTCATTGCATCTATCAGTAATGCTTTTACACATAAACTTTCAGGAAGACATTTATAAATTCCTGTAGGTTTGTAGAGTGTATAGTTATGCTGTTCACTGAGTTGTTTGTGTCTAGGTTAAAGAGTAGATCACCATGCTGCATCATGGTAGAACTCATGTGAAAAGGTGTGAATTGAAAGCCCTGTATAAGGAGTAAAGACGTTTCTGCCTTGAGAGGTGAGGCTGTGCTGCCACAATGTGATTTTTTTTTTCTGTTGAGTAGCTACAAGATTAATTTTGAAATTATTTTTCTTTGCAAATTCTTGTTTTGTAACTTTAAATTTCACATCAGTGGAGAAGCACTGTAAAATAAAATCTGCACCTCTTTGGTACTCAAGAAGTCTGCTGAGTCTGTCTGCCTACCACCTTCCTTGACCATTCTGGCCAGGCTACGCTACAAATGGTGGCAGTGGTGGCTCCAGGCCAGTAGGAGACAACAATGCAGAAATCAGTGAGATCAAAGAAGCAGCAATTGACAATGGACAACGCAAGAGAGCAGGCACCAGAGGATCTACAACCACAAGGGGAAGCTGGTGAGCAATCTACTGAGCCACATGACCTAAATGAGCTTTCAAACCTGTTAAAAGACCTGATGCAACAACAAGCTGAACGAGACACAAAATGGGAGCAGAACAGACAATGCCAGGAAGACCGCTGGAGAAGAGTCCAGCACCAATTCACCCAGCTCCAGATGGAGGTACAGTCGGAACACCAGGAATACCAGAGGCTGACAGAAGGTGCAGCAGCTGAACCTGGACCTTTTCAGTCTATTGCAGAGCAGCCTGCAGACCATCCTGTTCGGCAGGCATGGGACACCTTGGAAACATGTTCAGCAGGCCATTCTTCTAATCCAGTGCAGGTCCTTGGGTGGAAAGGTCCGAAAATGCAGCCATATCATGAGGAAGAAGACACTGAGCATTATCTCATAACTTTTGAAAGGATTGCCGCAGCATGCCAATGGCCAAGGGAGGAGTGGGCACTTCATCTGGCTTCCGCTACTCAATGATAAGGCACATGCTGCATATGTAGCCAAGGACATTGATGAGACTATGGACTAACGCCATCCTTGAAAAATTTTAAATAAGCACAGACTAACAGATTAAGGTTCCGTTCTACTACAAGAGAGGAGGAAGAAACCCCCAAAGAGTTACAAACACACCTGAAAGATCTGCATGACAACTGGATGGTGCCAAGAGAAAAAAACAAAGGAGTAAATCAGAGATGCTATTGTGACAGAGCAGTTCTTGAGAGTCCTTAATCCAGATCTTCGCACCTGGGTTAAAGAGTGTAACCCAAATTCCTTAAGGCAAGCAGCAGAGATGGCCAAAGTATTCCTTGACGCCCAGCGCCCACTGAAGAGTTGCATCACTCCTCGAACAACTCCGGTCCCTTCATCAGTGAGTAAGACTGTGGGAGGGAATGGGCAAAGATTCAGAAACTTAAAACAAGGTTCGCCAAGTCCAACTAGCAGTCAAGATAGGGAATTTAAGCAGAGAGGTCCCCTATTGTGTCATTCCTGTGGTCAATCGGTTCACTTTAAGGCAGTTGTCCAGGGCAGGCAATTAGTAAAACATATCTGTGCTGCTCAGCAGAGTCTGTGAATTATCAGGGAGATGGAGTAGAGATTCTAGCATCCCCTAGGGATCATGAGCACACTACTTGTGTTTTTATTGGGGAAAAGCCTTGTGTTGCTCTGTTGGATTCAGGTAGTACCCTTGTCAGACAGGATGGTCTCCCCAGAGATTTCACATGCAGTGGTAAAGTGAAGGTTTGGTGGGTTCACGGTGATAATGTAGACTACTCCTTAGCTAATGTTAATATTACAGTTGAGGGTCAACAGTATTTACTGTCAGTGGGAGTAATGAGCAAACTTCCTTACCAAGTGGTGTTAGGCTGGGATCTTCCTTCGTGATCTGATATCAAAGGGTGAGGAAAAGGATATCTGTGTTCCATGTGAGGGTATGATGGCAGTCACCAGGTCTAGACATAGGGAGCACCAATCAGAGCCAGGTCGAGGATGGAATGAGTTACCATTTGCAGGCCGTGATGTTCCTGAGGTTGAGGGAGCCCGACAGTTTTGTGTAAAGAAGAGCAGAGTACAGAGGACACAGAATAAAGTGAGGGGAACAAGGATTACTGAATCAGTTCCAGAACCAGACATACTGGTGACGCCTCGTGTCAGTCTGGCCTCTCACAGAAAATCATCTGCACCTCCCGACTCACCTGACATACTTTATCACTGCCTGCCCCAATCAGTGGCAGACAGCGGAGTACCACCTGGGGTCTGTTTCACGAAGCAGGTTTAGTGAAAACTCTGAGTTTGTTAACCCTGAAATGAGGGAAACTCAGCGTTTTCCGTTTCACAAAGGGAGGTAACTCAAACCCGAGACAGAGGGGTAACTCTACCCTGTTTCACAAAGAGGGGTAACTTAAACTCTCGGTCAGTTACCGTAGTAACAGACTCTCTGACTCTAACCTGGTCAGGACCAGGTTTTCCTCAGTAAACCTCGAGTTTCTCTCGGTCTCCGCCCTCTTTCAGTCACACACGCCATTTCATTTCCTCATTCATTCAGGCAGCTGGCGAGTTTTGGAGAAGTCTAGTTCTGCCGTCTGCCAAAATGGCATGTCCGTTTATTAATGATCCAGTAGATGAAGGAGCAGCATTACTGCGCAGAGAATTAAATATTCGTCGGGAGATTGTTTTCAGACCGCGCATAGATGTTTTGGCATTTCCGGACAGTTATCTTTTTGAACGGTACCGTTTCACCTCACAATCCATAACCTACATCCACAACCTAATCCGTCCTTACATTTGCAACTTTACCAACCGCAGTCATTCTCTCACGTCCCAGCAGATGTTGTGTGTTGCGCTGCAGTTCTTTGCAAATGGGAGTTTTTTATACAACGTCGGAGATGCAGAGCACCTCAGTAAAGCAACTGTATGCAGGACGGTCAGAAAAGTGTGTCTGGCCCTGAAATGACTTTTACCATCTTTGTCATTTTCCCTGGACATAAACCTGTCAGAGCCATCAAGGCTCTGTGTATATATATATATATATATATATATATATATATATATATATATATATATATATATATATATATATATATATATATATATATATATATATACACACACACAGAGCCATCAAGGCTCGCTCTCTCTGTGTGTATATATACACACACACACACACACACACACACACACACACACACACACACACACACACACACACACACACACACACACACACACACACACACACACACACACGTAGAGTCTTGATGGCTCTGACAGGCTTATGTTCAGGGAAAACCACAAAGATGGTAAAAGTCGTTTCAGGGCCAGACACACTTTTCTGACCGTCCTGCATACAGTTGCCTTAAGTGCTCTGCATCTCTGACATTATATAAAAAAAACTTCCATTTGCAAAGAACCGCAGTGCAACACACAGTATCTGCTGGGATGTGAGAGCATGACTGCGCTTCGTAACGTTGCAAATGTAAGGACGGATTAGGTTGGATGTAGATTATGGACTGTGACGTGAAACGGTACCACTCAAAAAGATAACTGTCCGGAAATGCGAGAACATCTATGCGCGGTCTGATAACAATCTCCTGACGAAGATTTAATTCTCTCCGCAGTAATGCTGTTCCTTCATCCACTGGATCGTTAATAAAAGGACATGACATTTATAGACGGCAGAACGAGGCTACGCCAAAACTCGCCAGCTGAATGAATGAATGAGGAAATCAAATGGTGTGTGTGACTGAAAGAGGGCGGAGACAGAGAGAAACTCGAGGTTTACTGAGAAAAATCTGGTCCCGACCAGGTTAGAGTCATAGAGTCTGTTACTACGGTAACTGACCGAGAGCTTAAGTTACCCCTCTTTGTGAAACAGACTAGAGTTACCCCTCTGTCTCGGGTTTGAGTTACCTCCCTTTGTGAAATGGAAAACTCTGAGTTTCCCTCATTTCAGGGTTAACAAACTCAGAGTTTTCACTAAACCTGCTTTGTGAAACGGACCCCTGGAAACACCAATATTGGGCCAGCTGGTTAGCAAACTGAGTGTCAGCACCCCCATGTGCAACTGGCTGCTAGACTTCCTCACTAACAGACCACAGCCAGTGAGAGTGATAAACAACATCTCCACCTCCATTGCTGTCTCCATCATAGACTGTATAGAAAGATGGACGTAGCACCCGTGACATCACCCATTGGTTTCTGCACTGAGAAAATGAAGCCTCTTCCTGGTTGACATCTTGGATTTTTAGAGCCAGTGACGATGAGAAGGGTATGTCTGCAGAACCGGAGGCTGCATGGAGAGGGCTGCACCGAGAGGGCTGCACACTTCCGGTCGCACATTAAGAGCATTTTTTAAAAATTGCCACAATAGATGATCACTAAAGTACAGAAGTTACGGTTTAAACGCAGAACTTACGACTTTAAAGGATGTTTTCACTCAAAATATACTTAGAATTTAAAAGATCTTTTCAAGGAGTATGCCACTTTCATTTTGGCCCCAGTAAGTTTGTCTACAGAGGCTGCACTATCAGGACCACATCAAGTATTCCACACAAAGTCAAACTTAATAACCTATCTAAGATTTTAAAGGTTTGATTCACCCAAGTAGGACTTATTGCAATATCATGACTGGGTTGCTAAGACTTGTGTTTAGCAACATGAAATTTATACGCCTTTATGTGTCTGTGTAGTTTCTCATTCATCCAGGTCATGGTTATCCAAGGTTGTTCAAATCAATCCAACTGGACTTTAAGAAAGTTCCTTGAAGACGTTTCACCTCTCATCCAAGAGGCTTCTTCAGTTCTGGTGGTGGTTGATGTTGCCTCAGCTTATAACCTCTGTGAGGTGTGGTCAGTGTTATTCACATTCTGACGACCATTGCCAAGGCCCACCTGACTCCCAACGACCATCACTGCGTTTCGAGACATGCTTTTATTCTGAAGGAGATGTGCACCGATACACGGAAGTGAAGTATTCTGTGAGTGCTGGGAAATTGTTGGCTATCATTTGACGGTCTATGTTGATGAAGTTCCGAGTACCTGTTCCATGAAGAAGCCTGGAATTAATTCCTTAATAATCTGTATTTGGGCAAATTGTGAAATTATCAGGTAAAAAATAATGGAATCATGTAAGGGCCTTTGTGGTGTCGAGATCTCAAACAGCACGAGCTGAAAGGTTGGAAAGAGGCAATACACACGGACAACTCTGAAGGCAGATATATATTTATATTTATTTCCTACAATAATATTAAATAAAAAAATAAAAGTTAAATACACAAACACACAAAGGTAAATTAGCACTATGACCCCCTGACATGCATAAATACAAATGTTTATAACGTTAAGCATGCACAAATAAAAATGTTCATAACGTTAAACATGCACAAAGAAAAATGTTTGTAATGTTAAACAAATAAAATGTTATAAAAACAAACAGCCAAATTAGTATTTCGTGCGCACGTAGTACCTAATTCGTGGCCACAAATTAGTATTTTGTAGCCATGAATTGGTATTTCGTGTGAACGAATTAGTATTTCATGCGCACGTTATAGCTATATTGTGGCCACAATTTTTTATTTATTTTTTTTACTGTAGTTTCGCAAGGGTCTGCTTGGATCAATTCCCATGGAGGGGTGAGATTATTTTCACCAAAATTGTTTCATTCTTTGAGGAGAACAACTTGGATTTGACGTTCATCAACATCTTGGTGACAGATGACAGTGATTTTTCTGTCTTATTGTTAAATGTACTTTGAAGCATTTTGCCTTGATAAAATATCTTGCACTCTTATGTTATAATTCTATTCAGAGGCATACTATGCAGTTTTGTTTTGTATTTGTTGGCGCACTCGGAAGTTGTTTGCCAGTTAAATTAATTAAATTCTAAACAACTGATTTGGCTCACCTGAACTGAGTGCTGCAGTTTGAAATACATTGATCAAATACCATGCACTGCTATGTTGTTGCAACCTATTCAGTACCATACTATGCACTTTATTAAGTTTGTTGGTGGTGGTGGAGATAAATTTGATGTTGCCTGTTAATCAAATGGGTGCAATCTTAAATACTGATGATAGCAACATGCAATATTGTGTTGGTACAGTTATGTACAATTAAGTGCATGTTTTCTGTTAGTTAATTGCATTTCTCTAATTGTCTTTTAATATGGCTGGGATATTGGGCACCTGGTCTGATTTTTGAACATTGTTGAAAATTTAAATTTGACAATGCTTTGGGCCTATGTGTCAGTGTATCACAATGTGCATTGTTAAGCATTTACAAAATACAATATATTGATTTATTCAGTATGTTGTTGTAATTTCTTCATTTGTTGCCGTGATTACACATATTGTCCGGCCCCTTATTTTTCCTCAGTTTCATGAACTGGCCCCGATTCCAAATTAATTGAATAACCCTGTCTTAGAGAGTACTCTACTCTAGAAAGCGTACAACATTATACCTTTGGTTAACTGTAATAATAGATACTTATATACTGTAGTGTATTATTTTTTGGCTACAATGTGCTAAAACTAAGAGATGATATAATTATGGCAAACGCTATTAGACTAATGACCAGAAGTAAAACATATGTACTCAAAACATAATGGTGTAAACTTAAGGTATTATAACATTTACCATATATTGGAATAATATGCATAAAAATCTATCACAAAATAATAAGGGTAAGATGTGGAACAAAAAAATCTGAACATGTCTGGCAAAGATGATCTCATGATAACTTAATGTGCAGGCGTTCTGTAAAGTGATCCAGGGGTGAGATATGATTACCTAATGTCATGATTGGCCAATAGATTGAGACAAGTATAATGGTGTCAAAACTGTTACTCCTATCATACGCCCTATAGGTGTGGAAAAATGACCAACACTCACAGCATAAAAGACGGTACACAGCTGAGGATCTTCAGTTCTTGTTGGGGTGTTATTAGTGCTAAGAATTACTCCTGGATTTTTTGTCGACAAATAATTCCTGCTGCCCTCCGAATGCTGACTTCCCTTTGTGATTTTTTGAAGATCTGAACATGGTCAAGTCATAGACTCTGGCCTTGATTTGTAACTTAGTTTACAATTCATCAGTACAGTCATAATCTAAATCTCCATACCAAATTTACAATTATCAGCTGTCTTACGTCACCAAATGAAATGGCTGACAATAGCTCTTGCCAGTAACATGGATGCTTCTGCATGGCCATTGCAGTAGCTGGTCATAGCATCCAGCACGCAAAATTCAACTTCCATATACAAAAATCTGACCTATTGTCAACTGCTATTTGAAGCCTGAGCTGCAACAGTACTGACTTTAATTACACTAACTGTCTAACCTTTCTGCTTATATCATGTGACATAGTGAAACCATCTGCAGCTCAACGCCAGTAAGACGAAGGAGATGATCGTGGACTTCAGCAGGAGGAGGACACCCCAGACTGCACCGGTGAACATCCAGGGTTTGGACATTGACATGGTGGACACATACAAATACCTGGGTGTTCACCTCAACAATAAACTGGACTGGTCACACAATACAGAGGTTCTGTACAAGAAGGGCCAAAGTCGTCTCCACCTGCTGAGGAGACTGAGGTCCTTTGGAGTGTGCAGGACTCTGCTCAGGACATTCTACGACTCTGTGGTAGCATCTGCTATTTTCTATGCAGTGGTCTGCTGGGGAGCGGGGAGCACTGAAAGGGACAGAAAGAGACTGAACAGAAGGTCAGGAGGGCCGGTTCTGTCCTGGACTGTTCCCTGGACTCCATAGAGGAGGTGGGTGAGAGGAGGATGTTGGCAAAGCTCACATCCATCATGGACAATCCCTCTCACCCACTGCATGACACTGTGGGGTCTTTAAGCAGCTCCTTCAGCAGCAGACTGAGACATCCACCCTGCAAGAAGGAGCGCTATCGCAGGTCCTTCATCCCATCTGCTGTAAGACTTTACAACATCAGCATCACTGGCTGATGTTAACATAAACCGGACTTTATCATATCAGCCTAAACCTTGGTTAAATCTGCACAATTCCTTGCACTGCTGGCATTTGCTGCACTTTCACATTTATTACACAAGCCACTTTTTGCTGATGTCATTTATTTGTAGTTAGTAATACTCTATTCATTCTCATCCTTCATTCTTGTATATATTGTATATATTATTGTTATTTTAATTATTATCTTTACTGTATATTGCTGCTGCTGTAACATGGAAAATTTCCCCTGACATGGGGAGTAATAAAGGATTATCTTATCTTATCTTATCTTATCTTATCTTATCTTATCTTATCTTATCTTATCTTATCTTATCTTATCTTATCTTATCTTATCTTATCTTATCCCTGCTGCTGTAAGCCCTCACGTCAAAAGTCTCCCACTTTTCAAACTTGCTAGCAAGATGTCCCACCCTTCAACCATTCAAGAGTCCTACTAATCCAGGACAGTGAGTCAGCATGAACAAAAATAGAATCTTGAAACTAAAGTAACCAGTGGGATTCCACTATCTTTCTTTTTTATTAGGTACACATGTGCTTCTATGAGCACTGAGCTATTGAACTCTGGTGCTCACAGGTAACAGTTGTGGCAGAAGGAATCCTACAGTAGAATTGGCTGCAAATCCTCAGCTGTGACAATATGACTCAAGCAAGAAGAAAAAAGGACAGAAACAGTAGTATATACTGAAGCTCATGTTCAGTTTAGTTTGATTTTGGAAGCACACTTGATTGCATTTGTAAAAGTTCATATTTTAAAATACATGACCACAAGTGCACTATGTTTTAGCTCATTTACTAAAATGCAGAATACTTAGGTAATATAGTACAAACACCCATTTTGGAAAGCAGACTCTTGTATTTGAAATTTTCCATGTACGTCACTTCATTTAGACTTTTGAAAATGACTTAACTGAAGCATTTTTGAAAAGTGTAAATGTAGTGCCCTGGTATTCTGTTCTGTGTTGACCATGAACGCCACAAGTTGTTTTCTGTCATGATTGGGTTAGACAGGTGTCAATCTGATGTAGTTGGCCAATGATTGTTATGTTGTGATGGACATGGGGCCAATTGAATCGATGCAGATGAGGGATAAAGAGTGGAGCGCGCGAAGCAGGACGACGATGCTGAAGGAGAATGGAGGAAAAGTTTACCGGTGGAAAATGAACGAGCTAGCGACCAGACAACCGAGAGCTGCCGAGTGAAGAGGGACAGAGTCAAGGATCGTGGTGAGGCACCGAGGCGATGAAGACTGTTGAACAGCATTTGTTTTTTTGGACATTGAAGTTGAACTTTGGGGTTTTTGGAAGCTGAATCCTGACTTTCTATTCTTGGAAGCTGAAGCCTGACTTTCTATTTTTGGAAGCTGAAGCCGGACTTTCTATTTTTTGGACGCTGAAGCGGGACTTTACATCCCTGTGTGTTTCTTCATGAGCTCCAACTGTGCACAAAGGTCTGGTACCAGAGGACAGACAAAATCCCGGGTGATTTTGGGTTTGTAATTTCATGTTGAACTGTTTATTATTATTTTGAGGGGAATACATGTTGCTATGTTTTATGTTAACAGACTAGTCATTGATGTTATCATGCGTTAGTAATGTGGTTAGTGCTAGAGGTAAGTTTAACTGTTTAAATGATATGAAAGTTATGCATAAGAGCTATGCCCACACTCACAGTGTATATTTAAGAATCCGAAGGTAATTCAGTAGCTCACACTGATTGATCTCCTATGCCAAGGTTTTCTTTATAAACCCAAAGTACACTATATTGCCAAAAGTATTCGCTCACCTGCCTTGACTTGCATATGAACGCAAGTGACATTCCATTCCTAATCCATAGGGTTCAATATGACGTCGGTCCACCCTTTGCAGCTATAACAGCTTCAACTCTTCTGAGACGGCTGTCCACAAGGTTTAGGAGTGTGTTTATGGGAATTTTTCAACATTCTTCCAGAAGCGCATTTGTGAGGTCACACACTGATGTTGGACGAGAAGGTCTGGCTCTCAGTCTCCACTGTAATTCATCCCAAAGGTGTTCTATCAGGTTGAGGTCAGGACTCTGTGCAGGCCAGTCAAGTTCATCCACACCAGACTCTGTCATCCATGTCTTTATGGACCTTGCTTTGTGCACTGGTGCACAGTCATGTTGGAAGGGGAAGGGGCCAGCTCCAAACTGTTCCCACAAAGTTGGGAGCATGGAATTGTCCAAAATGTCTTGGTATGCTGAAGCATTCAGAGTTCCTTTCACTGGAACTAAGGGGCCAAGCCCAGCTCCTGAAAAACAGCCCCACACCATAATCCCCCCTCCACCAGACTTTACACAATGCAGTCCGACAAGTATCGTTCTCCTGGCAACCGCCAAACCCAGACTCGTCCATCAGATTGCCAGATGGAGAAGTGCCATTCGTCGCTCCAGAGAATGCGTCTCCACTGCTCTAGAGTCCAGTGGTGGCTGCTTTACACCACTGCATCCGACGCTTTGCATTGCACTTGGTGATGTATGGCTTGGATGCAGCTGCTCGGCCATGGAAACCCATTCCATGAAGCTCTCTGCTGAAGCACTGTTCTTGAGCTAATCTGAAGGCCACATGAAGTTTGAAGGTCTGTAGCGATTGACTCTGCAGAAAGTTGGCGACCTCTTCGCACTATGCGCCTCAGCATCTGCTGACCCCGCTCTGTCAGTTTACGTGGCCTACCACTTCGTGGCTGAGTTGCTGTCATTCCCACACACTTCCACTTTCTTGTAATACAGCTGACAGTTGACTGTGGAATATTTAGGAGCGAGGAAATGTCACGACTGGATTTGTTGCACGGGTGGCATCCTATCACAGTTCCACGCTGGAATTCACTGAGCTCCTGAGAGCGAGCCATTCTTTCACAAATGTTTGTAAATGCAGTCTGCATGCCTAGGTGCTTGATTTTATACACCTACGGCCATGGAAGTAATTGGAAGACCTGATTCTGATTATTTGGATGGGTGAGCGAATACTTTTGGCAGGATAATGTATCTCGGCTGAACAAGATCCTATACACCCCAAACTTAATGTGCTGAACATCACGTCCAGTCTGAAGACATCCACATTCAAAAATTCTGAAATAGTCATAGTGCCACCAACTAGCAACAGGACGTTTAGGCATTACATTTGCCCATGCCATTGCCCTAAACTTTGTCAAATAATTCTGAAAATTGGTCAGCTGAGTCTTCACACCGTGGCCATGCCACAGTGTGAAAATTTTGACTTTTCATAAAATGCTGTTGCCGTGGCAACACAAAGTTGATGTGACAAACAACGTGCCTTTGACATCTTACAAATCATCAAAACATCACAAAAATTTGCACACACATCACCACCAGCTAACGGAAGGACACTGTATGCATCTCAGCACTGCACTTGCTATAGCGCCCCCTGCGGTATTTTTAACAAACAGCCCCCGCCGCACGTTTCACTTACGTCCACAAAATTTGGGAGGCATATAGAGCACATCAGGATGCACAAAGAAGCCTCTTGTAGCCATGTCCTAAACCCAACAGGAAGTCTGCCATCTTGGATTAATTGTGAAAATTTTGCCAATTTTTAAAATTTTTGAGAACTCCTCCTCCTAGGGGGTTAACTCCTAGAGACTTCAAATTTGACCAGTATATACACCACAATGTGTTGATCAAAATTTATCAAAAGGTTTCTCCAAAGTCAAAGGGTGTGGCCGTGGCGGCCTCCAGAATTTTGATGCTATGCAATGAAACATCAACTGCTGTGTATCTACCCTCTGCATGCTCCAATCTGCTTCAAACTTCACATGTTTAATCACAGTCCTGCCCTGATCACATCCATATGCCAAAATACATTCACAGTATGTGCCGTAGCACCCCCTGCAGAATTTTAAAAAATAGCCCCCACAGCAAGTTTCACCTATGACTACGAAATTTGGTGTGCATATGTAGCACATCCGTCCAAACAAAAGTCTCTTGGACTCATTCTCTAAACCCAACAGGAAGTCTGCCATTTTGAATTAAATGTCAGATTTTTGGTGTTTTTGGTCATATTCAACAATTGATTTCGCACAGGCGATAACTCCAAAACACCTGAAATTGGGACAATACAGTGGGGATCGAAAGTTTGGGCACCCCAGGTAAAAATTTGTATTAATGTGCATAAAGAAGCCAAGGAAAGATGGGAAAATCTCCAAAAGGCATCAAGTTACAGATGAGACATTCTTATAATATGTCAAAAAAAAGTTGGATTTTATTTCCATCATTTACACTTTCAAAATAACAGAAAACACAATAATGGCGTCTGCAAAAGTTTGGGCACCCTGCAGAGTTAATACCTTGTACTGCCCCCTTTGGCAAATATCACAGCTTGTAAACGCTTTTTGTAGCCAGCTAAAAGTCTTTCAATTCTTGTTTGAGGCATCCAAAATTTGCAGAAATTTTATTGAATCCATTTTTCCTTCTACTCGTGAAATGTTCCCTGTGCCACTGACTGCAATACAACCCCAAAGCATGATTGATCAACCCCCATGCTTAACAGTTGGACAGAGGTTCTTTTCATTAATTTCTGTGCCCTTTCTTCTCCAAACGTACCTTTGCTCATTCTGGCCAAAACGTTCTATTTTAACCTCATCGGTCCACAGAACTTGTTTCCAAAATGCATCAGGCTTGTCTATATGTTCATTTGCAAACTTCAAATGCTGATTTTTGTGGTGAGGACGTAGAAGATGACTCTTCCATGAAGACAATATTTGTACAAGTATCTCTTTATAGTGGAATCTTGTACCACAACTCCAGTGTCTGCCAGATCTTTCTGGAAGGATCGTACAATCAGACGTGGGTTTTGACTTGCTTTTCTCACAATCCTGCGAGCTGTTCTGTCTGATATTTTTCTTGGTCTTCCAGATCTTGCTTTAACTTCCACTGTTCCTGATGACTGCCATTTCTTAATTACATTCCGAACAGAGGATATTGGCATCTGAAAACGCTTTGCTATCTTCTTATAGCCTTCTCCTGCTTTGTGAGCATCAACTATTTTCAGTTTCAGTGTCCTAGACAACTGCTTAGAAGAACCCATGGTGCTGATTGTTGGGGCAAGGTCAGATGAGTCTGGGCATTTAAAACCTTTGAGATTGACTGGTCTTTCCAGATGACGATTGTGAACAATCCATGACACTGCCAGGTCTCAGCTTTCCAAAGGGGGCGGTGCATGCTATAAACACTGCAGAGTGCCCAAACTTTCGCAGACGCCATTATTGTGTTTTCTGTTATTTTGAAAGTGTAAATTATGGAAATAAAATCGAACTTTTTTTGATATATTATAAGAATGTCTCATCTATAATTTGATGCCTTTTGGAGATTTTTTCCATCTTTCCTTGGCTTCTTTATGCACATTAATACAAATTTTTACCTGGGGTGCCCAAACTTTCGATCCCCACTGTATATACAACACGCGTTCAGGTTGAATATTTGTGAAAATTGTACACAACACTCAAAAGGCGTGGCCATGGCGACTGACTGAACTTTGATATTTCGCCATGAATCAGGAAGTCTTGTGTAAATCCCCTGTACATGCTGCAATCTGCCTCAAACTTTACACATGTGATCAGAGTCCGGTCCTGATGACATCCATAGACCAATATACAGTCACAGTCATAGCGCCACCTGGTGTCTGGACAGGAAGTGCTGCATAAATAGCCTGAACATGCTCCAATCTGCCTGAAACTTTACATGTGTGATCAGAGTCCAACCCTCATCACATCCATTGGCCGAAATACACTCTTGGTCGCAGCGCCACCTGGGGGACATGCTTGGATTTGCCGACCAGCAAGAATGCGAGGACCCGTTCAACGCTGCTTGCAGCTTTAATTTCCACTGTTATGCTGACAACACTCAAATGTATTTATCTATGAAGCCAGATGAAACTAATCAGCTAGCCAGACTGCAAATTTTCTTAAGGACATAGACTGGATACCTGGATGACCTGGAATTTCCTACTACTATATTCAGACAAGACTGAAGTCATTGTATTTGGCCCCAAACATCTCAAAGTTGCTTTCAAAGCATATAATTACTCTGGGTAGCATGACTTTGGCCTCCAGTACTACCGTGAGAAACCTTGGAGTTATTTTTGACCAGGACATGTCCTTTAACGCGCACGTAAAACAAGTCTGTAGGACTTGCTTCTTTCACCTGAGAAAAATTGTAAAAATCAGGAACATCCTGTCTCAGAGTGATGTCTAAAAACTAGTCCATGTATTTGTTACTTGCAGACTTCCATCGATCCATTATCTATACACCGCTTAATCCTCACTAGGGTCGCGGGGGGGGGGGGCTGGAGCTGGAGCCTATCCCAGCTAACTCGGGCAAAGGCAGGGGACACCATAGACAGGTCGCCAGTCCGTCGCAGGGCCACATACAGAGACACACAATCACTCTCACATTCACACCTACGGGCAATTTAGAATGATCAATTAACCTCAGCATATTTTTGGACTGTGGGAGGAAGCCGGAGTACCCTGAGAAAACCCACGCATGCACAGGAAGAACATGCAAACTCCATGCAGAAAGATCCCGGGAAAGCCGGGACGCGAACCAGGGATCTTCTCGCTGCAAGGCGAAAGTGCTAACCACTACACCACTGTGCAGCCCTACTTGCAGACTTGACTATTGCAATTCCTTACTGTCAGGTTGTCGTAATAGCTCTCAGAAAAACCTACAGTTGATCCAAAACACTTCAGCCAGAGTACTGATGGAAGTTAGCACGAGAGATCATATTTCTCCTGTACTGGCTTCTCGTCATTGTCTTCCTGTGAAATTTAAAATCGAATTTAAAATCCTTCTCATGACGTACAAAGCTCTTAACGACCAATCTTCATCATAGGGCTGGGCGATATGGCCTAAAAAAAAACTCTCAGATTTTTTCACAAAAAATCCCGATTCACAATTTATCAGATTTTTGTTTTACCCCCTACCTGATCTCCTCATGCCGGAGTCCAGTCTACTCAATGCAAATGAGCTGTGGTCCTGTCCAGGTAAACACACCGGATTGCAGCTGGAAATGCGCCGCATGTGGCATGCTGGTCCAGTTGTGGTGCATTTCCCGCTGCGAGCCGGTGTGTTTTACGCGGCATACAATTTGCATAAAGTAGACTGACTTCTACTTTATGCAAATGAATGCCGCGTGCGGAGATTCCACACATCGTGAAACTGTCCTCAAGCTTCTAAACTAGGCGTTGGTGACCTAAAAGGAGGACAAATTCAGCTGCTGCAGATTATTTCTCACCTCAAATGCTTTCAGAAATATTTTTCGCTGACGTGTTTTTTGAAATAAAAGGGACTTGCCTGCCGGACTGTCCTGCTGAAAGCTCTGTCATGTGACCACGTAGCGGCCTGCTGTTGCTCAGCGCTGTCATGTGACCATGTTGTAGTAGGGTAGTGACCGCCCGCCGTCCGTGTGATTTTCAGATGCGGTGCGTTGCCGTGCAGGAAAATAGAATCTAGTGGACACGCGCCTTTAGATCTGCGCCGTTCGCCGCCATGTTGTCTGTGTATCAAGCACGGGGGGCGCGCACTCTGAACTACGGGAGCCCAGCGGGAAGGCGTTGGTGGCGGATGTTGATGAGAAAATCGATTTTCATTAAAACAAATTGACATTTTAATTACAAAGTCGAATTAATCGATAAAATCGATTTATCGCCCGGCCCTACTTCATCATAACCCCCCCACCCACCCAACACCACCACACACACACTCCCTCTACCTCTTCATGTCCCTCTCAATCCGACATGGGTCCCCCCATATGAGCCAGGTTCTGCTCAAGGTTCCTTCCCGTTAAAAAGGATTTTTTTCTTGCAAGTGTTATCTCAGGGCTTGCTCTGGGGGTTCAGGTATATGGGTTCTGTAAAGCATCTTGAGACAGTCTGAATTGTAATTGGTGCTATATGAATAAAATTTAATTGAACTGAATTGAAACTGAATATGGATAAGGGAACAGTAGTACAATAGAGACTGGCATACAGTTTTTGACTTTAGACTGTTGACGCCTTACATGGAACTAGTGTAAAATCTGAAAGTGATTTTTTTAATGCAAAATTTAACACAATTTAACATAGTATTGCAGTTTTATTCAATACGCTCACCTATGAAGATAAAGGAATGACCCAAGAAAGTGTATGTATAATAAAAGTTTATTAAAAGATATGTCACCAAACATCTCTTTCATCAGCTCCACCTGGGTGGACAGATGAAGCCCTGACAAACATCCCTTTATAACTGTGAGGACTATTTGGCGGGAGACTAGAACATTTTTTGATGAAATGTATGCAGAGTACGGGTCAACTGCTACAGCTTTTTCAGGTGCCGATTAAGAGACCAATAACTGCTATTTGGAACAGATATACACTCTGATCAAATTGAAAATCTTGGTGTCAAAATTTAGAATAACACATAATGTAACACAAAACTTTCTTTTAATGTTTATGTTTTACATGTTTAACTAAAAGAAATTTTTACACAATTTAACCTTGACTGTTTATTGGCTGTCACTTGTGATGTTTAATCAGATAGTGTTGTGGGTGGGAAACTGCTTGAGTGAGCACAGATAGAGAGAAGTGGCTGCACCAGAGCCAATGTGGTGAATTTTTAAACTTATTAACTTAGTTTAGCATAAGTTAAAAAACAACTATATCGAGAATTGGAAAAATGCTGATTATCGGCTCTGATAATTGGTTGAACCCAGAGAAAAGACTGGCAGCCAAATTGAGATAACTATGGGAGCTGGATACAGGAGTGAAATCTGCCATTGAGCATGACTGTGTGGTGCTGCAGTGATGTCACATGCTTTGACACTTTGGACCTTTCAGCTCCTTCTGACGGAGGCAATGGTCTTCAAAATGTATTCAAAAATACTGTTGCATTCATTCTTTCACCAACTAGGGCCCATGCAAAAACCTGTGACACGCCTGTTACAATCTGTGACAAATCTGCTACTTATTTATTCAACATGGCGTTGAAACGGCAGTTTTGTTCGATTTGAAGTAGCTGATTGACAAAAATAATACAGATCACTGACAAATGTGTGTGCAAGAAGTAGAAAACACAATTCAAACAAAAATACATTTCTCTTCTTTGTCCACAGTCACACTTGTTCAGAGTCATGTAAGTTGATTTTCAATGTCAAGCAAAAACCTACACTATTTATGAAGTTGATGACACCGACAGCTGTACTGCTTCAGTTCATGTCCTCTTCATCACTTCTTTTGGCCCAGTGACAAGCTAAAAAAAGACAACAGCACATTTCATTAGCCAGTAGTCCTTGCACTGGTACACCAGGTAGGTGGTGATTAAATCCCATCACCGTAGTAAAAATAAATCCATAAATTATGAAAAAAAGGAAAAAAAGCTCCTATAACTGATCTGGTAAAATAGAGACAGATGTGGAGCTAGACAGACAGCTCAGACCACACTTCATTTTAAGATCATCCATTTTGGCTTATTTAATTAAACTGCAATTGCAAGGGTAACCAAATTAGTTTCTCTTTTTGGGAATAACAACCATCTATTCATCAGGTTGACATGAGCTAACATACAAGTACCATTTTAGTAACTCTGATTTGGAAGACTTGTACAAACAAGTCTCAATAAAGTAGGACAATTTTAGGATAAAAAAACCAAATGTTCTTGCATAAAGATTATGGCAGGCACTTAATAAAATTTGAGAAAGGTCCTTCACCAACAGCTGGAAGCAACAACCTAAACTTTAGCTACATTCATTATTAGTGAGTCTCACTGATCTGACCTGTTACACTTTGTTGTCATCGCAACAAAATCATATTACTTTGGACATTTCAGTTCGTAATGCATGTGAAATTAAAGAGCAAAATTAACGAGAAAGGTGCTTTGTGATTTTAGCACAGAACTGTGTCTTTTATGCTTTATGATGCTGTTGGACCAGTATTGGCAGTGAAATTTTAAAAAAGTCTTGCACAAATCAGTTGACACAACTCAAAATATGTGGTTTTATGTGCCTATCCGTTAATGTGATTGCTGGCAGTTCAGACTTGTGCCTTGTTAAAAGTGATTACTGGGTCCAACCTAGTAAGAAAAAGTAGGCAGGGGTCTCAGTCAGATATGAAGCCGACACACTCAATTGTCATCAGAGGAGTGGAAAGGAATGCATATCTACAAGACAGTGAAGTTAATGTAGTGTCCTGTCAAGTGAAGAACATATTTCTGTGTGTGCTTGTGTATATATATTTGTGTGTGAGAGCGATTGTATATGCAAACCTACTTGTTAAAAAATGTCTGGTCTTGTAGGTTCAGGACCAAACTGTCAGCATTAAGGTACACCTTATTTTGAGATGACGCCACCTGGAAGCAGACACGGACAGCATTGTCTTTGTCATCAACATTACGGTTTGGATAACACTGTTGGAATAAATTCTGATTTTAGCTGCTCTTTCTGGGATCTTGCTGTGTGATTCTACTCACACAGAAATCTGTATAATATTGAAAATCAGATTGAAACAATAAAAGCAGTCACAGATAAACAATAGTACTGACCGTCTTTGCAATGTTCTGTGCTGCTCTGATTCTCCTCAGCTTCAGGTAGCCAGGATTCTTAGTCACAGCTTGACCCAGCTGATACAAACAGATTTTTTGAGTCAACATTTCACCCTTTATAGAACATGTCCAAATAGTAATACTAGGTAGGTAATGAGTTATTCTAATTGTCATTTTTAAGACATTTAAATTCCTTATAGTCAATAAAACTTTCCAGGTTTGTTTTACAGTCAGCCCCAAGTTTACATCAAAGCAGTAATAGGAAGAGCTGTTATTTCACAGTAGTTCAAAGGTTAGAGTGGAGCTCCACTACAACGGCAAGACCCAGTTAGTTACCATTCTAGCAGCTTCTGCCTCTCCTTCAGCCTGGATGATCTTCTGTCGCTGGTCCTGTTTGGCTTTCTCCACGTAGAACTGTGCTCTCTGAGCCTCCTGTTGGGCTAAAAGTGCACACACACACACACACACACACACACACACACACACACACACACACACACACACACACACACACACACACACACACACACACACACACACACACACACACACACACACCACACAACAGAGAGAGAGAGAGAGATAGAGGCTGATGAAGTTCTTTCCTGAGAAAAGTTCCATTTAAAGAAGGCAAACATTCACAGAAATCAATGCAGCCATGTTTAGTTAGCAGATGTTATTAATGACAACTGTAACAGCTGCTGGATTAACACAGGCTAGGAACTCACTGTCAGAGATCGCTGTAGTAATGCTTTCAATAGTTTTCAGACAAGCAGGAATAACTCTACATGCTTGCAATAAATCAAGACAAAATTCAGCAACATTCCCCACTTATGAGAATGCATGGTCATATTTGGTGATTTACTGCATTCTATAAATTCCTAATGTTCTCTCATTTTTACAGCTATGTCAGTGAATAAAAACAACATTCTATTAGTCTATTAATCAATGGGAAAAAATTTGTATCTTTGTATAACTAACAGTTCACCAACTGTTAATGAATGTTGAACTGGTTTAAATTTGACTCACCATGATAATCAACAGCTTTCAGCTATATATAATTTAAATTAGCTTGGCAGTAAATACTCTGAGACTACATGTGGTGAGCCATTGGTGCCTTGGTATGCTTACCAACTTGCTTGGCCTCCACAGCAGCAGTGTACTGGCTGCTGAAGCTCAGCTCGGTAATAGCCACATCATCAAGAATGATGTTAAAGTCTTTGGCTCTCTCAAACAGCTCCCTGCGTACCAGCAGTGACACCTAGACAATGAAGACCAACAATTTTCAACAATACGCTAGCAATATCATAAAGGTAGGGACTACACTATGTCAAGTCTTGAAGCTATGGTGTGCAGTGCTTAAACTATTAGTAATAACAACAATTTATCTGGAATGATCGATCAGTACTGGTTACAATAATTGACCAAGAGAAGCACTTTATGTAAATGGGATAAAACACACCACAAGCAGTGCACATCATGAGCACTGTGTGCAAAGATGTTACAGTAAAAGCAGTACCTGTGCTCTTTGTGTGATGAGCTGTGAGGCATTAAACTTTGCCACCACAGACTTGAGGACCTCATTGACAATGGAAGGCAACACTCTCTCATCGTAGTCCTTCCCCAGCTGTTGGTACATGACTGGCAAGTTAGACGCCATGGGTCTGGACAACACCCGCACTGCTATATTCACCATCTGCAGATCTGCACGCACACACAAGCACCCACACAGATAACGGATTTCAAATTATTTTGATTTTATTACATATTTTACACATTAGTTAGCTGATTAAAACACAGTACTGTCTGATTTTCTGATTAGTATTTCCTTTATTTATTGCTCCATGCGCATGTCATCTGTGATTTAACTGACTGTATTGCTTCACATGCTGCCAACTACTGATGTACACCTATTAATAGATTATGTTATGTTATGACATACTGCATATCGGTAATGGAAAAATTGTGTATGAAATGTTGCAAGATTGTTTTAAACCATGTCACCTATCCCATATGGTGTAATTTGCATAGTTCAAATAACAGGACAGCACAAGCAAAACATCTTCAGAAAAACAAACATACATGTGCACGGACATGGGAGTGGGCACGGATGTACATGCGCGCGCGCGCGCACACACACACACACACACACACACACACACACACACACACACACACACACACACACACACACACACACACACACACACACACACACACTCTTTGGCATCAAAAATTGAAATAAACCAAGTATCTAGAGGTCTTTATAACAGACACAGGTGTGTTGCTGTTCTGATTCAGAAATGAAATGTAAAATTAACATATTCTTTGTTCTGTCGACAAAATTCTTACTTGGCTGTTGGTAAAATATTTTATGGGGAGCTCTTTCCAGCTGATGTAAGCAAGACAAGAAAGCCTGCTACAGAAACTGGTAAGTTTTACAATGCAGAACAGCAACCCAAAAACAAAATAATGAAATAGCTCACTATCCATCATCCATTATCTACACACCACGTAATCCTCATATAGGAGTCTATCCCAGCTGGATTAAGGTTAGGGTTAGGCAGGGGACACCTCGACAGGTCACAGAGCTAGATACAAAGACAAACAAGCATACACACCTACAGATAATGATGAATTACCAACTAACCTCAGCATGTTTTTGGACTGTGGGAGGAAGCCGGAGTACCCGGAGAAAACCCACACATGCACAGGGAGAACATGCAAACTCCATGCAGAAAGATCCCAGGCCCAGGCTGGGGACCGGGGATTTCTAGCTGCAAAGCAACGGTGCTAACCACCAAACCACAGTGCAGAATAGCTTGCTACATATCTGCTAAAGCACTATTTAGATCAAGACTGGTTCAGTGAACAGGGTAAATCCACAATAAATCTTCATATAGTTCCCTATATTTGCATTATGGTTTTCCACACAATCCACATTTGCATGATTATGTCAAAGCACTGGTGTACAGAATGTTATCCTCAAAAGAATATGGCCCACAATGTAGAATGGATGTCTCTCCATACCTGACAATGTAGCTTGTTACCGTGCTCTTCTCTGCTCACCATACCTTAGTGAATTTCTGTTGTACAATTGCATAATCTATATTCAAATTAGAATTTTGATTTCCATACGAACACTATAAATCACCCTGTGCAGTTCAAAAAGGCATTTCATTCTAATCACTGTAGTCACCACTGTCCACTGTGTTATGTTCATGTGATAATATCCATCCATCCATCCATTATCTATACACCGCTTAATCCTCACTAGGGTCGCGGGGGGGCTGGAGCCTATCCCAGCTGACTCGGGCGAAGGCAGGGGACACCTTAGACAGGTCGCCAGTCTGTCGCAGGGCTACATACAGAGACAAACAAGCACTCTCACATTCACACCTACGGGCAATTTAGAATAATCAATTAACCTCAGCATATTTTTGGACTGTGGGAGGAAGCCGGAGTACCCGGAGAAAACCCACGCATGCACAGGGAGAACATGCAAACTCCATGCAGAAAGATCCCGGGAAAGCCGGGACGTGAACCAGGGACCTTCTCGCTGCAAGGCGAAAGTGCTAACCACTACGCCACTGTGCAGCCCTATGTGATAATATATTATTAGTTTGTTTTTTTTTAGGACTTTTGGGTGAAAAGGGTAGAAAAACAAACGCTGAACAACTTATTCTTAGTCTACAAGTACAAATCAATCAAAAAGTAGCTCATTTCTTGTTTAAGGACATTAAGATCTAGTGGACCACATTTGATTAGCAATTCTTTTTTTCTGCAGTCTTCCTCAGAACATCACCCAACAGGTGATGATGTGTCCTTTTTAATCAGTTGACTGGTCTGACAGATTCTGACAGATCTGTCAGACCAGTTGCGCCCCCCGTCGTCCAATGGTCTCTGGAGGACGGAGTCCAGGTATTAGAGGGTGTGAGCCCCCTCGTCCCGGTTCAGGTAATCGTTGGTCTGCTTCCTGATCTCTACGGCTTCTTTTATCTACCTCTTGTGCTTGTTAGCCTCCGATGTTAAAATCCTCCCCTTGTCCCAGTCCATAATATGGTTATTCCATTTGCAGTGGTCCATGATGGCTGATTTTTTGTTTTCTTGATCGGCTTTTTCTTTTTGTGTTCTTGTGAGTCGTCCTGCAGCCTCTTTTTCACATTTTATCTGGTGTTCCTTTTTAATTGTACTAAAAGCTCTTCCTGTTGGGGACTGACACCCTCTCGCACACCTAGACTCCATCCTCCAGAGACCATTGGACAGCGGTGGGCGTGGCCGGTCTGACAGGTTCTGACAGATCTGTGAGACCGGTCACCTGATAAAAAGGACACATCATTACACTTTGGATGACTCTTTGAGGAAATCTGCAGACGTAGTCGAAACACTTCAGCAAGGTAAAACAATCACCCTTACCAACTTTGTCGGATAAAAAGAATTCCTAAACAAATATAAGAAAACTACAAAATGAACATAATCTACTAGTGAACCAAAAAATCCTTTTTTTTCAAATCAAGAACAAGGGTACTGTGTCCTTTACAGTGCTGAATATTCATTCTTATGCTGCACTAGGATTTGCTTGTCACCCAAGATAATAAAGGTTTGATGTGTTACCTGTTTTTGCCACAACTTTCTTGTGGCAAATAGTGCACACAGCTTCCTTTGTGTTGGCTGGATCACTTGTATCATAGAACTGAACCCGAAACATTTATGTCAATAAGTAAACTTCTCAGACCCCCTTTTCTATGATTACTTTTGCATTAGCCCATTCTGTTGCTCTTAGGGTAGACTGGGCTATGAAAGTGAATCCTCCCAGTTGTAATGAGAACTAAGCCTTGCTTCCATCACGCTACTACTCACCTTCTCCCCAAAAATGTATTGTATACCTCATTCTCTTGTTGTACCAGTGTTTCCTCTACATTCATTCAGCAGCGGCCCATTCCTAAATGCTGGCTGCCGCTCCTTTTTTTTTATTGTCGCAAATACACCACCGCCACATGTTTCCACCTTCACAGCAGAGCTCTGCACTGTGTTGGGTACTCGCAAGTACCAAGGTAAACTTCAGATACATATCTTGCTTAGTATCTACTCTTCGATACGTCGGGTTAATATGACGTTAATTACTCGCGAGAGCGTGGCCTTGAAAGTGACGTCATGTCAAGCATCCAGTCACCAGGTCAGAGTCAGAGGAGTGTCGTCTTAGAAAACAGGGCAGCCACTTACCCTAGTAAAGTTATAAGCTTAAGATAACTCATAATATATTTTACAAGTTAAATAGACATTCACAAAATATTGATGTCCAGCTAATGTTACGTAACATTTCAGTAGCTTCAGTTAATTGGGCCCGGTGCCAACTCAGTGTCGCTAACGTGAGTAAACTATTGATAGCATTAAGCTAATGTCTACACACCATGATGCAACTGCTGACTGCATTTTCAGATGAGCTTGTTCAAATATATATATGTAAATATATATACACATACATATATATATATATATACATCTATACATACATATATACATATATATATACATCTATACACACACACATACACATATATATATATACACATATATATATATATATATATATATATATATATATATATATATATATATATATATATATATATATATATATATATATATATATATATATTTACATTCAGCCTTTAAAAAGCCATTTTCCACTGACGTGTCATGGCTCCCCAGAGAACCTGTCGCTGAAAAAAAATCCTAGAGGAAACACTGTGTACTGTAAAAGAAAACAAGATTATTTCTAACCTTAATAGTATGTATTATAAATGCTAATTAAAAGGGCCAATCAAAAGAATCCCAATGTGTAATGCAAGCAGTTTCTGCTCCTAGGGTTCACAATATATTATACTGACACATGGCAGCAGCATGTTAATACTACAAAAATAGTTACATTTAGCTAGTCCTAAGAAACAAACACAAAAGCTGAGTCAGATTATGTGTCTGTGTGTGTCTAGTGTTCATTACCTTTGCTACCAGTCAGAGAGGAGATTTTCCTGGGTTTAGCTCTAATGTCATAGATGATAGGGTACTGAAACCATGGGATCCTGCAACACAGATTCTAATGTCAGGGGACAGGTAGTCAAACTTATTTACAAAAAGAAAAATCATAATGCTTCCCCTGCAGCAGTGATGACATTTATTTTTCAACAGTAATCTTTAAACAATATGCCTGCTATCTAATGATAATCATTAAAAGTCTCAATCCAGAGTCCCCTGTAGCTCAACAGGTTGAGTGGGTGACCCACAAACAGGGGCTATAGTCCCCGAAGCAGTGGTCATTGGTTTCGAGTTTGACCCATGACCATTTACTGCATGTCTTTCCCTCACATTTCCTGGCTCTCTCTCCACTGTGCACTATAGTTTTTATATATAGCTTTATATATACAAAGTTACTAGGGCTGGGACTTTAACGCGTTAATTTCGATTAATTAATTACAGCGAAAATAACGCATTAAAATTAATAACGCAATTAATTGCACCCTCCTCAGTTCCCTCATTTTTGGCACCGGTAACTCTGATGAACACTCCAGCCCAATAGGTGGCGGTAATGAACCTAAAGTCTGTTTATAGCCATGAAGAAGAAGCATAGGAAGCACTGAGTGAAGTCAGGCACTGGTGAGCAGTGAAGGAAGACAAGATTGAGCTTGTTGGGCAGAAAGTTTTCTTTTAAAAATCTTCCCAATGGCAGCTTGGATAAAAGCCTGGTTGTGTGCAAATTGTACAACAAAGAGTTTTCTGATCACTGTGTCACTTCAAGCCGACGGTATCACCTCATATGTGGTGCGAGTCATGCTAACGGCTAATGGTGTAGCCATCCCATAATAGACCACTTTTCTAGACAGTGCTTGAGTTTACAGAAAGTCTTAAAATGTTGAATAAAATCGCTATAATTGCACTTAAATTTGCAGTAATCTGTGAATGTAGCAGGCAGATGAAAAATGCAGATAAACAGAAATGAAACATTTTTGTGGTTTAAGTCTTTACTCCATTGAGGCTCTGACTCCTTGGAGGAGGAATAACCAAAACAACAAAAATATCTCTTTTAATAACTTAATTATAAACTTTTTGTTTATAAAAAATTACATAAATAAAAATTGGTATTCCTATAAAAAGAACCATCAAAATGACACCATTTATCAGACCCAAAAAAGATGAAACAGAATGAATCTCTGGATTTTCAACTTTCTGAAGCTCCTTTAACTACTTATACTGATTTTATGTGCCATACAGTGGAAAAAACAACTAAATTCAGGCTTTAAGTCATCAAAACCACTTTTTTCTATATGTCCCATTTTCCTTTTTTTTTAAAAGAAATCTTAAATTATAAACACGTATATGTCTATTCATTGATTCAACTGTCAACCACAATTTTATTTGAATTGAAAAACTTGCCTTATTGTGTCAAATATTGCTATTTGACAAAACTGCAATTAATTAATTACAAAGCCTGTAATTAATAGAGATGAAAGTGGCTGTTGGCAAAAAACCCTGAAAATTTTTTTTTTAGCAACTTTGCCAAGTGAGCGCCGAAGGTGCTCCAAGAGGCTGCCGAAGGCAGCCTTATGCGAGTGCCGAATAATAAATTATAATAGTGTCATTGTTACAATTAAATTAACATAGCATTATAGTCTTTATTAACAATAAGAATATATATAAAAAATTCAAATGACCACGCAATATTCAATGAAGATAAAAATTTAAAAATGACCAAACAATATAGATCTTCAATGGAGTCTATCTTATCAAAAGCATGCACAAATGATATCTATTCACTCAAAAAAAAATGAAAAAATTAAGGTCTATCTATTTTTGTAAAATAAAAAAAAAAGTTCCTAGTTTGTCTAATTTCCTGATATATTCAGACAAGAAATCGTCGTTCGTATCTTTCTTTTCTAAAACATGCACAAATAATATTCATTCAAAAAAAAAATGAAAAAAATATTCTAAGTCCTGACCTGAAAAAAATTTCGGCAGAACTTCCCCTAAGGGCCAAGCCCAGAATTTCATAACCCCCTTCCCTCATTAAAAGAATAGCACAAAACTGTGAAAATGTTAATAAAAATGCGGAAACATTCCTGTTAACATGTTCAGTAATGTAAACTATTAAGTAGTTTAGTACCCCATATTTCATATATTAATCATTTCATACTCTAGTCTAGATGTGTCACTGATCTATTATAAGGATTATATTATAATAGCATTAAGACAGGAACCTTAAGACACAGTAAACTATCAATATATTGATATCTATTTTTGTAAAATTTAAAAAAACGTACCTGGTTTGTCTAATTTCCTGATATATTCAGACAAGAAATCGCCGTTCGTATCTTTCTCTTCTAACCACGACCACCGGAACGCGTCCTTGACTGTCGCGTCTATAGCACGCACGTCAGCGTACCTGTCTACCTGTTTAAACATTGTCCTGACAGGTACGGGTCATTACATTTACACAAAAGCAAAGGTCGTCTATTCAATGAGCGCTATTCAATGATTAATCTCTCCTTTGTACTCAAAACTGGCGCTATTCAGTGCATCCGCTCTCGCAAATTCTCGCAGCAACGTATTCAGCATTAGATTGGAATCGCGTCAATGAACGAGATTCAAAATGGCTGCCTCCGTACAGGAATATAAACAACAAACAACGCATTAGCAATAAGAATAAGATTTTCAAAAAGAATACTATCAATCAAATTCTGATTTTCACTGAAAACTTCGATCAATTTTCCCAGATTCCCGGAAATGAACTCACAAAATTTGAAATCCCGGATTTCCGGGAAAACCCGGAAAACTTTCATCTCTGAATTAATTAGATTTTTAAAATTTTATAGCATCCCACCACTAAAAGTTACATATAAAAAAATAGCTTTTTTAAAAAAAAAAAAAAAAAAAAAAAAGTCCTAGTCCAATCAACTTAGCTGGATCATGTCTGTAATCCAACTTTAGGGAACAACTTGGGCACCTCATACAGTCATAAATGTAGGTCTACATACACTTGTAAAGACCATGTACAATAGTCAGGCATAACATTATGACCAATTGCCTAATATTGTGTTGGCCCCCCTTTTGCTGCCAAAACAGCCCTGACCCATCGAGGCATAGACTGCACTAGACCCCTTCAGGTGTGCTGTGGTATCTGGCACCAAGATGTTAGCAGCAGATCAAGAACAAGTTTGAGGTGTTGATTTGGCCTCCAAATTCCCCAGATCACAATCCAATCCAACATCTGTGGGATGTGCTGGACACACAGGTCCAATCCATGGAGGCCCCACCTCGCAACTTCCAGGACTTTAAGGATCTGCTGCTAACATCTTGGTGCCAGATACCACAGCACACCTGAAGGGGTCTAGTGCAGTCCATGAGTCGATGGGTCACGGCTGTTTTGGCAGCAAAAGGGCGGCCAACACAATTTTAGGCAGATGGTCATAATGTTATGCCTGATTGGTGTATATCATGACAGTCTTGAGTTTTCAGTGACTCCTGTAAGTATTAATTTTCTGTGATGGCATCTTTGTGACAAAAAACAAACAAACAATTGTGTATTTTAGTTCTTTCATAGATTTGTCATAGATCTTTCAAAAATATGATATAATCTGCTGAGCCAAAAATATGCATACACCAACTTGAATTATCAGTTTTGGTGATGTAGAAAGCTGTGTTAATCAAACTTTCCTAGTCACACAGCCTCGTAACTTTTCATGAGCTACTACAATTGACTGCAGCTGCTGACTCCTTTGAGTTATCAAAAGCTAGGTTGAAGGATTTTGGAGTATAACATAGTAAAGGTTGGCAGTATTTACAGTAATGCAACATTAATTAGACCAACAGATACACGCAACAAACTTATTAAAGAAAATAAAAGCAAAACACACAATATTTAAAAACTAATTTACCTACATGTACGTACAAAAAGTGTGTATATGTGCATGTCAGTGGCCCACTAAAGACAATATATGTGTCTCTCTGTGTACCATGTGCTCAGGCATGAATCCTTGGCTGTGTGTTCTGTTGATCCAATCACTGGTGTGCAGGTTTCTAAGATGAATGGACGTCTTTGCTGTGGAGGTTTCTGATGCCACAGGTCGGAAGAAGCAGGGTGTTCCTTTGTTCTCTACAGAGTAATTGGTTTGGTGCTAATGTGTTCTGTTGAGCCTGTTGCTCGTGCAGTTAACAGGCAGACTTTGTGGCTGTCAGGCTAACTAAACTCAGTTACATTCAGTAAGTTGCATGTACCTGCTAACGATGAATCTCCAGGCAGGCTCTTGTGTCATTGCCAGAGTAAAAGAGTTCAGTGTATCGTTGCTGGCTGGAGTCAATGAGTGAGAGAGAGCCGGGTGAGGTAAAAACCGGTGACGTCAGAGAAAACAACAGTTGCACTGTGGTTTTGTTTCTGTTCTGCAGGTGGGTGGTCCAGGTGACTGGAGGAGCAGTGTGACTATTTACTTTCAGAGTATAAGCTCTGTTTAAATCACACAAATGAAGTCCTCTGTTGGAGCACCTGTGGTACCTACAACAACAAACCTACTAAGCCTGGTGGTGGCAATTAGGTTGTTGACATATCTACTGCCTATTTTTATTCCAATTTTCCTTTGTTCAAGTACTGCCATTTTCATAATATGTTTGGCATGCAGACTAAACAGGTATGGAGACAAAATGCATCCCTGCCTAACTCCTTTGCTTATATTGAAATTACTGTGTCTGTCTCACCAAACTCTGTTCTCACACTTGCCTCTTGGTCACTGTATAGATTTGTCATGAGTACAGTGAGATATTCAGGAACTGCAACTCAATCCACCATAAGAACTGTTAAAACATAGCCTGAGGGAGTTTCCTCGCAGATGCAGGAATGATTCCCTGTCCCCTGACATGTGCACTCGGACTGGCTCATATTAAGCAGAACCAGCCCTCTTCATATGTAAATAGTGCAAGAAGTCAGTAAATTAATTTGCTGACCCTACCTGAAATGTAGTCCCTCAGCGAGGACAGTGTCCATCTGCATCCCTCCAATCCTACTGAAGATGATGGCTCTGTGACCACCCTCCACTGCTCCGCCCACACATGTACACACACACACACACACACACGCACACGCACACACACAGACAGAAACATGTATATTTATCCCTAATGAACTTTAACACGTTTGAAGGCACACTCAAGGACTGAAGCACAAATGTGATTTATGGATTATTTTCTTTACCAGATAAATTCTTGCAGTTATTTAGAAGACAACTTCTAGTAATCCTAATCTGTTGACAATTTTTGTGGATTATCCATTAGGGGACATAAACTATCTGCCTACATCTATCACAGTTTGAAAAGATGGTATCAAAGTATTGAAAATGACCGTGTTTACCTGTGTAGGTGGCTTCTTTAACACCATAAACCAATGCACCAGCTCCGATAAGCAGTTTCAGTCCTAATCCTGCCCTTTTTCCACCAGAAGAAGACATCCGACCAGCCAGATCTCTTAGGTGCTGGAGGAAGCGCTGCAGGGTTTGTGTGCGTGACATGAAGGTATGACAACGAAAAGAAGACCATCATCACACCCATGGAAGAACAGGTGACTTCAGAGTAGTGCTAAAATGTTAGTCAATTAATAAATTTGACACCAAGTAATTTATAGGGAAAAATACAGACAAAATATTTTCTTCCTGCAGTTTCTTCACTGTTGCTGCTTTTCGTTCTTTCAATTTACATCATCCGAAATTGAATGTGTTTAGGTGTTGGACTGTATTAGATAAAAAATGAAACATTTGATGAAAGTTACAATGGGCATTTTCTTTAAAAATTTATTTATTTTTACAAATCTGGTATCATTTGCATTTTATAATCTTAACTAATTGCTTCAGGAAAAACTTACCCCTCAGCTTGATAATAAACATAATTAGAAGCAAGGGGGATGCTTTGAGTAGAGATACATACTGAAATTTGGTATTAAACAGGCTAA
Source organism: Amphiprion clarkii (assembly GCA_027123335.1). Taxonomy (NCBI): domain Eukaryota; kingdom Metazoa; phylum Chordata; class Actinopteri; family Pomacentridae; genus Amphiprion; species Amphiprion clarkii. The sequence goes on along the minus strand of CM049569.1, from coordinate 36,737,453 downwards.
ACTAATTATTACCAGAGGATTGATAAGCAAGGACATTAGCTCTGCTATCAGTACTGGAGCAATTTTTAAAAAAAAAAAAAGATTTTTCTTTGATTATGCACATTTTATTTCACCGACTTCATTTGTAATTTGCTTTTTTTTTTTTTTTTTCCAGTATCAAGCAGCCCTACTAGCCAGGTAACATGGTTTCACAGTTTTGAGCCTCACACCCTCCTGTAATCACATATTGTCTGGACCATAGATTGTATAACAAAGATGGATGCAGCGCCTGGGTCCAAAAATGAAGCCTACCCGAAAGTGTCAAAAGCTTGCAATACCACACTGTCCGCCAGGGGCTGGCTCCAAAAAGCTCTGGCTCCATAGACTCCAATTCTACATGGGAAAAATTAACATTCAATAGGCTGCTTTTCGACAGCTCAGAATTTTTTTCTTTAGTCTTCATGGTCTAAATGAGAGGTTAGGTGGCCGATCTTAAAATAAATCAACATTGAATTTTACATCGAGCGCTAAACTTTTGCAAAGTCAGGGGGTGGGGTTACTTGATTGATATTTTGGTCTGGAATGATTGACAGGTCAGGCAGCCTAGACACTCATTCACCGTAAACTCTAGTCCCCTTGTTTGGATTAATTCTGGTATAATAACTGTTGGTTTATTTATCGGTGGAGTAGCAGAACATTTTCCACAGACAGTTTTCCTTCCCGTTGTCTTGTTTTAACCAGTTTTCTACCTTTGGCTGATTCTACCAGCAGACATGAAAAGGACGGTAAGTAAATGTTTATTTTCATATTGGTGCCAGTTTTGATGCACTTCATATGCAATTTTAGTGTCAGATATAATGTGTGCAATGCACTCCAGATGTTGGTGGAGTTTATTTCTGTGTATTGACCAGAGAAGAAAGTTAGCATCCTGTAAAAGTGATAGGATAGAATATGCATTAGGAGAATCTGTAATAAACAGTTATATTTTTAGAACACTGTGTACATTACAGATTAAATGGAAATACTATTGTGATCTGTTACAAGTTGAAATGTGGTAAATACATAATTCATGACATTAGGGTTAAAAACAGATGGAGCAATAAAAAGATTAAAAACAGGGAATTAGAAGTTTCAGACTGTGGCTAAACGAAGTGTGTTGACAGAGTTAAAATGGGGGGGTCACATGATGCACATGGCCAGTCGAATTTAACTTTTTCACTTCCCCACTGGGTTGACCTAAAAAGAACATTTTAAGCGGATTTTGCCAAGTGCTGTAACTCAGTGTTTTACTGGCAGATGCTGTTATGTCTCTGGAAAACCTCTTTGCCTTGTCTGGTTCGACTAAAACAAGGTAAAGTCACAAGACAAGCAGCAAGACTAATGCTAGCACTGTGCTTGCTAGCCAAAGCAACGAGCATGCTGACCATGGTGATGTGATGCTAGAAGCTACAACTGACGGAAAGGAGATGAACTTGCATCGTGACGACTCGATAGTGGAACGTGTCACCGCCAACATTGTCAAGATGCTCGACAGTAAGCTGGACGTTATTTTGAAACCAGTCTCTGAGGTCTCCGAGAAGATTGACAGTGTACTCGAAAGAATGGGAACTGTGGAGCAACGAGTTTCTGATTTGGAGGACATATGCACAGCTGCGCCATGGCTAGACTCTATGGAGACTGCAATCAAGAAGGCAATGGAGCGACTGGACAACTTAGAGAATCAAAGCAGACGACAGAATGTGAGAGTTGTTGCATTGAAGGAAGGCATGGAGGGGACAAATACCCAGTTGCCTTCTTTGACAAGGGGATCCCTGATGTTTTGGGCATACAGGGCAAGATGGTCAAGATCAAAATTGCTCACTGTGCCGGACCACCGCTGAGAGTTGGTGATAAAGATGCTTCACGGGCTGTCCTGGTGAGACTACACAACTACACTGATAAGCAAAGGATCCTGTATGCAGCGAGAACCCAGGACAGATTAAAGGTGGAAATCCAAGATGTGTCTTTTCGTCAGGATTTTTCTGACGAAGTTGTTAAGAAACAGAGGGAGTCGGCTAAAGCACCACCTGCTACGCGAAGCTGGCATCAAATACACCTTCGTATACCCTGCTGTGATTATAATCATTCACCCAAATGGAAAAACCTCATCACTCTCTAATATGGAAGAATTTAATAACTATATTAAAACTGGCTCACTTCTGCCGGAGGATTAGTGACACAACGCTTACTGATAGTGTGACCATTGCTGAACTGTCAAGGAAAGGTTGAGAGCCCTCATCACATGAACATCTGAAGGTTGGGACGCTTCTAAAAGACATATTGTGAAAATATTAAACCTGAATACTTGAGAAGTTACTCTAATTCTGCTGTTTAGAAAAACACTTATGTTTATTTTTGGTAAATGAGGTATTATACACAGGCTTTTAGCTGTTGCAGCCCAGATGGGGAGGAGGGTTGGGTCTTCTCTTTTTATTTTTCACCTCTCCTATCCTGCCTCACTGACCCCCGAGGTTTGTACTCTTAAACGCTAGAGTATGACAAAGATAGTGGCTTCATTTTTGTTAATGTTTTTGTTCTCCTTGTTAAATACTCCAAGCTGTAGGTTGGGTTTTTGCTTGGAACTATTTCTTTTGGTGTTCAGAGTTCAGAGTCAAATGATAGCTGGGCCCCATCTACATGAAACAGAAATTTCTGTATACAGTATGTGTTATATCTTAAGCAATTCCATATGAGTATAAATATTTGCACATGGAACATAAGGGGGACTAATAATGTCATCAAAAGAAAAGCTGTCCTGAACTGTCTCAAAAAAGACAAGATCCAAATTGCATATTTGCAGGAAACGCATTAAAATGATGCAGAACAGAAGAAGTACCTTAGAGAATGGGTTGGTCAGGCATATTTTTCATCATATTCAAGAAACAAGAGCGGTGTAGTCATATTAATAAATAAAAACGTACTATTTACTGCTCCTGATTCATACAAGGATACTGAACGAAGAATTGTTTTGGTTAAATGAATTTTATATGGTGAGACTGTTGGGAAACATTTATGCTTCTAATGT